>CM055191.1:21937815-22081815 GCA_029224185.1 Karalla daura
ATGAGCTCACTGTCACGCCGTAAGGGAGAGTCTCCAGAACGCCCTGACACAATTTGGTGTGTGTGCTATGAGAACTGTGGCCACAGTCGCGAGGAGAAGTGTAAAGTTTAACAATGATGGCAGCGGTGGGAAAATGAATTGGGGCTTATGGAGAGAAGAGGCTGCACTGCGCATACGGTGAGGCTCGTCATTTAAATTTCACAAGGCGCACGGGTTTATGGCCTGCCCCGCATGAGAGAGCACCAATGTTCCTACAAAACTGGAAAAAATACTTTTTCTGCTGCTTCGGGTGTGGCTGGGAGCAGGGTGAAAAGAGCAAAACGAGAGCTGATTTGTCAGCGATCCCGCATGTCGGCCCGGTGCTAAGAAGAGATTGGACAAGCCCAATGCTGAGGGGCCCTTTCAATCTCTGGGAGTCTCCCAGGGCTTGTGCCATCTTCTGGGGTGCATTGAAGCTGGACGCCTCATCACTTTGTATTACCATGTCAGCATAGGAGACAATGGAGCAGGTACCTGAGCACATGGTCGTCGAGAAGAGATGCTACTGAAAAACCATACAACCGATCAGCGTGCAATTCGCTACACAAAAACACCACAAGATTCTTCAATTTTTGAAATGAAAATGAAGTTTCAAAGTCAAAGTATGGCAAAGTTGCGAATGTTTGTTTGTGGAGTTGTGTTTTTCCCCTTCATTCTTATGGGAAAAAGCCAAATTGGCCAAGTGATAAACATTTGGCTCTATGGAGACAACGCTTTCCCCAATCTGGAATATGAGCTCACTGTCATGCCGTAGGGGAGAGTCTCCAGAACGCCCTGACGCGATTTGGCGTGTGTGCTATGAGAACTGTGGCCACAGTCGCGAGAAGTGTAAAGTTTAACATTGATGGCAGCGGTGGGAAAATGAATGGGGGCTTATGGAGAGAAGAGGCTGCACTGCGCATACGGTGAGGCTCGTCGTTTAAATTTCACAAGGCGCACGGGTTTATCGCCTGCCCCGCATGAGAGAGCACCAATGTTCCTACAAAACTGGAAAAAAGAATTTGTCTGCTGCTTCGGGTGTGGCTGGGAGCAGCGTGAAAAGAGCGAAACAAGAGCTGATTTTTCAGCGATCCCGCATGTCGGCCCGGTGCTAAGAAGAGATTGGACATGCCCAATGCTGAGGGGGCCCTTTCAATCTCTGGGAGTCTCCCAGGGCTTGTGCCATCTGCTGGGGTGCATTGAAGCTGGACGCCTCATCACTTTGTATTACCATGTCAGCAGAGGAGACAATGGAGCAGGAACCTGAGCACATGGTCGCCGAGAAGAGATGCTACAGAAAAACCATACAACCGATCAGCGTGCAACTCGCTACACAATCACACCACAAGATTCTTCAATTTTTGAAATGAAAATGAAGTTTCAAAGTCAAAGTATGGCAAAGTTGCGAATGTTTGTTTGTGGAGTTCTGTTTTTCCCATTCATTCTTATGGGAAAAAGCCAAATTGGCCAAGTGATAAACATTTGGCTCTCTGGAGACAACGCTTTCCCCAATCTGGAATATGAGCTCACTGTCACGCCGTAAGGGAGAGTCTCCAGAACGCCCTGACACAATTTGGTGTGTGTGCTATGAGAACTGTGGCCACAGTCGCGAGGAGAAGTGTATGGTTTAACATTGATGGCAGCGGTGGGAACATGAATGGGGGCTTATGGAGAGAAAAGGCTGCACTGGGCCTACGATGAGGCTCGTCGTTTAAATTTCACAAGGCGCACGGGTTTCTGGCCTGCCCCGCATGAGAGAGCACCAATGTTCTGACAAAACTGGAAAAAAGAATTTGTCTGCTGCTTAGGGTGGGGCTGGGAGCAGCCTGAAAAGAACGAAACAAGAGCTGATTTTTCAGAGATCCCGCATGTCGGCCCGGTGCTAAGAAAAGATTGGACATGCCCAATGCTGAGGGGGCCATTTCCCACGCTTGGAGTCTCCCAAAGCCTGTGCCATCTGCTGGGGTGCATTGATGCTGGACGCCTGATCGCTTTGTATTACCATGTCAGCAGAGGAGACATTGGAGCAGGTACCTGAGCACATGGTCGCCGACAAGAGGTGCTGCTGAAAAACCATACAACCTATCAGCGTGCAACTCGCTACACAAACACACCCCAAGATTCTTCAATTTTTGAAATGAAAATGAAGTTTCAAAGTCAAAGTATGGCAACGTTGCGAATGTTTGTTTGTGGAGTTCTGTTTTTCCCATTCATTCTTATGGGAAAAAGCCAAATTGGCCAAGTGATAAACATTTGGCTCTATGGAGACAACGCTTTCCCCAATCTGGAATATGAGCTCACTGTCACGCCGTAAGGGAGAGTCTCCAGAACGCCCTGACCCAATTTGGTGTGTGTGCTATGAGAACTGTGGCCACAGTCGCGAGGAGAAGTGTAAAGTTTACATTGATGGCAGCGGTGGGAAAATGAATGGGGGCTTATGGAGAGAAGAGGCTGCACTGCGCATACGGTGAGGCTCGTCATTTAAATTTCACAAGGCGCACGGGTTTATGGCCTGCCCCGCATGAGAGAGCACCAATGTTCCTACAAAACTGGAAAAAAGAATTTGTCTGCTGCTTAGGGTGTGGCTGGGAGCAGCGTGAAAAGAGCGAAACGAGAGCTGATTTTTCAGCGATCCCGCATGTCGGCCCGGTGCTAAGAAGAGATTGGACAAGCCCAATGCTGAGGGGGCCCTTTCAAACTCTGGGAGTCTCCCATTGGCCTGTGCCATCTGCTGGGGTGCATTGAAGCTGGACGCCTCATCACTTTGTATTACCATATCAGCAGAGGAGACAATGGAGCAGGTACCTGAACACATGGTCGTCGAGAAGAGGTGCTGCTGAAAAACCATACAAGCTATCAGCGTGCAACTCGCTACACAAACACACCACAAGATTCTTCAATTTTTGAAATGAAAATGAAGTTTCAAAGTCAAAGTATGGCAACGTTGCGAATGTTTGTTTGTGGAGTTCTGTTTTTCCCATTCATTCTTATGGGAAAAAGCCAAATTGGCCAAGTGATAAACATTTGGCTCTGCGGAGACAATGTTTTCACTTATCTGGAATATGAGCTCACTGTCATGCCATAGGGGAGAGTCTCCAGAACGCCCTGAGGCGATTTGGTGTGTGTGCTATGAGAACTGTGGCCACAGTCGCGAGGAGAAGTGTAACGTTTAACATTGATGGCAGTGGTGGGACAATGAATGGGGGCTTATGGAGAGAAAAGGCTGCACTGGGCGTACGATGAGGCTCGTCGTTTAAATTTCACAAGGCGCACGGGTTTCTGGCCTGCCCCGCATGAGAGAGCACCAATGTTCTGACAAAACTGGAAAAAATAATTTGTCTGCTGCTTAGGGTGTGGCTGGGAGCAGCCTGAAAAGAGCGAAACGAGAGCTGATTTTTCAGAGATCCCGCATGTCGGCCCGGTGCTAAGAAGAGATTGGACATGCCCAATGCTGAGGGGTCCATTTCCCACTCTTGGAGTCTCCCAAAGCCTGTGCCATCTGCTGGGGTGCATTGATGCTGGACGCCTGATCGCTTTGTATTACCATGTCAGCAGAGGAGACATTGGAGCAGGTACCTGAGCACATGGTCGCCGAGAAGAGGTGCTGCTGAAAAACCATACAAGCTATCAGCGTGCAACTCACTACACAAACACACCCCAAGATTCTTCAATTTTTGAAATGAAAATGAAGTTTCAAAGTCAAAGTATGGCAACGTTGCGAATGTTTGTTTGTGGAGTTCTGTTTTTCCCATTCATTCTTATGGGAAAAAACCAAATTGGCCAAGTGATAAGCATTTGGCTCTATGGAGACAACGCTTTCCCCAATCTGGAATATGAGCTCACTGTCACGCCGTAAGGGAGAGTCTCCAGAACGCCCTGACACAATTTGGTGTGTGTGCTATGAGAACTGTGGCCACAGTCGCGAGGAGAAGTGTAAAGTTTAACATTGATGGCAGCGGTGGGAAAATGAATGGGGGCTTATGGAGAGAAGAGGCTGCACTGCGCATACGGTGAGGCTCGTCATTTAAATTTCACAAGGCGCACGGGTTTATGGCCTGCCCCGCATGAGAGAGCACCAATGTTCCTACAAAACTGGAAAAAAGAATTTGTCTGCTGCTTAGGGTGTGGCTGGGAGCAGCGTGAAAAGAGTGAAACGAGAGCTGATTTTTGAGCGATCCCGCATGTCGGCCCGGTGCGAAGAAGAGATTGGACATGCCCAATGCTGAGGGGGCCCTTTCAATCTCTGGGAGTCTCCCAGGGCTAGTGCCATCTGCTGGGGTGCATTGAAGCTGGACGCATCATCACTTTGTGTTACCATGTCAGCAGAGGAGACAATGGAGCAGGTACCTGAGCACATGGTCGTCAAGAAGAGATGCTACTGAAAAACCATACAACCGATCAGCGTGCAATTCGCTACACAAACACACCACAAGATTCTTCAATTTTTGAAATGAAAATGAAGTTTCAAAGTCAAAGTATGGCAAAGTTGCGAATGTTTGTTTGTGGAGTTGTGTTTTTCCCCTTCATTCTTATGGGAAAAAGCCAAATTGGCCAAGTGATAAACATTTGGCTCTATGGAGACAACGCTTTCCCCAATCTGGAATATGAGCTCACTGTCACGCCGTAAGGGAGAGTCTCCAGAACGCCCTGAGGCGATTTGGTGTGTGTGCTATGAGAACTGTGGCCACAGTCGCGAGGAGAAGTGCATGGTTTAACATTGATGGCAGCGTTGGGAAAATGAATGGGGGCTTATGGAGAGAAGAGGCTGCACTGCGCATACGGTGAGGCTTGTCGTTTAAATTTCACAAGGCGCACGGGTTTATGGCCTGCCCCGCATGAGAGAGCACCAATGTTCCTACAAAACTGGAAAAAGAATTTGTCTGCTGCTTAGGGTGGGGCTAGGAGCAGCGTTAAAAGAGCGAAACGAGAGCTGATTATTCAGCGATCCCGCATGTCGGCCCGGTGCCAAGAAGAGATTGGACATGCCCAATGCTGAGGGGGCCCTTTCAATCTCTGGGAGTCTCCCAGGGCCTGTGCCATCTGCTGGGGTGCATTGAAGCTGGACGCCTCATCACTTTGTATTACCATATCAGCAGAGGAGACAATGGAGCAGGTACCTGAGCACATGGTCGCCGAGAAGAGGCGCTGCTGAAAAACCATACAACCTATCAGCGTGCAACTCGCTACACAAACACACCACAAGATTCTTAAATTTTTGAAATGAAAATAAAGTTTCAAAGTCAAAGTATGGCAACGTTGCGAATGTTTGTTTGTGGAGTTGTGTTTTTCCCCTTCATTCTTATGGGAAAAAGCCAAATTGGCCAAGTGATAAACATTTGGCTCTATGGAGACAACGCTTTCCCTAATCTGGAATATGAGCTCACTGTCACGCCGTAAGGGAGAGTCTCCAGAACGCCCTGACCCAATTTGGTGTGTGTGCTATGAGAACTGTGGCCACAGTCGCGAGGAGAAGTGTAATGTTTAACATTGATGGCAGCGGTGGGAACATGAATGGGGGCTTATGGAGAGAAAACGCTGCACTGGGCCTACGATGAGGCTCGTCGTTTAAATTTCACAAGGCGCACGGGTTTATGGCCTGCCCCGCATGAGAGAGCACCAATGTTCCGACAAAACTGGAAAAAATAATTTGTCTGCTGCTTAGGGTGTGGCTGGGAGCAGCCTGAAAAGAGCGAAACGAGAGCTGATTTTTCAGAGATCCCGCATGTCGGCCCGGTGCTAAGAAGAGATTGGACATGCCCAATGCTGAGGGGGCCATTTCCCACTCTTTGAGACTCCCAAAGCCTGTGCCATCTGCTGGGGTGCATTGATGCTGGACGCCTGATCGCTTTGTATTACCATGTCAGCAGAGGAGACATTGGAGCAGGTACCTGAGCACATGGTCGCCGAGAAGAGGTGCTGCTGAAAAACCATACAAGCTATCAGCGTGCAACTCGCTACACAAACACACCCCAAGATTCTTCAATTTTTGAAATGAAAATGAAGTTTCAAAGTCAAAGTATGGCAACGTTGCGAATGTTTGTTTGTGGAGTTCTGTTTTTCCCATTCATTCTTATGGGAAAAAGCCAAATTGGCCAAGTGATAAACATTTGGGTCTATGGAGACAACGCTTTCCCCAATCTGGAATATGAGCTCACTGTCACGCCGTAAGGAAGAGTCTCCAGAACGCCCTGACACAATTTGGTGTGTGTGCTATGAAAACTGTGGCCACAGTCGCGAGGAGAAGTGTAAAGTTTAACAATGATGGCAGCGGTGGGAAAATGAATGGGGGCTTATGGAGAGAAGAGGCTGCACTGCGCATACGGTGAGGCTCGTCATTTAAATTTCACAAGGCGCACGGGTTTATGGCCTGCCCCGCATGAGAGAGCACCAATGTTCCTACAAAACGGGAAAAAAAAATTTGTCTGCTGCTTAGGGTGTGGCTGGGAGCAGCGTGAAAAGAGCAAAACGAGAGCTGATTTTTCAGCGATCCCGCATGTCGGCCCGGTGCTAAGAAGAGATTGGACATGCCCAATGCTGAGGGGGCCCTTTCAATCTCTGGGAGTCTCCCAGGGCTAGTGCCATCTGCTGGGGTGCATTGAAGCTGGACGCCTCATCACTTTGTATTACCATGTCAGCAGAGGAGACAATGGAGCAGGTACCTGAGCACATGGTCGTCAAGAAGAGATGCTACTGAAAAACCATACAACCGATCAGCGTGCAATTCGCTACACAAACACACCACAAGATTCTTCAATTTTTGAAATGAAAATGAAGTTTCAAAGTCAAAGTATGGCAAAGTTGCGAATGTTTGTTTGTGGAGTTGTGTTTTTCCCCTTCATTCTTATGGGAAAAAGCCAAATTGGCCAAGTGATAAACATTTGGCTCTATGGAGACAACGCTTTCCCCAATCTGGAATATGAGCTCACTGTCACGCCGTAAGGGAGAGTCTCCAGAACGCCCTGACACAATTTTGTGTGTGTGCTATGAGAACTGTGGCCACAGTCGCGAGGAGAAGTGTAATGTTTAACATTGATGGCAGCGGTGGGAACATGAATGGGGGCTTATGGAGAGAAAACGCTGCACTGGGCCTACGATGAGGCTCGTCGTTTAAATTTCACAAGGCGCACGGGTTTCTGGCCTGCCCCGCATGAGAGAGCACCAATGTTCCGACAAAACTGGAAAAAATAATTTGTCTGCTGCTTAGGGTGTGGCTGGGAGCAGCCTGAAAAGAGCGAAACGAGAGCTGATTTTTCAGAGATCCCGCATGTCGGCCCGGTGCTAAGAAGAGATTGGACATGCCCAATGCTGAGGGGGCCATTTCCCACTCTTGGAGACTCCCAAAGCCTGTGCCATCTGCTGGGGTGCATTGATGCTGGACGCCTGATCGCTTTGTATTACCATGTCAGCAGAGGAGACATTGGAGCAGGTACCTGAGCACATGGTCGCCGAGAAGAGGTGCTGCTGAAAAACCATACAAGCTATCAGCGTGCAACTCGCTACACAAATACACCCCAAGATTCTTCAATTTTTGAAATGAAAATGAAGTTTCAAAGTCAAAGTATGGCAACGTTGCGAATGTTTGTTTGTGGAGTTCTGTTTTTCCCATTCATTCTTATGGGAAAAAGCCAAATTGGCCAAGTGATAAACATTTGGGTCTATGGAGACAACGCTTTCCCCAATCTGGAATATGAGCTCACTGTCACGCCGTAAGGGAGAGTCTCCAGAACGCCCTGACACAATTTGGTGTGTGTGCTATGAAAACTGTGGCCACAGTCGCGAGGAGAAGTGTAAAGTTTAACAATGATGGCAGCGGTGGGAAAATGAATGGGGGCTTATGGAGAGAAGAGGCTGCACTGCGCATACGGTGAGGCTCGTCATTTAAATTTCACAAGGCGCACGGGTTTATGGCCTGCCCCGCATGAGAGAGCACCAATGTTCCTACAAAACTGGAAAAAAGAATTTGTCTGCTGCTTAGGGTGTGGCTGGGAGCAGCGTGAAAAGAGCAAAACGAGAGCTGATTTTTCAGCGATCCCGCATGTCGGCCCGGTGCTAAGAAGAGATTGGACATGCCCAATGCTGAGGGGGCCCTTTCAATCTCTGGGAGTCTCCCAGGGCTAGTGCCATCTGCTGGGGTGCATTGAAGCTGGACGCCTCATCACTTTGTATTACCATGTCAGCAGAGGAGACAATGGAGCAGGTACCTGAGCACATGGTCGTCAAGAAGAGATGCTACTGAAAAACCATACTACCGATCAGCGTGCAATTCGCTACACAAACACACCACAAGATTCTTCAATTTTTGAAATGAAAATGAAGTTTCAAAGTCAAAGTATGGCAAAGTTGCGAATGTTTGTTTGTGGAGTTGTGTTTTTCCCCTTCATTCTTATGGGAAAAAGTCAAATTGGCCAAGTGATAAACATTTGGCTCTATGGAGACAACGCTTTCCCCAATCTGGAATATGAGCTCACTGTCACGCCGTAAGGGAGAGTCTCCAGAACGCCCTGACACAATTTGGTGTGTGTGCTATGAGAACTGTGGCCACAGTCGCGAGGAGAAGTGTATGGTTTAACATTGATCGCAGCGTTGGGAAAATGAATGGGGGCTTATGGAGAGAAGAGGCTGCACTGCGCATACGGTGAGGCTCGTCGTTTAAATTTCACAAGGCGCACGGGTTTATGGCCTGCCCCGCATGAGATAGCACCAATGTTCCTACAAAACTGGAAAAAAGAATTTGTCTGCTGCTTAGGGTGGGGCTGGGAGCAGCCTGAAAAGAACGAAACAAGAGCTGATTTTTCAGAGATCCCGCATGTCGGCCCGGAGCTAAGAAAAGATTGGACATGCCCAATGCTGAGGGGAACATTTCCCACGCTTGGAGTCTCCCAAAGCCTGTGCCATCTGCTGGGGTGCATTGATGCTGGACGCCTGATCGCTTTGTATTACCATGTCAGCAGAGGAGACATTGGAGCAGGTACCTGAGCACATGGTCGCCGACAAGAGGTGCTGCTGAAAAACCATACAACCTATCAGCGTGCAACTAGCTACACAAACACACCCCAATATTCTTCAATTTTTGAAATGAAAATGAAGTTTCAAAGTCAAAGTATGGCAGCGTTGCGAATGTTTGTTTGTGGAGTTCTGTTTTTCCCATTCATTCTTATGGGAAAAAGCCAAATTGGCCAAGTGATGAATATTTGGCTCTATGGAGACAACGCTTTCCCCAATCTGGAATATGAGCTCACTGTCACGCTGCAAGGAAGAGTCTCCAGAACGCCCTGACACGATTTGGCGTGTGCACTATGAGAACTGTGGCCACAGTCACGAGGAGTAGTGTGACGTTTAACATTGATGGCAGTGGTGGGACAATGAATGGGGGCTTATGGAGAGAAAAGGCTGCACTGGGCCTACGATGAGGCTCGTCGTTTAAATTTCACAAGGCGCACGGGTTTATGGCCTGCCCCGCATGAGAGAGCACCAATGTTCCTACAAAACTGGAAAAAAGAATTTGTCTGCTGCTTAGGGTGTGGCTGGGAGCAGCGTGAAAAGAGCGAAACGAGAACTGATTTTTCAGCGATCCCGCATGTCGGCCCGGTGCTGAGAAGAGATTGGACATGCCCAATGCTGAGGGGGCCCTTTCGAACTCTGGGAGTCTCCCAGGGCCAGTGCCATCTGCTGGGGTGCATTGAAGTTGGACGCCTGATCACTTTGTATTATCATGTCAACAGAGGAGACAATGGAGCAGGTACCTGAGCACATGGTCGCCGACAAGAGGCGCTGCTGAAAAACCATACAACCTATCAGCGTGCAACTCGCTACACAAACACACCACAAGATTCTTCAATTCTTGAAATGAAAATGAAGTTTCAAAGTCAAAGTATGGCAAAGTTGCGAATGTTTGTTTGTGGAGTTGTGTTTTTCCCCTTCATTCTTATGGGAAAAAGCCAAATTGGCCAAGTGATAAACATTTGGCTCTATGGAGACAACGCTTTCCCCAATCTGGAATATGTGCTCACTGTCACGCCGTAAGGGAGAGTCTCCAGAACGCCCTGACACAATTTGGTGTGTGTGCTATGAGAACTGTGGCCACAGTCGCGAGGAGAAGTGTAACGTTTAACATTGATGGCAGCGTTGGGAAAATGAATGGGGGCTTATGGAGAGAAGAGGCTGCACTGCGCATACGGTGAGGCTCGTCGTTTAAATTTCACAAGGCGCACGGGTTTATGGCCTGCCCCGCATGAGAGAGCACCAATGTTCCTACAAAACTGGAAAAAAGAATTTGTCTGCTGCTTAGGGTGGGGCTGGGAGCAGCGTTAAAAGAGCGAAACAAGAGCTGATTTTTCAGCGATCCCGCATGTCGGCCCGGTGCTAAGAAGAGATTGGACATGCCCAATGCTGAGGGGGCCCTTTCAAACTCTGGGAGTCTCCCAGGGCCAGTGCCATCTGCTGGGGTGCATTGAAGCTGGACGCCTCATCACTTTGTATTACCATGTCAGCAGAGAAGACAATGGAGCAGGTACCTGAGCACATGGTCGTCAAGAAGAAGTGCTGCTGAAAAACCATACAACCTATCAGCGTGCAACTCGCTACACAAACACACCACAAGATTCTTCAATTTTTGAAATGAAAATGAAGTTTCAAAGTCAAAGTATGGCAGCGTTGCGAATGTTTGTGGAGTTCTGTTTTTCCCATTCATTCTTATGGGATAAAGCCAAATTGGCCAAGTGATGAACATTTGGCTCTATGGAGACAACGCTTTCACCAATCTGGAACATGAGCTACCTGTCATACCGAAGGGGAGAGTCTCCAGAATGCCCTGACACGAATTGGTGTGTGTACTATGAGAACTGTGGCCACAGTCGCGAGGAGTAGTGTAACGTTTAACATTGATGGCAGTGGTGGGACAATGAATGGGGGCTTATGGAGAGAAAAGGCTGCACTGGGCCTACGATGAGTCTCGTCGTTAAAATTTCACAAGGCGCATGGGTTTATGGCCTGCCCCGCATGAGAGAGCACCAATGTTCCTATAAAACTGGAAAAAAGAATTTGTCTGCTGCTTAGGGGGGGGCTGGGAGCAGCGTTAAAATAGCGAAACGAGAGCTGATTTTTCAGCGATCCCGCATGTCGGCCCGGTGCTAAGAAGAGATTGGACATGCCCAATGCTGAGGGGGCCCATTCAAACTCTGGGAGTCTCCCAGGGCCTGTGCCATCTGTTGGGGTGCATTGAAGCTGGACGCCTCATCATTTTGTATTACCATGTCAGCAGAGGAGACAATGGAGCAGGTACCTGAGCACATGGTCGTCAAGAAGAGGTGCTGCTGAAAAACCATACAACCTATCAGCGTGCAACTTGCTACACAAACACACCACAAGATTCTTCAATTTTTGAATTGAAAATGAAGTTTCAAAGTCAAAGTATGGCAACGCTGCGAATGTTTGTTTGTGGAGTTCTGTTTTTCCCATTCATTCTTATGGGAAAAAGCCAAATTGGCCAAGTGATAAACATTTGGCTCTATGGAGACAACGCTTTCCCTAATCTGTAATATGAGCTCACTGTCACGCCGTAAGGGAGAGTCTCCAGAACGCCCTGACACAATTTGGTGTGTGTGCTATGAGAACTGTGGCCACAGTCGCGAGGAGAAGTGTAATGTTTAACATTGATGGCAGCGGTGGGAACATGAATGGGGGCTTATGGAGAGAAAAGGCTGCACTGGGCCTACGATGAGGCTCGTCGTTTAAATTTCACAAGGCGCACGGGTTTCTGGCCTGCCCCGCATGAGAGAGCACCAATGTTCCGACAAAACTGGAAAAAATAATTTGTCTGCTGCTTAGGGTGTGGCTGGGAGCAGCCTGAAAAGAGCGAAACGAGAGCTGATTTTTCAGAGATCCCGCATGTCGGCCCGGTGCTAAGAAGAGATTGGACATGCCCAATGCTGAGGGGGCCAATTCCCACTCTTGGAGTCTCCCAAAGCCTTTGCCATCTGCTGGGGTGCATTGATGCTGGGCGCCTGATCGCTTTGTATTACCATGTCAGCAGAGGAGACATTGGAGCAGGTACCTGAGCACATGGTCGCCGAGAAGAGGTGCTGCTGAAAAACCATACAACCTATCAGCGTGCAACTCGCAACACAAACACACCCCAAGATTCTTCAATTTTTGAAATGAAAATGAAGTTTCAAAGTCAAAGTATGGCAACGTTGCGAATGTTTGTTTGTGGAGTTCTGTTTTTCCCATTCATTCTTATGGGAAAAAGCCAAATTGGCCAAGTGATAAACATTTGGCTC
Source organism: Karalla daura (assembly GCA_029224185.1). Classification (NCBI taxonomy): domain Eukaryota; kingdom Metazoa; phylum Chordata; class Actinopteri; order Chaetodontiformes; family Leiognathidae; genus Karalla; species Karalla daura. Next base: position 21,950,112 of record CM055191.1, read on the forward strand.
TATGGAGACGACGCTTTCACGAATCTGGAACATGAGCTAACTGTCAAGCCGTAGGGGAGAGTCTCCAGAACGCCCTGACACGATTTGGTGTGTGTGCTATGAGAACTGTGGCCACAGTCGCGAGGAGTAGTGTAACGTTTAACATTGATGGCAGCGGTGGGAAAATGAATGGGGGCTTATGGAGAGAAGAGGCTGCACTGCGCATACGGTGAGGCTCGTCGTTTAAATTTCACAAGGCGCACGGTTTATGGCCTGCCCCGCATGAGAGAGCACCAATGTTCCTACAAAACTGGAAAAAAGAATTTGTCTGCTGCTTAGGGTGTGGCTGGGAGCAGCGTGAAAAGAGCAAAACGAGAGCTGATTTTTCAGCGATCCCGCATGTCGGCCCGGTGCTAAGAAGAGATTGGACATGCCCAATGCTGAGGGGGCCCTTTCAATCTCTGGGAGTCTCCCAGGGCTTGTGCCATCTGCTGGGGTGCATTGAAGCTGGACGCCTCATCACTTTGTATTACCATGTCAGCAGAGGAGACAATGGAGCAGGTACCTGAGCACATGGTCGTCGAGAAGAGGTGCTGCTGAAAAACCATACAACCTATCAGCGTGCAACTAGCTACACAAACACACCACAAGATTCTTCAATTTTTTAAATAAAAATGAAGTTTCAAAGTCAAAGTATGGCAACGCTGCGAATGTTTGTTTGTGGAGTTCTGTTTTTCCCATTCATTCTTATGGGAAAAAGCCAAATTGGCCCAGTGATAAACATTTGGCTCTGCGGAGACAATGTTTTCACTTATCTGGAACATGAGCTCACTGTCATGCCGTAGGGGAGAGTCTCCAGAACGCCCTGAGGCGATTTGGTGTGTGTGCTATGAGAACTGTGGCCACAGTCGCGAGGAGAAGTGTAACGTTTAACATTGATGGCAGCGGTGGGAACATGAATGGGGGCTTATGGAGAGAAAAGGCTGCACTGGGCCTACGATGAGTCTCGTCGTTAAAATTTCACAAGGCGCATGGGTTTATGGCCTGCCCCGCATGAGAGAGCACCAATGTTCCTATAAAACTGGAAAAAAGAATTTGTCTGCTGCTTGGGGGGGGCTGGGAGCAGCGTTAAAATAGTGAAACGAGAGCTGATTTTTCAGCGATCCCGCATGTCGGCCCGGTGCTAAGAAGAGATTGGACATGCCCAATGCTGAGGGGGCCCTTTCAAACTCTGGGAGTCTCCCAGGGCCTGTGCCATCTGTTGGGGTGCATTGAAGCTGGACGCCTCATCATTTTGTATTACCATGTCAGCAGAGGAGACAATGGAGCAGGTACCTGAGCACATGGTCGTCGAGAAGAGGTGCTGCTGAAAAACCATACAACCTATCAGCGTGCAACTTGCTACACAAACACACCACAAGATTCTTCAATTTTTGAATTGAAAATGAAGTTTCAAAGTCAAAGTATGGCAACGCTGCGAATGTTTGTTTGTGGAGTTCTGTTTCTCCCATTCATCCTTATGGGAAAAAGCCAAATTGGCCAAGTGATAAACATTTGGCTCTATGGAGACAACGCTTTCACCAATCTGGAACATGAGCAAACTGTCAAGCCGTAGGGGAGAGTCTCCAGAACGCCCTGACGCGATTTGGTGTGTGTACTATGAGAACTGTGGCCACAGTCGCGAGGAGAAGTGTAAAGTTTAACATTGATGGCAGCGGTGGGAAAATGAATGGGGGCTTATGGAGAGAAAAGGCTGCACTGGGCCTACAATGAGGCTCGTCGTTTAAATTTCACAAGGCGCACGGGTTTATGGCCTGCCCCGCATGAGAGAGCACCAATGTTCCTACAAAACTGGAAAAAAGAATTTGTCTGCTGCTTAGGGTGTGGCTGGGAGCAGCGTGAAAAGAGCAAAACGAGAGCTGATTTTTCAGCGATCCCGCATGTCGGCCCGGTGCTAAGAAGAGATTGGACAAGCCCAATGCTGAGGGGGCCCTTTCAAACTCTGGGAGTCTCCCATTGGCCTGTGCCATCTGCTGGGGTGCATTGAAGCTGGACGCCTCATCACTTTGTATTACCATATCAGCAGAGGAGACAATGGAGCAGGTACCTGAGCACATGGTCGTCAAGAAGAGGTGCTGCTGAAAAACCATACAACCTATCAGCGTGCAACTCGCTACACAAACACACCCCAACATTCTTCAATTTTTGAAATGAAAATGAAGTTTCAAAGTCAAAGTATGGCAACGTTGCGAATGTTTGTTTGTGGAGTTCTGTTTTTCCCATTCATTCTTATGGGAAAAAGCAAAATTGGCCAAGTGATAAACATTTGGCTCTATGGAGACAACGCTTTCACCAATCTGGAATATGAGCTCACTGTCACACCATCGGGGAGAGTCTCCAGAACGCCCTGACGCGATTTGGTGTGTGTACTATGAAAACTGTGGCCACAGTCGCGAGGTGAATTGTAAGGTTTAACATTGATGGCAGCGGTGGGAAAATGAATGGCGGCTTATGGAGAGAAAAGGCTGCACTGGGCAGACGGTGAGGCTCGTCGTTTAAATTTCACAGGGCGCACGGGTCTCTGGCCTGCCCCGCATGAGAGAGCACCAATGTTCCTACAAAACTGGAAAAAATACTTTTTCTGCTGCTTCGGGTGTGGCTGGGAGCAGCGTGAAAAGAGCAAAACGAGAGCTGATTTGTCAGCGATCCCGCATGTCGGCCCGGTGCTCAGAAGAGATTGGACATGCCCAATGCTGAGGGGGCCCTTTCAATCTCTGGGAGTCTCCCAGGGCTTGTGCCATCTTCTGGGGTGCATTGAAGCTGGACGCCTCATCACTTTGTATTACCATGTCAGCATAGGAGACAATGGAGCAGGTACCTGAGCACATGGTCATCGAGAAGAGATGCTACTGAAAAACCATACAACCGATCAGCGTGCAATTCGCAACACAAACACACCACAAGATTCTTCAATTTTTGAAATGAAAATGAAGTTTCAAAGTCAAAGTATGGCACAGTTGCGAATGTTTGTTTGTGGAGTTGTGTTTTTCCCCTTCATTCTTATGGGAAAAAGCCAAATTGGCCAAGTGATACATATTTGGCTCTATGGAGACAACGCTTTCACCTATCTGGAATATGAGCTCACTGTCACACCGTAGGGGAGAGTCTCCAGAACGCCCTGACGCGATTTGGTGTGTGCACTATGAAAACTGTGGCCACAGTCGCGAGGAGTAGTGTAACGTTTAACATTGATGGCAGCGGTGGGAAAATGAATGGGGGCTTATGGAGAGAAAAGGCTGCACTGGGCCTACAATGAGGCTCGTCGTTTAAATTTCACAAGGCGCACGGGTTTATGGCCTGCCCCGCATGAGAGAGCACCAATGTTCCTACAAAACTGGAAAAAAGAATTTGTCTGCTGCTTAGGGTGTGGCTGGGAGCAGCGTGAAAAGAGCAAAACGAGAGCTGATTTTTCAGAGATCCCGCATGTCGGCCCGGTGCTAAGAAGAGATTGGACATGCCCAATGCTGAGGGGGCCCTTTCAATCTCTGGGAGTCTCCCAGGGCTAGTGCCATCTGCTGGGGTGCATTGAAGCTGGACGCCTCATCACTTTGTATTACCATGTCAGCAGAGGAGACAATGGAGCAGGTACCTGAGCACATGGTCGTCAAGAAGAGATGCTACTGAAAAACCATACAACCGATCAGCGTGCAATTCGCTACACAAACACACCCCAAGATTCTTCAATTTTTGAGATGAAAATGAAGTTTCAAAGTCAAAGTATGGCAGCGTTGCGAATGTTTGTTTGTGGAGTTCTGTTTTTCCCATTCATCCTTATGGGAAAAAGCCAAATTGGCCAAGTGATAAACATTTGGCTCTATGGAGACAACGCTTTCCCTAATCTGGAATATGAGCTCACTGTCACGCCGTAAGGGAGAGTCTCCAGAACGCCCTGACACAATTTGGTGTGTGTGCTATGAGAACTGTGGCCACAGTCGCGAGGAGAAGTGTAATGTTTAACATTGATGGCAGCGGTGGGAACATGAATGGGGGCTTATGGAGAGAAAAGGCTGCACTGGGCCTACGATGAGGCTCGTCGTTTAAATTTCACAAGGCGCACGGGTTTCTGGCCTGCCCCGCATGAGAGAGCACCAATGTTCCGACAAAACTGGAAAAAATAATTTGTCTGCTGCTTAGGGTGTGGCTGGGAGCAGCCTGAAAAGAGCGAAACGAGAGCTGATTTTTCAGAGATCCCGCATGTCGGCCCGGTGCTAAGAAGAGATTGGACATGCCCAATGCTGAGGGGGCCAATTCCCACTCTTGGAGTCTCCCAAAGCCTTTGCCATCTGCTGGGGTGCATTGATGCTGGGCGCCTGATCGCTTTGTATTACCATGTCAGCAGAGGAGACATTGGAGCAGGTACCTGAGCACATGGTCGCCGAGAAGAGGTGCTGCTGAAAAACCATACAACCTATCAGCGTGCAACTCGCAACACAAACACACCCCAAGATTCTTCAATTTTTGAAATGAAAATGAAGTTTCAAAGTCAAAGTATGGCAACGTTGCGAATGTTTGTTTGTGGAGTTCTGTTTTTCCCATTCATTCTTATGGGAAAAAGCCAAATTGGCCAAGTGATAAACATTTGGCTCTATGGAGACGACGCTTTCACGAATCTGGAACATGAGCTAACTGTCAAGCCGTAGGGGAGAGTCTCCAGAACGCCCTGACACGATTTGGTGTGTGTGCTATGAGAACTGTGGCCACAGTCGCGAGGAGTAGTGTAACGTTTAACATTGATGGCAGCGGTGGGAAAATGAATGGGGGCTTATGGAGAGAAGAGGCTGCACTGCGCATACGGTGAGGCTCGTCGTTTAAATTTCACAAGGCGCACGGTTTATGGCCTGCCCCGCATGAGAGAGCACCAATGTTCCTACAAAACTGGAAAAAAGAATTTGTCTGCTGCTTAGGGTGTGGCTGGGAGCAGCGTGAAAAGAGCAAAACGAGAGCTGATTTTTCAGCGATCCCGCATGTCGGCCCGGTGCTAAGAAGAGATTGGACATGCCCAATGCTGAGGGGACCCTTTCAATCTCTGGGAGTCTCCCAGGGCTTGTGCCATCTGCTGGGGTGCATTGAAGCTGGACGCCTCATCACTTTGTATTACCATGTCAGCAGAGGAGACAATGGAGCAGGTACCTGAGCACATGGTCGTCGAGAAGAGGTGCTGCTGAAAAACCATACAACCTATCAGCGTGCAACTAGCTACACAAACACACCACAAGATTCTTCAATTTTTTAAATAAAAATGAAGTTTCAAAGTCAAAGTATGGCAACGCTGCGAATGTTTGTTTGTGGAGTTCTGTTTTTCCCATTCATTCTTATGGGAAAAAGCCAAATTGGCCCAGTGATAAACATTTGGCTCTGCGGAGACAATGTTTTCACTTATCTGGAACATGAGCTCACTGTCATGCCGTAGGGGAGAGTCTCCAGAACGCCCTGAGGCGATTTGGTGTGTGTGCTATGAGAACTGTGGCCACAGTCGCGAGGAGAAGTGTAATGTTTAACATTGATGGCAGCGGTGGGAACATGAATGGGGGCTTATGGAGAGAAAAGGCTGCACTGGGCCTACGATGAGTCTCGTCGTTAAAATTTCACAAGGCGCATGGGTTTATGGCCTGCCCCGCATGAGAGAGCACCAATGTTCCTATAAAACTGGAAAAAAGAATTTGTCTGCTGCTTGGGGGGGGCTGGGAGCAGCGTTAAAATAGTGAAACGAGAGCTGATTTTTCAGCGATCCCGCATGTCGGCCCGGTGCTAAGAAGAGATTGGACATGCCCAATGCTGAGGGGGCCCTTTCAAACTCTGGGAGTCTCCCAGGGCCTGTGCCATCTGTTGGGGTGCATTGAAGCTGGACGCCTCATCATTTTGTATTACCATGTCAGCAGAGGAGACAATGGAGCAGGTACCTGAGCACATGGTCGTCGAGAAGAGGTGCTGCTGAAAAACCATACAACCTATCAGCGTGCAACTTGCTACACAAACACACCACAAGATTCTTCAATTTTTGAATTGAAAATGAAGTTTCAAAGTCAAAGTATGGCAACGCTGCGAATGTTTGTTTGTGGAGTTCTGTTTTTCCCATTCATCCTTATGGGAAAAAGCCAAATTGGCCAAGTGATAAACATTTGGCTCTATGGAGACAACGCTTTCACCAATCTGGAACATGAGCAAACTGTCAAGCCGTAGGGGAGAGTCTCCAGAACGCCCTGACGCGATTTGGTGTGTGTACTATGAGAACTGTGGCCACAGTCGCGAGGAGAAGTGTAAAGTTTAACATTGATGGCAGCGGTGGGAAAATGAATGGGGGCTTATGGAGAGAAAAGGCTGCACTGGGCCTACAATGAGGCTCGTCGTTTAAATTTCACAAGGCGCACGGGTTTATGGCCTGCCCCGCATGAGAGAGCACCAATGTTCCTACAAAACTGGAAAAAAGAATTTGTCTGCTGCTTAGGGTGTGGCTGGGAGCAGCGTGAAAAGAGCAAAACGAGAGCTGATTTTTCAGAGATCCCGCATGTCGGCCCGGTGCTAAGAAGAGATTGGACATGCCCAATGCTGAGGGGGCCCTTTCAATCTCTGGGAGTCTCCCAGGGCTAGTGCCATCTGCTGGGGTGCATTGAAGCTGGACGCCTCATCACTTTGTATTACCATGTCAGCAGAGGAGACAATGGAGCAGGTACCTGAGCACATGGTCGTCAAGAAGAGATGCTACTGAAAAACCATACAACCGATCAGCGTGCAATTCGCTACACAAACACACCCCAAGATTCTTCAATTTTTGAGATGAAAATGAAGTTTCAAAGTCAAAGTATGGCAGCGTTGCGAATGTTTGTTTGTGGAGTTCTGTTTTTCCCATTCATCCTTATGGGAAAAAGCCAAATTGGCCAAGTGATAAACATTTGGCTCTATGGAGACAACGCTTTCCCTAATCTGGAATATGAGCTCACTGTCACGCCGTAAGGGAGAGTCTCCAGAACGCCCTGACACAATTTGGTGTGTGTGCTATGAGAACTGTGGCCACAGTCGCGAGGAGAAGTGTAATGTTTAACATTGATGGCAGCGGTGGGAACATGAATGGGGGCTTATGGAGAGAAAAGGCTGCACTGGGCCTACGATGAGGCTCGTCGTTTAAATTTCACAAGGCGCACGGGTTTCTGGCCTGCCCCGCATGAGAGAGCACCAATGTTCCGACAAAACTGGAAAAAATAATTTGTCTGCTGCTTAGGGTGTGGCTGGGAGCAGCCTGAAAAGAGCGAAACGAGAGCTGATTTTTCAGAGATCCCGCATGTCGGCCCGGTGCTAAGAAGAGATTGGACATGCCCAATGCTGAGGGGGCCAATTCCCACTCTTGGAGTCTCCCAAAGCCTTTGCCATCTGCTGGGGTGCATTGATGCTGGGCGCCTGATCGCTTTGTATTACCATGTCAGCAGAGGAGACATTGGAGCAGGTACCTGAGCACATGGTCGCCGAGAAGAGGTGCTGCTGAAAAACCATACAACCTATCAGCGTGCAACTCGCAACACAAACACACCCCAAGATTCTTCAATTTTTGAAATGAAAATGAAGTTTCAAAGTCAAAGTATGGCAACGTTGCGAATGTTTGTTTGTGGAGTTCTGTTTTTCCCATTCATTCTTATGGGAAAAAGCCAAATTGGCCAAGTGATAAACATTTGGCTCTATGGAGACGACGCTTTCACGAATCTGGAACATGAGCTAACTGTCAAGCCGTAGGGGAGAGTCTCCAGAACGCCCTGACACGATTTGGTGTGTGTGCTATGAGAACTGTGGCCACAGTCGCGAGGAGTAGTGTAACGTTTAACATTGATGGCAGCGGTGGGAAAATGAATGGGGGCTTATGGAGAGAAGAGGCTGCACTGCGCATACGGTGAGGCTCGTCGTTTAAATTTCACAAGGCGCACGGTTTATGGCCTGCCCCGCATGAGAGAGCACCAATGTTCCTACAAAACTGGAAAAAAGAATTTGTCTGCTGCTTAGGGTGTGGCTGGGAGCAGCGTGAAAAGAGCAAAACGAGAGCTGATTTTTCAGCGATCCCGCATGTCGGCCCGGTGCTAAGAAGAGATTGGACATGCCCAATGCTGAGGGGGCCCTTTCAATCTCTGGGAGTCTCCCAGGGCTTGTGCCATCTGCTGGGGTGCATTGAAGCTGGACGCCTCATCACTTTGTATTACCATGTCAGCAGAGGAGACAATGGAGCAGGTACCTGAGCACATGGTCGTCGAGAAGAGGTGCTGCTGAAAAACCATACAACCTATCAGCGTGCAACTAGCTACACAAACACACCACAAGATTCTTCAATTTTTTAAATAAAAATGAAGTTTCAAAGTCAAAGTATGGCAACGCTGCGAATGTTTGTTTGTGGAGTTCTGTTTTTCCCATTCATTCTTATGGGAAAAAGCCAAATTGGCCCAGTGATAAACATTTGGCTCTGCGGAGACAATGTTTTCACTTATCTGGAACATGAGCTCACTGTCATGCCGTAGGGGAGAGTCTCCAGAACGCCCTGAGGCGATTTGGTGTGTGTGCTATGAGAACTGTGGCCACAGTCGCGAGGAGAAGTGTAACGTTTAACATTGATGGCAGCGGTGGGAACATGAATGGGGGCTTATGGAGAGAAAAGGCTGCACTGGGCCTACGATGAGTCTCGTCGTTAAAATTTCACAAGGCGCATGGGTTTATGGCCTGCCCCGCATGAGAGAGCACCAATGTTCCTATAAAACTGGAAAAAAGAATTTGTCTGCTGCTTGGGGGGGGCTGGGAGCAGCGTTAAAATAGTGAAACGAGAGCTGATTTTTCAGCGATCCCGCATGTCGGCCCGGTGCTAAGAAGAGATTGGACATGCCCAATGCTGAGGGGGCCCTTTCAAACTCTGGGAGTCTCCCAGGGCCTGTGCCATCTGTTGGGGTGCATTGAAGCTGGACGCCTCATCATTTTGTATTACCATGTCAGCAGAGGAGACAATGGAGCAGGTACCTGAGCACATGGTCGTCGAGAAGAGGTGCTGCTGAAAAACCATACAACCTATCAGCGTGCAACTTGCTACACAAACACACCACAAGATTCTTCAATTTTTGAATTGAAAATGAAGTTTCAAAGTCAAAGTATGGCAACGCTGCGAATGTTTGTTTGTGGAGTTCTGTTTTTCCCATTCATCCTTATGGGAAAAAGCCAAATTGGCCAAGTGATAAACATTTGGCTCTATGGAGACAACGCTTTCACCAATCTGGAACATGAGCAAACTGTCAAGCCGTAGGGGAGAGTCTCCAGAACGCCCTGACGCGATTTGGTGTGTGTACTATGAGAACTGTGGCCACAGTCGCGAGGAGAAGTGTAAAGTTTAACATTGATGGCAGCGGTGGGAAAATGAATGGGGGCTTATGGAGAGAAAAGGCTGCACTGGGCCTACAATGAGGCTCGTCGTTTAAATTTCACAAGGCGCACGGGTTTATGGCCTGCCCCGCATGAGAGAGCACCAATGTTCCTACAAAACTGGAAAAAAGAATTTGTCTGCTGCTTAGGGTGTGGCTGGGAGCAGCGTGAAAAGAGCAAAACGAGAGCTGATTTTTCAGAGATCCCGCATGTCGGCCCGGTGCTAAGAAGAGATTGGACATGCCCAATGCTGAGGGGGCCCTTTCAATCTCTGGGAGTCTCCCAGGGCTAGTGCCATCTGCTGGGGTGCATTGAAGCTGGACGCCTCATCACTTTGTATTACCATGTCAGCAGAGGAGACAATGGAGCAGGTACCTGAGCACATGGTCGTCAAGAAGAGATGCTACTGAAAAACCATACAACCGATCAGCGTGCAATTCGCTACACAAACACACCCCAAGATTCTTCAATTTTTGAGATGAAAATGAAGTTTCAAAGTCAAAGTATGGCAGCGTTGCGAATGTTTGTTTGTGGAGTTCTGTTTTTCCCATTCATCCTTATGGGAAAAAGCCAAATTGGCCAAGTGATAAACATTTGGCTCTATGGAGACAACGCTTTCCCTAATCTGGAATATGAGCTCACTGTCACGCCGTAAGGGAGAGTCTCCAGAACGCCCTGACACAATTTGGTGTGTGTGCTATGAGAACTGTGGCCACAGTCGCGAGGAGAAGTGTAATGTTTAACATTGATGGCAGCGGTGGGAACATGAATGGGGGCTTATGGAGAGAAAAGGCTGCACTGGGCCTACGATGAGGCTCGTCGTTTAAATTTCACAAGGCGCACGGGTTTCTGGCCTGCCCCGCATGAGAGAGCACCAATGTTCCGACAAAACTGGAAAAAATAATTTGTCTGCTGCTTAGGGTGTGGCTGGGAGCAGCCTGAAAAGAGCGAAACGAGAGCTGATTTTTCAGAGATCCCGCATGTCGGCCCGGTGCTAAGAAGAGATTGGACATGCCCAATGCTGAGGGGGCCAATTCCCACTCTTGGAGTCTCCCAAAGCCTTTGCCATCTGCTGGGGTGCATTGATGCTGGGCGCCTGATCGCTTTGTATTACCATGTCAGCAGAGGAGACATTGGAGCAGGTACCTGAGCACATGGTCGCCGAGAAGAGGTGCTGCTGAAAAACCATACAACCTATCAGCGTGCAACTCGCAACACAAACACACCCCAAGATTCTTCAATTTTTGAAATGAAAATGAAGTTTCAAAGTCAAAGTATGGCAACGTTGCGAATGTTTGTTTGTGGAGTTCTGTTTTTCCCATTCATTCTTATGGGAAAAAGCCAAATTGGCCAAGTGATAAACATTTGGCTCTATGGAGACGACGCTTTCACGAATCTGGAACATGAGCTAACTGTCAAGCCGTAGGGGAGAGTCTCCAGAACGCCCTGACACGATTTGGTGTGTGTGCTATGAGAACTGTGGCCACAGTCGCGAGGAGTAGTGTAACGTTTAACATTGATGGCAGCGGTGGGAAAATGAATGGGGGCTTATGGAGAGAAGAGGCTGCACTGCGCATACGGTGAGGCTCGTCGTTTAAATTTCACAAGGCGCACGGTTTATGGCCTGCCCCGCATGAGAGAGCACCAATGTTACTACAAAACTGGAAAAAAGAATTTGTCTGCTGCTTAGGGTGTGGCTGGGAGCAGCGTGAAAAGAGCAAAACGAGAGCTGATTTTTCAGCGATCCCGCATGTCGGCCCGGTGCTAAGAAGAGATTGGACATGCCCAATGCTGAGGGGGCCCTTTCAATCTCTGGGAGTCTCCCAGGGCTTGTGCCATCTGCTGGGGTGCATTGAAGCTGGACGCCTCATCACTTTGTATTACCATGTCAGCAGAGGAGACAATGGAGCAGGTACCTGAGCACATGGTCGTCGAGAAGAGGTGCTGCTGAAAAACCATACAACCTATCAGCGTGCAACTAGCTACACAAACACACCACAAGATTCTTCAATTTTTTAAATAAAAATGAAGTTTCAAAGTCAAAGTATGGCAACGCTGCGAATGTTTGTTTGTGGAGTTCTGTTTTTCCCATTCATTCTTATGGGAAAAAGCCAAATTGGCCCAGTGATAAACATTTGGCTCTGCGGAGACAATGTTTTCACTTATCTGGAACATGAGCTCACTGTCATGCCGTAGGGGAGAGTCTCCAGAACGCCCTGAGGCGATTTGGTGTGTGTGCTATGAGAACTGTGGCCACAGTCGCGAGGAGAAGTGTAACGTTTAACATTGATGGCAGCGGTGGGAACATGAATGGGGGCTTATGGAGAGAAAAGGCTGCACTGGGCCTACGATGAGTCTCGTCGTTAAAATTTCACAAGGCGCATGGGTTTATGGCCTGCCCCGCATGAGAGAGCACCAATGTTCCTATAAAACTGGAAAAAAGAATTTGTCTGCTGCTTGGGGGGGGCTGGGAGCAGCGTTAAAATAGTGAAACGAGAGCTGATTTTTCAGCGATCCCGCATGTCGGCCCGGTGCTAAGAAGAGATTGGACATGCCCAATGCTGAGGGGGCCCTTTCAAACTCTGGGAGTCTCCCAGGGCCTGTGCCATCTGTTGGGGTGCATTGAAGCTGGACGCCTCATCATTTTGTATTACCATGTCAGCAGAGGAGACAATGGAGCAGGTACCTGAGCACATGGTCGTCGAGAAGAGGTGCTGCTGAAAAACCATACAACCTATCAGCGTGCAACTTGCTACACAAACACACCACAAGATTCTTCAATTTTTGAATTGAAAATGAAGTTTCAAAGTCAAAGTATGGCAACGCTGCGAATGTTTGTTTGTGGAGTTCTGTTTTTCCCATTCATCCTTATGGGAAAAAGCCAAATTGGCCAAGTGATAAACATTTGGCTCTATGGAGACAACGCTTTCACCAATCTGGAACATGAGCAAACTGTCAAGCCGTAGGGGAGAGTCTCCAGAACGCCCTGACGCGATTTGGTGTGTGTACTATGAGAACTGTGGCCACAGTCGCGAGGAGAAGTGTAAAGTTTAACATTGATGGCAGCGGTGGGAAAATGAATGGGGGCTTATGGAGAGAAAAGGCTGCACTGGGCCTACAATGAGGCTCGTCGTTTAAATTTCACAAGGCGCACGGGTTTATGGCCTGCCCCGCATGAGAGAGCACCAATGTTCCTACAAAACTGGAAAAAAGAATTTGTCTGCTGCTTAGGGTGTGGCTGGGAGCAGCGTGAAAAGAGCAAAACGAGAGCTGATTTTTCAGCGATCCCGCATGTCGGCCCGGTGCTAAGAAGAGATTGGACAAGCCCAATGCTGAGGGGGCCCTTTCAAACTCTGGGAGTCTCCCATTGGCCTGTGCCATCTGCTGGGGTGCATTGAAGCTGGACGCCTCATCACTTTGTATTACCATATCAGCAGAGGAGACAATGGAGCAGGTACCTGAGCACATGGTCGTCAAGAAGAGGTGCTGCTGAAAAACCATACAACCTATCAGCGTGCAACTCGCTACACAAACACACCCCAACATTCTTCAATTTTTGAAATGAAAATGAAGTTTCAAAGTCAAAGTATGGCAACGTTGCGAATGTTTGTTTGTGGAGTTCTGTTTTTCCCATTCATTCTTATGGGAAAAAGCAAAATTGGCCAAGTGATAAACATTTGGCTCTATGGAGACAACGCTTTCACCAATCTGGAATATGAGCTCACTGTCACACCATCGGGGAGAGTCTCCAGAACGCCCTGACGCGATTTGGTGTGTGTACTATGAAAACTGTGGCCACAGTCGCGAGGTGAATTGTAAGGTTTAACATTGATGGCAGCGGTGGGAAAATGAATGGGGGCTTATGGAGAGAAAAGGCTGCACTGGGCAGACGGTGAGGCTCGTCGTTTAAATTTCACAGGGCGCACGGGTCTCTGGCCTGCCCCGCATGAGAGAGCACCAATGTTCCTACAAAACTGGAAAAAATACTTTTTCTGCTGCTTCGGGTGTGGCTGGGAGCAGCGTGAAAAGAGCAAAACGAGAGCTGATTTGTCAGCGATCCCGCATGTCGGCCCGGTGCTCAGAAGAGATTGGACATGCCCAATGCTGAGGGGGCCCTTTCAATCTCTGGGAGTCTCCCAGGGCTTGTGCCATCTTCTGGGGTGCATTGAAGCTGGACGCCTCATCACTTTGTATTACCATGTCAGCAGAGGAGACAATGGAGCAGGTACCTGAGCACATGGTCGTCGAGAAGAGATGCTACTGAAAAACCATACAACCGATCAGCGTGCAATTCGCAACACAAACACACCACAAGATTCTTCAATTTTTGAAATGAAAATGAAGTTTCAAAGTCAAAGTATGGCACAGTTGCGAATGTTTGTTTGTGGAGTTGTGTTTTTCCCCTTCATTCTTATGGGAAAAAGCCAAATTGGCCAAGTGATACATATTTGGCTCTATGGAGACAACGCTTTCACCTATCTGGAATATGAGCTCACTGTCACACCGTAGGGGAGAGTCTCCAGAACGCCCTGACGCGATTTGGTGTGTGTACTATGAAAACTGTGGCCACAGTCGCGAGGTGAATTGTAAGGTTTAACATTGATGGCAGCGGTGGGAAAATGAATGGGGGCTTATGGAGAGAAAAGGCTGCACTGGGCCTACAATGAGGCTCGTCGTTTAAATTTCACAAGGCGCACGGGTTTATGGCCTGCCCCGCATGAGAGAGCACCAATGTTCCTACAAAACTGGAAAAAAGAATTTGTCTGCTGCTTAGGGTGTGGCTGGGAGCAGCGTGAAAAGAGCAAAACGAGAGCTGATTTTTCAGAGATCCCGCATGTCGGCCCGGTGCTAAGAAGAGATTGGACATGCCCAATGCTGAGGGGGCCCTTTCAATCTCTGGGAGTCTCCCAGGGCTAGTGCCATCTGCTGGGGTGCATTGAAGCTGGACGCCTCATCACTTTGTATTACCATGTCAGCAGAGGAGACAATGGAGCAGGTACCTGAGCACATGGTCGTCAAGAAGAGATGCTACTGAAAAACCATACAACCGATCAGCGTGCAATTCGCTACACAAACACACCCCAAGATTCTTCAATTTTTGAGATGAAAATGAAGTTTCAAAGTCAAAGTATGGCAGCGTTGCGAATGTTTGTTTGTGGAGTTCTGTTTTTCCCATTCATCCTTATGGGAAAAAGCCAAATTGGCCAAGTGATAAACATTTGGCTCTATGGAGACAACGCTTTCCCTAATCTGGAATATGAGCTCACTGTCACGCCGTAAGGGAGAGTCTCCAGAACGCCCTGACACAATTTGGTGTGTGTGCTATGAGAACTGTGGCCACAGTCGCGAGGAGAAGTGTAATGTTTAACATTGATGGCAGCGGTGGGAACATGAATGGGGGCTTATGGAGAGAAAAGGCTGCACTGGGCCTACGATGAGGCTCGTCGTTTAAATTTCACAAGGCGCACGGGTTTCTGGCCTGCCCCGCATGAGAGAGCACCAATGTTCCGACAAAACTGGAAAAAATAATTTGTCTGCTGCTTAGGGTGTGGCTGGGAGCAGCCTGAAAAGAGCGAAACGAGAGCTGATTTTTCAGAGATCCCGCATGTCGGCCCGGTGCTAAGAAGAGATTGGACATGCCCAATGCTGAGGGGGCCAATTCCCACTCTTGGAGTCTCCCAAAGCCTGTGCCATCTGCTGGGGTGCATTGATGCTGGGCGCCTGATCGCTTTGTATTACCATGTCAGCAGAGGAGACATTGGAGCAGGTACCTGAGCACATGGTCGCCGAGAAGAGGTGCTGCTGAAAAACCATACAACCTATCAGCGTGCAACTCGCAACACAAACACACCCCAAGATTCTTCAATTTTTGAAATGAAAATGAAGTTTCAAAGTCAAAGTATGGCAACGTTGCGAATGTTTGTTTGTGGAGTTCTGTTTTTCCCATTCATTCTTATGGGAAAAAGCCAAATTGGCCAAGTGATAAACATTTGGCTCTATGGAGACGACGCTTTCACGAATCTGGAACATGAGCTAACTGTCAAGCCGTAGGGGAGAGTCTCCAGAACGCCCTGACACGATTTGGTGTGTGTGCTATGAGAACTGTGGCCACAGTCGCGAGGAGTAGTGTAACGTTTAACATTGATGGCAGCGGTGGGAAAATGAATGGGGGCTTATGGAGAGAAGAGGCTGCACTGCGCATACGGTGAGGCTC
The DNA here is from genome assembly GCA_029224185.1 of Karalla daura. Lineage (NCBI taxonomy): Eukaryota > Metazoa > Chordata > Actinopteri > Chaetodontiformes > Leiognathidae > Karalla > Karalla daura. Next base: position 21,965,743 of record CM055191.1, read on the forward strand.
GTCGTTTAAATTTCACAAGGCGCACGGTTTATGGCCTGCCCCGCATGAGAGAGCACCAATGTTACTACAAAACTGGAAAAAAGAATTTGTCTGCTGCTTAGGGTGTGGCTGGGAGCAGCGTGAAAAGAGCAAAACGAGAGCTGATTTTTCAGCGATCCCGCATGTCGGCCCGGTGCTAAGAAGAGATTGGACATGCCCAATGCTGAGGGGGCCCTTTCAATCTCTGGGAGTCTCCCAGGGCTTGTGCCATCTGCTGGGGTGCATTGAAGCTGGACGCCTCATCACTTTGTATTACCATGTCAGCAGAGGAGACAATGGAGCAGGTACCTGAGCACATGGTCGTCGAGAAGAGGTGCTGCTGAAAAACCATACAACCTATCAGCGTGCAACTAGCTACACAAACACACCACAAGATTCTTCAATTTTTTAAATAAAAATGAAGTTTCAAAGTCAAAGTATGGCAACGCTGCGAATGTTTGTTTGTGGAGTTCTGTTTTTCCCATTCATTCTTATGGGAAAAAGCCAAATTGGCCCAGTGATAAACATTTGGCTCTGCGGAGACAATGTTTTCACTTATCTGGAACATGAGCTCACTGTCATGCCGTAGGGGAGAGTCTCCAGAACGCCCTGAGGCGATTTGGTGTGTGTGCTATGAGAACTGTGGCCACAGTCGCGAGGAGAAGTGTAACGTTTAACATTGATGGCAGCGGTGGGAACATGAATGGGGGCTTATGGAGAGAAAAGGCTGCACTGGGCCTACGATGAGTCTCGTCGTTAAAATTTCACAAGGCGCATGGGTTTATGGCCTGCCCCGCATGAGAGAGCACCAATGTTCCTATAAAACTGGAAAAAAGAATTTGTCTGCTGCTTGGGGGGGGCTGGGAGCAGCGTTAAAATAGTGAAACGAGAGCTGATTTTTCAGCGATCCCGCATGTCGGCCCGGTGCTAAGAAGAGATTGGACATGCCCAATGCTGAGGGGGCCCTTTCAAACTCTGGGAGTCTCCCAGGGCCTGTGCCATCTGTTGGGGTGCATTGAAGCTGGACGCCTCATCATTTTGTATTACCATGTCAGCAGAGGAGACAATGGAGCAGGTACCTGAGCACATGGTCGTCGAGAAGAGGTGCTGCTGAAAAACCATACAACCTATCAGCGTGCAACTTGCTACACAAACACACCACAAGATTCTTCAATTTTTGAATTGAAAATGAAGTTTCAAAGTCAAAGTATGGCAACGCTGCGAATGTTTGTTTGTGGAGTTCTGTTTTTCCCATTCATCCTTATGGGAAAAAGCAAAATTGGCCAAGTGATAAACATTTGGCTCTATGGAGACAACGCTTTCACCAATCTGGAATATGAGCTCACTGTCACACCATCGGGGAGAGTCTCCAGAACGCCCTGACGCGATTTGGTGTGTGTACTATGAGAACTGTGGCCACAGTCGCGAGGAGAAGTGTAAAGTTTAACATTGATGGCAGCGGTGGGAAAATGAATGGGGGCTTATGGAGAGAAAAGGCTGCACTGGGCCTACAATGAGGCTCGTCGTTTAAATTTCACAAGGCGCACGGGTTTATGGCCTGCCCCGCATGAGAGAGCACCAATGTTCCTACAAAACTGGAAAAAAGAATTTGTCTGCTGCTTAGGGTGTGGCTGGGAGCAGCGTGAAAAGAGCAAAACGAGAGCTGATTTTTCAGCGATCCCGCATGTCGGCCCGGTGCTAAGAAGAGATTGGACAAGCCCAATGCTGAGGGGGCCCTTTCAAACTCTGGGAGTCTCCCATTGGCCTGTGCCATCTGCTGGGGTGCATTGAAGCTGGACGCCTCATCACTTTGTATTACCATATCAGCAGAGGAGACAATGGAGCAGGTACCTGAGCACATGGTCGTCAAGAAGAGGTGCTGCTGAAAAACCATACAACCTATCAGCGTGCAACTCGCTACACAAACACACCCCAACATTCTTCAATTTTTGAAATGAAAATGAAGTTTCAAAGTCAAAGTATGGCAACGTTGCGAATGTTTGTTTGTGGAGTTCTGTTTTTCCCATTCATTCTTATGGGAAAAAGCAAAATTGGCCAAGTGATAAACATTTGGCTCTATGGAGACAACGCTTTCACCAATCTGGAATATGAGCTCACTGTCACACCATCGGGGAGAGTCTCCAGAACGCCCTGACGCGATTTGGTGTGTGTACTATGAAAACTGTGGCCACAGTCGCGAGGTGAATTGTAAGGTTTAACATTGATGGCAGCGGTGGGAAAATGAATGGCGGCTTATGGAGAGAAAAGGCTGCACTGGGCAGACGGTGAGGCTCGTCGTTTAAATTTCACAGGGCGCACGGGTCTCTGGCCTGCCCCGCATGAGAGAGCACCAATGTTCCTACAAAACTGGAAAAAATACTTTTTCTGCTGCTTCGGGTGTGGCTGGGAGCAGCGTGAAAAGAGCAAAACGAGAGCTGATTTGTCAGCGATCCCGCATGTCGGCCCGGTGCTCAGAAGAGATTGGACATGCCCAATGCTGAGGGGGCCCTTTCAATCTCTGGGAGTCTCCCAGGGCTTGTGCCATCTTCTGGGGTGCATTGAAGTTGGACGCCTCATCACTTTGTATTACCATGTCAGCATAGGAGACAATGGAGCAGGTACCTGAGCACATGGTCATCGAGAAGAGATGCTACTGAAAAACCATACAACCGATCAGCGTGCAATTCGCAACACAAACACACCACAAGATTCTTCAATTTTTGAAATGAAAATGAAGTTTCAAAGTCAAAGTATGGCACAGTTGCGAATGTTTGTTTGTGGAGTTGTGTTTTTCCCCTTCATTCTTATGGGAAAAAGCCAAATTGGCCAAGTGATACATATTTGGCTCTATGGAGACAACGCTTTCACCTATCTGGAATATGAGCTCACTGTCACACCGTAGGGGAGAGTCTCCAGAACGCCCTGACGCGATTTGGTGTGTGCACTATGAAAACTGTGGCCACAGTCGTGAGGAGTAGTGTAACGTTTAACATTGATGGCAGCGGTGGGAAAATGAATGGGGGCTTATGGAGAGAAAAGGCTGCACTGGGCCTACAATGAGGCTCGTCGTTTAAATTTCACAAGGCGCACGGGTTTATGGCCTGCCCCGCATGAGAGAGCACCAATGTTCCTACAAAACTGGAAAAAAGAATTTGTCTGCTGCTTAGGGTGTGGCTGGGAGCAGCGTGAAAAGAGCAAAACGAGAGCTGATTTTTCAGCGATCCCGCATGTCGGCCCGGTGCTAAGAAGAGATTGGACAAGCCCAATGCTGAGGGGGCCCTTTCAAACTCTGGGAGTCTCCCATTGGCCTGTGCCATCTGCTGGGGTGCATTGAAGCTGGACGCCTCATCACTTTGTATTACCATATCAGCAGAGGAGACAATGGAGCAGGTACCTGAGCACATGGTCGTCAAGAAGAGGTGCTGCTGAAAAACCATACAACCTATCAGCGTGCAACTCGCTACACAAACACACCCCAACATTCTTCAATTTTTGAAATGAAAATGAAGTTTCAAAGTCAAAGTATGGCAACGTTGCGAATGTTTGTTTGTGGAGTTCTGTTTTTCCCATTCATTCTTATGGGAAAAAGCAAAATTGGCCAAGTGATAAACATTTGGCTCTATGGAGACAACGCTTTCACCAATCTGGAATATGAGCTCACTGTCACACCATCGGGGAGAGTCTCCAGAACGCCCTGACGCGATTTGGTGTGTGTACTATGAAAACTGTGGCCACAGTCGCGAGGTGAATTGTAAGGTTTAACATTGATGGCAGCGGTGGGAAAATGAATGGGGGCTTATGGAGAGAAAAGGCTGCACTGGGCAGACGGTGAGGCTCGTCGTTTAAATTTCACAGGGCGCACGGGTCTCTGGCCTGCCCCGCATGAGAGAGCACCAATGTTCCTACAAAACTGGAAAAAATACTTTTTCTGCTGCTTAGGGTGTGGCTGGGAGCAGCGTGAAAAGAGCAAAACGAGAGCTGATTTGTCAGCGATCCCGCATGTCGGCCCGGTGCTCAGAAGAGATTGGACATGCCCAATGCTGAGGGGGCCCTTTCAATCTCTGGGAGTCTCCCAGGGCTTGTGCCATCTTCTGGGGTGCATTGAAGCTGGACGCCTCATCACTTTGTATTACCATGTCAGCAGAGGAGACAATGGAGCAGGTACCTGAGCACATGGTCGTCGAGAAGAGATGCTACTGAAAAACCATACAACCGATCAGCGTGCAATTCGCAACACAAACACACCACAAGATTCTTCAATTTTTGAAATGAAAATGAAGTTTCAAAGTCAAAGTATGGCACAGTTGCGAATGTTTGTTTGTGGAGTTGTGTTTTTCCCCTTCATTCTTATGGGAAAAAGCCAAATTGGCCAAGTGATACATATTTGGCTCTATGGAGACAACGCTTTCACCTATCTGGAATATGAGCTCACTGTCACACCGTAGGGGAGAGTCTCCAGAACGCCCTGACGCGATTTGGTGTGTGTACTATGAAAACTGTGGCCACAGTCGCGAGGTGAATTGTAAGGTTTAACATTGATGGCAGCGGTGGGAAAATGAATGGGGGCTTATGGAGAGAAAAGGCTGCACTGGGCCTACAATGAGGCTCGTCGTTTAAATTTCACAAGGCGCACGGGTTTATGGCCTGCCCCGCATGAGAGAGCACCAATGTTCCTACAAAACTGGAAAAAAGAATTTGTCTGCTGCTTAGGGTGTGGCTGGGAGCAGCGTGAAAAGAGCAAAACGAGAGCTGATTTTTCAGAGATCCCGCATGTCGGCCCGGTGCTAAGAAGAGATTGGACATGCCCAATGCTGAGGGGGCCCTTTCAATCTCTGGGAGTCTCCCAGGGCTAGTGCCATCTGCTGGGGTGCATTGAAGCTGGACGCCTCATCACTTTGTATTACCATGTCAGCAGAGGAGACAATGGAGCAGGTACCTGAGCACATGGTCGTCAAGAAGAGATGCTACTGAAAAACCATACAACCGATCAGCGTGCAATTCGCTACACAAACACACCCCAAGATTCTTCAATTTTTGAGATGAAAATGAAGTTTCAAAGTCAAAGTATGGCAGCGTTGCGAATGTTTGTTTGTGGAGTTCTGTTTTTCCCATTCATTCTTATGGGAAAAAGCCAAATTAGCCAAGTGATGAATATTTGGCTCTATGGAGACAACGCTTTCCCCAATCTGGAATATGAGCTCACTGTCACGCTGCAAGGAAGAGTCTCCAGATCGCCCTGACACGATTTGGCGTGTGCACTATGAGAACTGTGGCCACAGTCACGAGGAGTAGTGTGACGTTTAACATTGATGGCAGTGGTGGGACAATGAATGGGGGCTTATGGAGAGAAAAGGCTGCACTGGGCCTACGATGAGGCTCGTCGTTTAACTTTCACAAGGCGCACGGGTTTATGGCCTGCCCCGCATGAGAGAGCACCAATGTTCCTACAAAACTGGAAAAAAGAATTTGTCTGCTGCTTAGGGTGTGGCTGGGAGCAGCGTGAAAAGAGCGAAACGAGAACTGACTTTTCAGCGATCCCGCATGTCGGCCCGGTGCTGAGAAGAGATTGGACATGCCCAATGCTGAGGGGGCCCTTTCAAACTCTGGGAGTCTCCCAGGGCCTGTGCCATCTGCTGGGGTGCATTGAAGTTGGACGCCTGATCACTTTGTATTATCATGTCAACAGAGGAGACAATGGAGCAGGTACCTGAGCACATGGTCGCCGACAAGAGGCGCTGCTGAAAAACCATACAACCTATCAGCGTGCAACTCGCTACACAAACACACCACAAGATTCTTCAATTTTTGAAATGAAAATGAAGTTTCAAAGTCAAAGTATGGCAACGTTGCGAATGTTTGTTTGTGGAGTTCTGTTTTTCCCATTCATTCTTATGGGAAAAAGCCAAATTTGCCAAGTGATACAAATTTGGCTCTATGGAGACAACACTTTCCCCAATCTGGAATATGAGCTCACTGTCACGCCGTAGGGGAGAGTCTCCAGAATGCCCTGACACAATTTGGTGTGTGTACTATGAGAACTGTGGCCACAGTCGCGAGGAGTAGTGTGACGTTTAACATTGATGGCAGCGGTGGGAAAATGAATGGGGGCTTATGGAGAGAAAAGGCTGCACTGGGCCATATGATGAGGCTCGTCGTTTAAATTTCACAAGGCGCACGGGTTGATGGCCTGCCCCGCATGAGAGAGCACCAATGTTCCTACAAAACTGGAAAAAAGAATTTGTCTGCTGCTTAGGGTGTGGCTGGGAGCAGCGTGAAAAGAGCGAAGCGAGAGCTGATTTTTCAGCGATCCCGCATGTCGGCACGGTGCTAAGAAGAGATTGGACATGCCGAATGCTGAGGGGGCCCTTTCAATCTCTGGGAGTCTCCCAGGGCCTGTGCCATCTGCTGGGGTGCATTGAAGCTGGACGCCTCATCACTTTGTATTACCATGTCAGCAGAGAAGACAATGGAGCAGGTACCTGAGCACATGGTCGTCAAGAAGAGGAGCTGCTGAAAAACCATACAACCTATCAGCGTGCAACTCGCTACACAAACACACCACAAGATTCTTCAATTTTTGAAATGAAAATGAAGTTTCAAAGTCAAAGTATGGCAGCGTTGCGAATGTTTGTGGAGTTCTGTTTTTCCCATTCATTCATATGGGATAAAGCCAAATTGGCCAAGTGATAAACATTTGGCTCTATGGAGACAACGCTTTCACCAATCTGGAACATGAGCTACCTGTCATACCGAAGGGGAGAGTCTCCAGAACGCCCTGACACGAATTGGTGTGTGTACTATGAGAACTGTGGCCACAGTCGCGAGGAGTAGTGTGACGTTTAACATTGATGGCAGTGGTGGGACAATGAATGGGGGCTTATGGAGAGAAAAGGCTGCACTGGGCCTACGATGAGTCTCGTCGTTCAAATTTCACAAGGCGCACGGGTTTATGGCCTGCCCCGCATGAGAGAGCACCAATGTTCCTATAAAACTGGAAAAAAGAATTTGTCTGCTGCTTAGGGGGGGGCTGGGAGCAGCGTTAAAAGAACGAAACAAGAGCTGATTTTTCAGAGATCCCGCATGTCGGCCCGGTGCTAAGAAAAGATTGGACATGCCCAATGCTGTGGGGGCCATTTCCCACGCTTGGAGTCTCCCAAAGCCTGTGCCATCTGCTGGGGTGCATTGATGCTGGACGCCTGATCGCTTTGTATTACCATGTCAGCAGAGGAGACATTGGAGCAGGTACCAAAGCACATGGTCGCCGAGAAGAGGTGCTGCTGAAAAACCATACAAGCTATCAGCGTGCAACTCGCTACACAAACACACCCCAAGATTCTTCAATTTTTGAAATGAAAATGAAGTTTCAAAGTCAAAGTATGGCAACGTTGCGAATGTTTGTTTGTGGAGTTCTGTTTTTCCCATTCATTCTTATGGGAAAAAGCCAAATTGGCCAAGTGATAAGCATTTGGCTCTATGGAGACAACGCTTTCCCCAATCTGGAATATGAGCTCACTGTCACGCCGTAAGGGAGAGTCTCCAGAACGCCCTGACACAATTTGGTGTGTGTGCTATGAGAACTGTGGCCACAGTCGCGAGGAGAAGTGTAAAGTTTAACATTGATGGCAGCGGTGGGAAAATGAATGGGGGCTTATGGAGAGAAGAGGCTGCACTGCGCATACGGTGAGGCTCGTCATTTAAATTTCACAAGGCGCACGGGTTTATGGCCTGCCCCGCATGAGAGAGCACCAATGTTCCTACAAAACTGGAAAAAAGAATTTGTCTGCTGCTTAGGGTGTGGCTGGGAGCAGCGTGAAAAGAGCAAAACGAGAGCTGATTTTTCAGCGATCCCGCATGTCGGCCCGGTGCGAAGAAGAGATTGGACATGCCCAATGCTGAGGGGGCCCTTTCAATCTCTGGGAGTCTCCCAGGGCTAGTGCCATCTGCTGGGGTGCATTGAAGCTGGACGCCTCATCACTTTGTGTTACCATGTCAGCAGAGGAGACAATGGAGCAGGTACCTGAGCACATGGTCGTCAAGAAGAGATGCTGCTGAAAAACCATACAACCGATCAGCGTGCAACTCGCTACACAATCACACCACAAGATTCTTCAATTTTTGAAATGAAAATGAAGTTTCAAAGTCAAAGTATGGCAAAGTTGCGAATGTTTGTTTGTGGAGTTCTGTTTTTCCCATTCATTCTTATGGGAAAAAGCCAAATTGGCCAAGTGATAAACATTTGGCTCTCTGGAGACAACGCTTTCCCCAATCTGGAATATGAGCTCACTGTCACGCCGTAAGGGAGAGTCTCCAGAACGCCCTGACCCAATTTGGTGTGTGTGCTATGAGAACTGTGGCCACAGTCGCGAGGAGAAGTGTAAAGTTTACATTGATGGCAGCGGTGGGAAAATGAATGGGGGCTTATGGAGAGAAGAGGCTGCACTGCGAATACGGTGAGGCTCGTCGTTTAAATTTCACAAGGCGCACTGGTTTATGGCCTGCCCCGCATGAGAGAGCACCAATGTTCCTACAAAACTGGAAAAAATACTTTTTCTGCTGCTTCGGGTGTGGCTGGGAGCAGGGTGAAAAGAGCAAAACGAGAGCTGATTTGTCAGCGATCCCGCATGTCGGCCCGGTGCTAAGAAGAGATTGGACAAGCCCAATGCTGAGGGGCCCTTTCAATCTCTGGGAGTCTCCCAGGGCTTGTGCCATCTTCTGGGGTGCATTGAAGCTGGACGCCTCATCACTTTGTATTACCATGTCAGCATAGGAGACAATGGAGCAGGTACCTGAGCACATGGTCGTCGAGAACAGATGCTACTGAAAAACCATACAACCGATCAGCGTGCAATTCGCAACACAAAAACACCACAAGATTCTTCAATTTTTGAAATGAAAATGAAGTTTCAAAGTCAAAGTATGGCAAAGTTGCGAATGTTTGTTTGTGGAGTTGTGTTTTTCCCCTTCATTCTTATGGGAAAAAGCCAAATTGGCCAAGTGATAAACATTTGGCTCTATGGAGACAACGCTTTCCCCAATCTGGAATATGAGCTCACTGTCATGCCGTAGGGGAGAGTCTCCAGAACGCCCTGAGGCGATTTGGTGTGTGTGCTATGAAAACTGTGGCCACAGTCGCGAGGAGAAGTGTAAAGTTTAACATTGATGGCAGCGGTGGGAAAATGAATGGGGGCTTATGGAGAGAAGAGGCTGCACTGCGCATACGGTGAGGCTCGTCGTTTAAATTTCACAAGGCGCACGGGTTTATCGCCTGCCCCGCATGAGAGAGCACCAATGTTCCGACAAAACTGGAAAAAAGAATTTGTCTGCTGCTTAGGGTGGGGCTGGGAGCAGCCTGAAAAGAACGAAACAAGAGCTGATTTTTCAGAGATCCCGCATGTCGGCCCGGTGCTAAGAAGAGATTGGACATGCCCAATGCTGAGGGGGCCATTTCCCACGCTTGGAGTCTCCCAAAGCCTGTGCCATCTGCTGGGGTGCATTGATGCTGGACGCCTGATCGCTTTGTATTACCATGTCAGCAGAGGAGACATTGGAGCAGGTACCTGAGCACATGGTCGCCGACAAGAGGTGCTGCTGAAAAACCATACAAGCTATCAGCGTGCAACTCGCTACACAAACACACCCCAAGATTCTTCAATTTTTGAAATGAAAATGAAGTTTCAAAGTCAAAGTATGGCAACGTTGCGAATGTTTGTTTGTGGAGTTCTGTTTTTCCCATTCATTCTTATGGGAAAAAGCCAAATTGGCCAAGTGATAAACATTTGGCTCTATGGAGACAACGCTTTCCCCAATCTGGAATATGAGCTCACTGTCACGCCGTAAGGGAGAGTCTCCAGAACGCCCTGACCCAATTTGGTGTGTGTGCTATGAGAACTGTGGCCACAGTCGCGAGGAGAAGTGTAAAGTTTACATTGATGGCAGCGGTGGGAAAATGAATGGGGGCTTATGGAGAGAAGAGGCTGCACTGCGCATACGGTGAGGCTCGTCGTTTAAATTTCACAAGGCGCACGGGTTTATGGCCTGCCCCGCATGAGAGAGCACCAATGTTCCTACAAAACTGGAAAAAAGAATTTGTCTGCTGCTTCGGGTGTGGCTGGGAGCAGGGTGAAAAGAGCAAAACGAGAGCTGATTTGTCAGCGATCCCGCATGTCGGCCCGGTGCTAAGAAGAGATTGGACAAGCCCAATGCTGAGGGGCCCTTTCAATCTCTGGGAGTCTCCCAGGGCTTGTGCCATCTTCTGGGGTGCATTGAAGCTGGACGCCTCATCACTTTGTATTACCATGTCAGCATAGGACACAATGGAGCAGGTACCTGAGCACATGGTCGTCGAGAAGAGATGCTACTGAAAAACCATACAACCGATCAGCGTGCAATTCGCAACACAAAAACACCACAAGATTCTTCAATTTTTGAAATGAAAATGAAGTTTCAAAGTCAAAGTATGGCAAAGTTGTGAAGGTTTGTTTGTGGAGTTGTGTTTTTCCCCTTCATTCTTATGGGAAAAAGCCAAATTGGCCAAGTGATAAACATTTGGCTCTATGGAGACAACGCTTTCCCCAATCTGGAATATGAGCTCACTGTCATGCCGTAGGGGAGAGTCTCCAGAACGCCCTGAGGCGATTTGGTGTGTGTGCTATGAAAACTGTGGCCACAGTCGCGAGGAGAAGTGTAAAGTTTAACATTGATGGCAGCGGTGGGAAAATGAATGGGGGCTTATGGAGAGAAGAGGCTGCACTGCGCATACGGTGAGGCTCGTCGTTTAAATTTCACAAGGCGCACGGGTTTATGGCCTGCCCCGCATGAGAGAGCACCAATGTTCCTACAAAACTGGAAAAAATAATTTGTCTGCTGTGTAGGGTGTGGCTGGGAGCAGCGTGAAAAGAGTAAAACAAGAGCTGATTTTTCAGCGATCCCGCATGTCGGCCCTGTGCTAAGAAGAGATTGGACATGCCCAATGCTGAGGGGGCCCTTTCAATCTCTGGGAGTCTCCCAGGGCTTGTGCCATCTGCTGGGGTGCATTGAAGCTGGACGCCTCATCACTTTGTATTACCATGTCAGCAGAGGAGACAATGGAGCAGGAACCTGAGCACATGGTCGCCGAGAAGAGATGCTACTGAAAAACCATACAACCGATCAGCGTGCAATTCGCTACACAATCACACCACAAGATTCTTCAATTTTTGAAATGAAAATGAAGTTTCAAAGTCAAAGTATGGCAAAGTTGCGAATGTTTGTTTGTGGAGTTCTGTTTTTCCCATTCATTCTTATGGCAAAAAGCCAAATTGGCCAAGTGATAAACATTTGGCTCTATGGAGACAATGTTTTCACTTATCTGGAACATGAGCTCACTGTCATGCCGTAGAGGAGAGTCTCCAGAACGCCCTGAGGCGATTTGGTGTGTGTGCTATGAGAACTGTGGCCACAGTCGCGAGGAGAAGTGTGACGTTTAACATTGATGGCAGTGGTGGGACAATGAATGGGGGCTTATGGAGAGAAAAGGCTGCACTGGGCGTACGATGAGGCTCGTCGTTTAAATTTCACAAGGCGCACGGGTTTCTGGCCTGCCCCGCATGAGAGAGCACCAATGTTCTGACAAAACTGGAAAAAATAATTTGTCTGCTGCTTAGGGTGTGGCTGGGAGCAGCCTGAAAAGAGCGAAACGAGAGCTGATTTTTCAGAGATCCCGCATGTCGGCCCGGTGCTAAGAAGAGATTGGACATGCCCAATGCTGAGGGGGCCATTTCCCACTCTTGGAGTCTCCCAAAGCCTGTGCCATCTGCTGGGGTGCATTGATGCTGGACGCCTGATCGCTTTGTATTACCATGTCAGCAGAGGAGACATTGGAGCAGGTACCTGAGCACATGGTCGCCGAGAAGAGGTGCTGCTGAAAAACCATACAAGCTATCAGCGTGCAACTCGCTACACAAACACACCCCAAGATTCTTCAATTTTTGAAATGAAAATGAAGTTTCAAAGTCAAAGTATGGCAACGTTGCGAATGTTTGTTTGTGGAGTTCTGTTTTTCCCATTCATTCTTATGGGAAAAAGCCAAATTGGCCAAGTGATAAGCATTTGGCTCTATGGAGACAACGCTTTCCCCAATCTGGAATATGAGCTCACTGTCACGCCGTAAGGGAGAGTCTCCAGAACGCCCTGACACAATTTGGTGTGTGTGCTATGAGAACTGTGGCCACAGTCGCGAGGAGAAGTGTAAAGTTTAACATTGATGGCAGCGGTGGGAAAATGAATGGGGGCTTATGGAGAGAAGAGGCTGCACTGCGCATACGGTGAGGCTCGTCATTTAAATTTCACAAGGCGCACGGGTTTATGGCCTGCCCCGCATGAGAGAGCACCAATGTTCCTACAAAACTGGAAAAAAGAATTTGTCTGCTGCTTAGGGTGTGGCTGGGAGCAGCGTGAAAAGAGCAAAACGAGAGCTGATTTTTCAGCGATCCCGCATGTCGGCCCGGTGCTAAGAAAAGATTGGACATGCCCAATGCTGAGGGGGCCATTTCCCACGCTTGGAGTCTCCCAAAGCCTGTGCCATCTGCTGGGGTGCATTGATGCTGGACGCCTGATCGCTTTGTATTACCATGTCAGCAGAGGAGACATTGGAGCAGGTACCTGAGCACATGGTCGCCGACAAGAGGTGCTGCTGAAAAACCATACAACCTATCAGCGTGCAACTCGCTACACAAACACACCCCAAGATTCTTCAATTTTTGAAATGAAAATGAAGTTTCAAAGTCAAAGTATGGCAACGTTGCGAATGTTTGTTTGTGGAGTTCTGTTTTTCCCATTCATTCTTATGGGAAAAAGCCAAATTGGCCAAGTGATAAACATTTGGCTCTATGGAGACAACGCTTTCCCCAATCTGGAATATGAGCTCACTGTCACGCCGTAAGGGAGAGTCTCCAGAACGCCCTGACCCAATTTGGTGTGTGTGCTATGAGAACTGTGGCCACAGTCGCGAGGAGAAGTGTAAAGTTTACATTGATGGCAGCGGTGGGAAAATGAATGGGGGCTTATGGAGAGAAGAGGCTGCACTGCGCATACGGTGAGGCTCGTCGTTTAAATTTCACAAGGCGCACTGGTTTATGGCCTGCCCCGCATGAGAGAGCACCAATGTTCCTACAAAACTGGAAAAAATACTTTTTCTGCTGCTTCGGGTGTGGCTGGGAGCAGGGTGAAAAGAGCAAAACGAGAGCTGATTTGTCAGCGATCCCGCATGTCGGCCCGGTGCTAAGAAGAGATTGGACAAGCCCAATGCTGAGGGGCCCTTTCAATCTCTGGGAGTCTCCCAGGGCTTGTGCCATCTTCTGGGGTGCATTGAAGCTGGACGCCTCATCACTTTGTATTACCATGTCAGCATAGGAGACAATGGAGCAGGTACCTGAGCACATGGTCGTCGAGAAGAGATGCTACTGAAAAACCATACAACCGATCAGCGTGCAATTCGCAACACAAAAACACCACAAGATTCTTCAATTTTTGAAATGAAAATGAAGTTTCAAAGTCAAAGTATGGCAAAGTTGCGAATGTTTGTTTGTGGAGTTGTGTTTTTCCCCTTCATTCTTATGGGAAAAAGCCAAATTGGCCAAGTGATAAACATTTGGCTCTATGGAGACAACGCTTTCCCCAATCTGGAATATGAGCTCACTGTCATGCCGTAGGGGAGAGTCTCCAGAACGCCCTGAGGCGATTTGGTGTGTGTGCTATGAAAACTGTGGCCACAGTCGCGAGGAGAAGTGTAAAGTTTAACATTGATGGCAGTGGTGGGAAAATGAATGGGGGCTTATGGAGAGAAGAGGCTGCACTGCGCATACGGTGAGGCTCGTCGTTTAAATTTCACAAGGCGCACGGGTTTATCGCCTGCCCCGCATGAGAGAGCACCAATGTTCCTACAAAACTGGAAAAAATAATTTGTCTGCTGTGTAGGGTGTGGCTGGGAGCAGCGTGAAAAGAGTAAAACAAGAGCTGATTTTTCAGCGATCCCGCATGTCGGCCCTGTGCTAAGAAGAGATTGGACATGCCCAATGCTGAGGGGGCCCTTTCAATCTCTGGGAGTCTCCCAGGGCTTGTGCCATCTGCTGGGGTGCATTGAAGCTGGACGCCTCATCACTTTGTATTACCATGTCAGCAGAGGAGACAATGGAGCAGGAACCTGAGCACATGGTCGCCGAGAAGAGATGCTACTGAAAAACCATACAACCGATCAGCGTGCAATTCGCTACACAATCACACCACAAGATTCTTCAATTTTTGAAATGAAAATGAAGTTTCAAAGTCAAAGTATGGCAAAGTTGCGAATGTTTGTTTGTGGAGTTCTGTTTTTCCCATTCATTCTTATGGGAAAAAGCCAAATTGGCCAAGTGATAAACATTTGGCTCTATGGAGACAATGTTTTCACTTATCTGGAACATGAGCTCACTGTCATGCCGTAGAGGAGAGTCTCCAGAACGCCCTGAGGCGATTTGGTGTGTGTGCTATGAGAACTGTGGCCACAGTCGCGAGGAGAAGTGTGACGTTTAACATTGATGGCAGTGGTGGGACAATGAATGGGGGCTTATGGAGAGAAGAGGCTGCACTGGGCGTACGATGAGGCTCGTCGTTTAAATTTCACAAGGCGCACGGGTTTCTGGCCTGCCCCGCATGAGAGAGCACCAATGTTCTGACAAAACTGGAAAAAATAATTTGTCTGCTGCTTAGGGTGTGGCTGGGAGCAGCCTGAAAAGAGCGAAACGAGAGCTGATTTTTCAGAGATCCCGCATGTCGGCCCGGTGCTAAGAAGAGATTGGACATGCCCAATGCTGTGGGGGCCATTTCCCACTCTTGGAGTCTCCCAAAGCCTGTGCCATCTGCTGGGGTGCATTGATGCTGGACGCCTGATCGCTTTGTATTACCATGTCAGCAGAGGAGACATTGGAGCAGGTACCTGAGCACATGGTCGCCGAGAAGAGGTGCTGCTGAAAAACCATACAAGCTATCAGCGTGCAACTCGCTACACAAACACACCCCAAGATTCTTCAATTTTTGAAATGAAAATGAAGTTTCAAAGTCAAAGTATGGCAACGTTGCGAATGTTTGTTTGTGGAGTTCTGTTTTTCCCATTCATTCTTATGGGAAAAAGCCAAATTGGCCAAGTGATAAGCATTTGGCTCTATGGAGACAACGCTTTCCCCAATCTGGAATATGAGCTCACTGTCACGCCGTAAGGGAGAGTCTCCAGAACGCCCTGACACAATTTGGTGTGTGTGCTATGAGAACTGTGGCCACAGTCGCGAGGAGAAGTGTAAAGTTTAACATTGATGGCAGCGGTGGGAAAATGAATGGGGGCTTATGGAGAGAAGAGGCTGCACTGCGCATACGGTGAGGCTCGTCATTTAAATTTCACAAGGCGCACGGGTTTATGGCCTGCCCCGCATGAGAGAGCACCAATGTTCCTACAAAACTGGAAAAAAGAATTTGTCTGCTGCTTAGGGTGTGGCTGGGAGCAGCGTGAAAAGAGCAAAACGAGAGCTGATTTTTCAGCGATCCCGCATGTCGGCCCGGTGCTAAGAAGAGATTGGACATGCCCAATGCTGAGGGGGCCCTTTCAATCTCTGGGAGTCTCCCAGGGCTAGTGCCATCTGCTGGGGTGCATTGAAGCTGGACGCCTCATCACTTTGTGTTACCATGTCAGCAGAGGAGACAATGGAGCAGGTACCTGAGCACATGGTCGTCAAGAAGAGATGCTACTGAAAAACCATACAACCGATCAGCGTGCAATTCGCTACACAAACACACCACAAGATTCTTCAATTTTTGAAATGAAAATGAAGTTTCAAAGTCAAAGTATGACAAAGTTGCGAATGTTTGTTTGTGGAGTTGTGTTTTTCCCCTTCATTCTTATGGGAAAAAGCCAAATTGGCCAAGTGATAAACATTTGGCTCTATGGAGACAACGCTTTCCCCAATCTGGAATATGAGCTCACTGTCACGCCGTAAGGGAGAGTCTCCAGAACGCCCTGACACAATTTGGTGTGTGTGCTATGAGAACTGTGGCCACAGTCGCGAGGAGAAGTGCATGGTTTAACATTGATGGCAGCGTTGGGAAAATGAATGGGGGCTTATGGAGAGAAGAGGCTGCACTGCGCATACGGTGAGGCTTGTCGTTTAAATTTCACAAGGCGCACGGGTTTATGGCCTGCCCCGCATGAGAGAGCACCAATGTTCCTACAAAACTGGAAAAAAGAATTTGTCTGCTGCTTAGGGTGGGGCTAGGAGCAGCGTTAAAAGAGCGAAACGAGAGCTGATTTTTCAGCGATCCCGCATGTCGGCCCGGTGCCAAGAAGAGATTGGACATGCCCAATGCTGAGGGGGCCCTTTCAATCTCTGGGAGTCTCCCAGGGCCTGTGCCATCTGCTGGGGTGCATTGAAGCTGGACGCCTCATCACTTTGTATTACCATATCAGCAGAGGAGACAATGGAGCAGGTACCTGAGCACATGGTCGCCGAGAAGAGGCGCTGCTGAAAAACCATACAACCTATCAGCGTGCAACTCGCTACACAAACACACCACAAGATTCTTAAATTTTTGAAATGAAAATAAAGTTTCAAAGTCAAAGTATGGCAACGTTGCGAATGTTTGTTTGTGGAGTTGTGTTTTTCCCCTTCATTCTTATGGGAAAAAGCCAAATTGGCCAAGTGATAAACATTTGGCTCTATGGAGACAACGCTTTCCCTAATCTGGAATATGAGCTCACTGTCACGCCGTAAGGGAGAGTCTCCAGAACGCCCTGACCCAATTTGGTGTGTGTGCTATGAGAACTGTGGCCACAGTCGCGAGGAGAAGTGTAATGTTTAACATTGATGGCAGCGGTGGGAACATGAATGGGGGCTTATGGAGAGAAAAGGCTGCACTGGGCGTACGATGAGGCTCGTCGTTTAAATTTCACAAGGCGCACGGGTTTCTGGCCTGCCCCGCATGAGAGAGCACCAATGTTCCGACAAAACTGGAAAAAATAATTTGTCTGCTGCTTAGGGTGTGGCTGGGAGCAGCGTGAAAAGAGCGAAACGAGAGCTGATTTTTCAGAGATCCCGCATGTCGGCCCGGTGCTAAGAAGAGATTGGACATGCCCAATGCTGAGGGGGCCATTTCCCACTCTTGGAGTCTCCCAGGGCTAGTGCCATCTGCTGGGGTGCATTGAAGCTGGACGCCTCATCACTTTGTATTACCATGTCAGCAGAGGAGACAATGGAGCAGGTACCTGAGCACATGGTCGTCAAGAAGAGATGCTACTGAAAAACCATACAACCGATCAGCGTGCAATTCGCTACACAAACACACCACAAGATTCTTCAATTTTTTAAATGAAAATGAAGTTTCAAAGTCAAAGTATGGCAAAGTTGCGAATGTTTGTTTGTGGAGTTGTGTTTTTCCCCTTCATTCTTATGGGAAAAAGCCAAATTGGCCAAGTGATAAACATTTGGCTCTATGGAGACAACGCTTTCCCCAATCTGGAATATGTGCTCACTGTCACGCCGTAAGGGAGAGTCTCCAGAACGCCCTGACACAATTTGGTGTGTGTGCTATGAGAACTGTGGCCACAGTCGCGAGGAGAAGTGTAACGTTTAACATTGATGGCAGCGTTGGGAAAATGAATGGGGGCTTATGGAGAGAAGAGGCTGCACTGCGCATACGGTGAGGCTCGTCGTTTAAATTTCACAAGGCGCACGGGTTTATGGCCTGCCCCGCATGAGAGAGCACCAATGTTCCTACAAAACTGGAAAAAAGAATTTGTCTGCTGCTTAGGGTGGGGCTGGGAGCAGCGTTAAAAGAGCGAAACAAGATCTGATTTTTCAGCGATCCCGCATGTCGGCCCGGTGCTAAGAAGAGATTGGACATGCCCAATGCTGAGGGGGCCATTTCCCACACTTGGAGTCTCCCAGGGTCTGTGCCATCTGCTGGGGTGCATTGAAGCTGGACGCCTGATCACTTTGTACGACCATGTCAGCAGATGAGACATTGGAGCAGGTACCTGAGCACATGGTCGTTGAGATGAGGAGCTGCTGAAAAACCATACAACCTATCAGCATGAAACTCGCGACACAAACACACCCCAAGATTCTTCAATTTTTGAGATGAAAATGAAGTTTCAAAGTCAAAGTATGGCAGCGTTGCGAATGTTTGTTTGTGGAGTTCTGTTTTTCCCATTCATTCTTATGGGAAAAAGCCAAATTGGCCAAGTGATGAATATTTGGCTCTATGGAGACAACGCTTTCCCCAATCTGGAATATGAGCTCACTGTCACGCTGCAAGGAAGAGTCTCCAGAACGCCCTGACACGATTTGGCGTGTGCACTATGAGAACTGTGGCCACAGTCACGAGGAGTAGTGTGACGTTTAACATTGATGGCAGTGGTGGGACAATGAATGGGGGCTTATGGAGAGAAAAGGCTGCACTGGGCCTACGATGAGGCTCGTCGTTTAACTTTCACAAGGCGCACGGGTTTATGGCCTGCCCCGCATGAGAGAGCACCAATGTTCCTACAAAACTGGAAAAAAGAATTTGTCTGCTGCTTAGGGTGTGGCTGGGAGCAGCGTGAAAAGAGCGAAACGAGAACTGATTTTTCAGCGATCCCGCATGTCGGCCCGGTGCTGAGAAGAGATTGGACATGCCCAATGCTGAGGGGGCCCTTTCAAACTCTGGGAGTCTCCCAGGGCCTGTGCCATCTGCTGGGGTGCATTGAAGTTGGACGCCTGATCACTTTGTATTATCATGTCAACAGAGGAGACAATGGAGCAGGTACCTGAGCACATGGTCGCCGACAAGAGGCGCTGCTGAAAAACCATGCAACCTATCAGCGTGCAACTCGCTACACAAACACACCACAAGATTCTTCAATTTTTGAAATGAAAATGAAGTTTCAAAGTCAAAGTATGGCAACGTTGCGAATGTTTGTTTGTGGAGTTCTGTTTTTCCCATTCATTCTTATGGGAAAAAGCCAAATTTGCCAAGTGATACATATTTGGCTCTATGGAGACAACACTTTCCCCAATCTGGAATATGAGCTCACTGTCACGCCGTAGGGGAGAGTCTCCAGAATGCCCTGACACAATTTGGTGTGTGTACTATGAGAACTGTGGCCACAGTCGCGAGGAGTAGTGTGACGTTTAACATTGATGGCAGCGGTGGAAAAATGAATGGGGGCTTATGGAGAGAAAAGGCTGCACTGGGCCATATGATGAGGCTCGTCGTTTAAATTTCACAAGGCGCACGGGTTGATGGCCTGCCCCGCATGAGAGAGCACCAATGTTCCTACAAAACTGGAAAAAAGAATTTGTCTGCTGCTTAGGGTGTGGCTGGGAGCAGCGTGAAAAGAGCGAAGCGAGAGCTGATTTTTCAGCGATCCCGCATGTCGGCACGGTGCTAAGAAGAGATTGGACATGCCGAATGCTGAGGGGGCCCTTTCAATCTCTGGGAGTCTCCCAGGGCCTGTGCCATCTGCTGGGGTGCATTGAAGCTGGACGCCTCATCACTTTGTATTACCATGTCAGCAGAGAAGACAATGGAGCAGGTACCTGAGCACATGGTCGTCAAGAAGAGGAGCTGCTGAAAAACCATACAACCTATCAGCGTGCAACTCGCTACACAAACACACCACAAGATTCTTCAATTTTTGAAATGAAAATGAAGTTTAAAAGTCAAAGTATGGCAGCGTTGCGAATGTTTGTGGAGTTCTGTTTTTCCCATTCATTCTTATGGGATAAAGCCAAATTGGCCAAGTGATGAACATTTGGCTCTATGGAGACAACGCTTTCACCAATCTGGAACATGAGCTACCTGTCATACCGAAGGGGAGAGTCTCCAGAATGCCCTGACACGAATTGGTGTGTGTACTATGAGAACTGTGGCCACAGTCGCGAGGAGTAGTGTGACGTTTAACATTGATGGCAGTGGTGGGACAATGAATGGGGGCTTATGGAGAGAAAAGGCTGCACTGGGCCTACGATGAGTCTCGTCGTTCAAATTTCACAAGGCGCACGGGTTTATGGCCTGCCCCGCATGAGAGAGCACCAATGTTCCTATAAAACTGGAAAAAAGAATTTGTCTGCTGCTTAGGGGGGGGCTGGGAGCAGCGTTAAAAGAGCGAAACGAGAGCTGATTTTTCAGCGATCCCGCATGTCGGCCCGGTGCTAAGAAGAGATTGGACATGCCCAATGCTGAGGGGGCCCTTTCAATCTCTGGGAGTCTCCCAGGGCCAGTGCCATCTGCTGGGGTGCATTGAAGCTGGACGCCTCATCACTTTGTATTACCATGTCAGCAGAGGAGACAATGGAGCAGGTACCTGAGCACATGGTCGTCAAGAAGAGATGCTACTGAAAAACCATACAACTGATCAGCGTGCAATTCGCTACACAAACACACCACAAGATTCTTCAATTTTTGAAATGAAAATGAAGTTTCAAAGTCAAAGTATAGCAAAGTTGCGAATGTTTGTTTGTGGAGTTGTGTTTTTCCCCTTCATTCTTATGGGAAAAAGCCAAATTGGCCAAGTGATAAACATTTGGCTCTATGGATACAACGCTTTCCCCAATCTGGAATATGAGCTCACTGTCACGCCGTAAGGGAGAGTCTCCAGAACGCCCTGACACAATTTGGTGTGTGTGCTATGAGAACTGTGGCCACAGTCGCGAGGAGAAGTGTATGGTTTAACATTGATGGCAGCGGTGGGAACATGAATGGGGGCTTATGGAGAGAAAAGGCTGCACTGGGCCTACGATGAGGCTCATCGTTTAAATTTCACAAGGCGCACGGGTTTATCGCCTGCCCCGCATGAGAGAGCACCAATGTTCCGACAAAACTGGAAAAAAGAATTTGTCTGCTGCTTAGGGTGGGGCTGGGAGCAGCCTGAAAAGAACGAAACAAGAGCTGATTTTTCAGAGATCCCGCATGTCGGCCCGGTGCTAAGAAAAGATTGGACATGCCCAATGCTGAGGGGGCCATTTCCCACGCTTGGAGTCTCCCAAAGCCTGTGCCATCTGCTGGGGTGCATTGATGCTGGACGCCTGATCGCTTTGTATTACCATGTCAGCAGAGGAGACATTGGAGCAGGTACCTGAGCACATGGTCGCCGACAAGAGGTGCTGCTGAAAAACCATACAACCTATCAGCGTGCAACTCGCTACACAAACACACCACAAGATTCTTCAATTTTTGAAATGAAAATGAAGTTTCAAAGTCAAAGTATGGCAACGTTGCGAATGTTTGTTTGTGGAGTTCTGTTTTTCCCATTCATTCTTATGGGAAAAAGCCAAATTGGCCAAGTGATAAACATTTGGCTCTATGGAGACAATGTTTTCACTTATCTGGAACATGAGCTCACTGTCATGCCGTAGAGGAGAGTCTCCAGAACGCCCTGAGGCGATTTGGTGTGTGTGCTATGAGAACTGTGGCCACAGTCGCGAGGAGAAGTGTGACGTTTAACATTGATGGCAGTGGTGGGACAATGAATGGGGGCTTATGGAGAGAAAAGGCTGCACTGGGCGTACGATGAGGCTCGTCGTTTAAATTTCACAAGGCGCACGGGTTTCTGGCCTGCCCCGCATGAGAGAGCAACAATGTTCTGACAAAACTGGAAAAAATAATTTGTCTGCTGCTTAGGGTGTGGCTGGGAGCAGCCTGAAAAGAGCGAAACGAGAGCTGATTTTTCAGAGATCCCGCATGTCGGCCCGGTGCTAAGAAGAGATTGGACATGCCCAATGCTGAGGGGGCCATTTCCCACTCTTGGAGTCTCCCAAAGCCTGTGCCATCTGCTGGGGTGCATTGATGCTGGACGCCTGATCGCTTTGTATTACCATGTCAGCAGAGGAGACATTGGAGCAGGTACCTGAGCACATGGTCGCCGAGAAGAGGTGCTGCTGAAAAACCATACAAGCTATCAGCGTGCAACTCGCTACACAAACACACCCCAAGATTCTTCAATTTTTGAAATGAAAATGAAGTTTCAAAGTCAAAGTATGGCAACGTTGCGAATGTTTGTTTGTGGAGTTCTGTTTTTCCCATTCATTCTTATGGGAAAAAGCCAAATTGGCCAAGTGATAAGCATTTGGCTCTATGGAGACAACGCTTTCCCCAATCTGGAATATGAGCTCACTGTCACGCCGTAAGGGAGAGTCTCCAGAACGCCCTGACACAATTTGGTGTGTGTGCTATGAGAACTGTGGCCACAGTCGCGAGGAGAAGTGTAAAGTTTAACATTGATGGCAGCGGTGGGAAAATGAATGGGGGCTTATGGAGAGAAGAGGCTGCACTGCGCATACGGTGAGGCTCGTCATTTAAATTTCACAAGGCGCACGGGTTTATGGCCTGCCCCGCATGAGAGAGCACCAATGTTCCTACAAAACTGGAAAAAAGAATTTGTCTGCTGCTTAGGGTGTGGCTGGGAGCAGCGTGAAAAGAGCAAAACGAGAGCTGATTTTTCAGCGATCCCGCATGTCGGCCCGGTGCTAAGAAGAGATTGGACATGCCCAATGCTGAGGGGGCCCTTTCAATCTCTGGGAGTCTCCCAGGGCTAGTGCCATCTGCTGGGGTGCATTGAAGCTGGACGCCTCATCACTTTGTATTACCATGTCAGCAGAGGAGACAATGGAGCAGGTACCTGAGCACATGGTCGTCAAGAAGAGATGCTACTGAAAAACCATACAACCGATCAGCGTGCAATTCGCTACACAAACACACCACAAGATTCTTCAATTTTTGAAATGAAAATGAAGTTTCAAAGTCAAAGTATGGCAAAGTTGCGAATGTTTGTTTGTGGAGTTGTGTTTTTCCCCTTCATTCTTATGGGAAAAAGCCAAATTGGCCAAGTGATAAACATTTGGCTCTATGGAGACAACGCTTTCCCCAATCTGGAATATGTGCTCACTGTCACGCCGTAAGGGAGAGTCTCCAGAACGCCCTGACACAATTTGGTGTGTGTGCTATGAGAACTGTGGCCACAGTCGCGAGGAGAAGTGTAAAGTTTAACATTGATGGCAGCGTTGGGAAAATGAATGGGGGCTTATGGAGAGAAGAGGCTGCACTGCGCATACGGTGAGGCTCGTCGTTTAAATTTCACAAGGCGCACGGGTTTATGGCCTGCCCCGCATGAGAGAGCACCAATGTTCCTACAAAACTGGAAAAAAGAATTTGTCTGCTGCTTAGGGTGGGGCTGGGAGCAGCGTTAAAAGAGCGAAACAAGATCTGATTTTTCAGCGATCCCGCATGTCGGCCCGGTGCTAAGAAGAGATTGGACATGCCCAATGCTGAGGGGGCCATTTCCCACACTTGGAGTCTCCCAGGGTCTGTGCCATCTGCTGGGGTGCATTGAAGCTGGACGCCTGATCACTTTGTACGACCATGTCAGCAGATGAGACATTGGAGCAGGTACCTGAGCACATGGTCGTTGAGATGAGGAGCTGCTGAAAAACCATACAACCTATCAGCATGAAACTCGCGACACAAACACACCCCAAGATTCTTCAATTTTTGAGATGAAAATGAAGTTTCAAAGTCAAAGTATGGCAGCGTTGCGAATGTTTGTTTGTGGAGTTCTGTTTTTCCCATTCATTCTTATGGGAAAAAGCCAAATTGGCCAAGTGATGAATATTTGGCTCTATGGAGACAACGCTTTCCCCAATCTGGAATATGAGCTCACTGTCACGCTGCAAGGAAGAGTCTCCAGAACGCCCTGACACGATTTGGCGTGTGCACTATGAGAGCTGTGGCCACAGTCACGAGGAGTAGTGTGACGTTTAACATTGATGGCAGTGGTGGGACAATGAATGGGGGCTTATGGAGAGAAAAGGCTGCACTGGGCCTACGATGAGGCTCGTCGTTTAACTTTCACAAGGCGCACGGGTTTATGGCCTGCCCCGCATGAGAGAGCACCAATGTTCCTACAAAACTGGAAAAAAGAATTTGTCTGCTGCTTAGGGTGTGGCTGGGAGCAGCGTGAAAAGAGCGAAACGAGAACTGATTTTTCAGCGATCCCGCATGTCGGCCCGGTGCTGAGAAGAGATTGGACATGCCCAATGCTGAGGGGGCCCTTTCAAACTCTGGGAGTCTCCCAGGGCCTGTGCCATCTGCTGGGGTGCATTGAAGTTGGACGCCTGATCACTTTGTATTATCATGTCAACAGAGGACAATGGAGCAGGTACCTGAGCACATGGTCGCCGACAAGAGGCGCTGCTGAAAAACCATACAACCTATCAGCGTGCAACTCGCTACACAAACACACCACAAGATTCTTCAATTTTTGAAATGAAAATGAAGTTTCAAAGTCAAAGTATGGCAGCGTTGCGAATGTTTGTGGAGTTCTGTTTTTCCCATTCATTCTTATGGGATAAAGCCAAATTGGCCAAGTGATGAACATTTGGCTCTATGGAGACAACGCTTTCACCAATCTGGAACATGAGCTACCTGTCATACCGAAGGGGAGAGTCTCCAGAATGCCCTGACACGAATTGGTGTGTGTACTATGAGAACTGTGGCCACAGTCGCGAGGAGTAGTGTGACGTTTAACATTGATGGCAGTGGTGGGACAATGAATGGGGGCTTATGGAGAGACAAGGCTGCACTGGGCCTACGATGAGTCTCGTCGTTCAAATTTCACAAGGCGCACGGGTTTATGGCCTGCCCCGCATGAGAGAGCACCAATGTTCCTATAAAACTGGAAAAAAGAATTTGTCTGCTGCTTAGGGGGGGGCTGGGAGCAGCGTTAAAAGAGTGAAACGAGAGCTGATTTTTCAGCGATCCCGCATGTCGGCCCGGTGCTAAGAAGAGATTGGACATGCCCAATGCTGAGGGGGCCCTTTCAATCTCTGGGAGTCTCCCAGGGCCAGTGCCATCTGCTGGGGTGCATTGAAGCTGGACGCCTGATCACTTTGTATTACCATGTCAGCAGAGGAGACAATGGAGCAGGTACCTGAGCACATGGTCGTCAAGAAGAGATGCTACTGAAAAACCATACAACTGATCAGCGTGCAATTCGCTACACAAACACACCACAAGATTCTTCAATTTTTGAAATGAAAATGAAGTTTCAAAGTCAAAGTATAGCAAAGTTGCGAATGTTTGTTTGTGGAGTTGTGTTTTTCCCCTTCATTCTTATGGGAAAAAGCCAAATTGGCCAAGTGATAAACATTTGGCTCTATGGATACAACGCTTTCCTCAATCTGGAATATGAGCTCACTGTCACGCCGTAAGGGAGAGTCTCCAGAACGCCCTGACACAATTTGGTGTGTGTGCTATGAGAACTGTGGCCACAGTCGCGAGGAGAAGTGTATGGTTTAACATTGATGGCAGCGGTGGGAACATGAATGGGGGCTTATGGAGAGAAAAGGCTGCACTGGGCCTACGATGAGGCTCGTCGTTTAAATTTCACAAGGCGCACGGGTTTATCGCCTGCCCCGCATGAGAGAGCACCAATGTTCCGACAAAACTGGAAAAAAGAATTTGTCTGCTGCTTCGGGTGGGGCTGGGAGCAGCCTGAAAAGAACGAAACAAGAGCTGATTTTTCAGAGATCCCGCATGTCGGCCCGGTGCTAAGAAAAGATTGGACATGCCCAATGCTGAGGGGGCCATTTCCCACGCTTGGAGTCTCCCAAAGCCTGTGCCATCTGCTGGGGTGCATTGATGCTGGACGCCTGATCGCTTTGTATTACCATGTCAGCAGAGGAGACATTGGAGCAGGTACCTGAGCACATGGTCGCCGAGAAGAGGTGCTGCTGAAAAACCATACAAGCTATCAGCGTGCAACTCGCTACACAAACACACCCCAAGATTCTTCAATTTTTGAAATGAAAATGAAGTTTCAAAGTCAAAGTATGGCAACGTTGCGAATGTTTGTTTGTGGAGTTCTGTTTTTCCCATTCATTCTTATGGGAAAAAGCCAAATTGGCCAAGTGATAAACATTTGGGTCTATGGAGACAACGCTTTCCCCAATCTGGAATATGAGCTCACTGTCACGCCGTAAGGGAGAGTCTCCAGAACGCCCTGACACAATTTGGTGTGTGTGCTATGAAAACTCTGGCCACAGTCGCGAGGAGAAGTGTAAAGTTTAACAATGATGGCAGCGGTGGGAAAATGAATGGGGGCTTATGGAGAGAAGAGGCTGCACTGCGCATACGGTGAGGCTCGTCATTTAAATTTCACAAGGCGCACGGGTTTATGGCCTGCCCCGCATGAGAGAGCACCAATGTTCCTACAAAACTGGAAAAAAGAATTTGTCTGCTGCTTAGGGTGTGGCTGGGAGCAGCGTGAAAAGAGCAAAACGAGAGCTGATTTTTCAGCGATCCCGCATGTCGGCCCGGTGCTAAGAAGAGATTGGACAAGCCCAATGCTGAGGGGCCCTTTCAATCTCTGGGAGTCTCCCAGGGCTTGTGCCATCTTCTGGGGTGCATTGAAGCTGGACGCCTCATCACTTTGTATTACCATGTCAGCATAGGAGACAATGGAGCAGGTACCTGAGCACATGGTCGTCGAGAAGAGATGCTACTGAAAAACCATACAACCGGTCAGCGTGCAATTCGCAACACAAAAACACCACAAGATTCTTCAATTTTTGAAATGAAAATGAAGTTTCAAAGTCAAAGTATGGCAAAGTTGCGAATGTTTGTTTGTGGAGTTCTGTTTTTCCCATTCATTCTTATGGGAAAAAGCCAAATTGGCCAAGTGATACATATTTGGCTCCATGGAGACAACGCTTTCACCTATCTGGAATATGAGCTCACTGTCACACCGTAGGGGAGAGTCTCCAGAACGCCCTGACGCGATTTGGTGTGTGCACTATGAAAACTGTGGCCACAGTCGTGAGGAGTAGTGTAACGTTTAACATTGATGGCAGCGGTGGGAAAATGAATGGGGGCTTATGGAGAGAAAAGGCTGCACTGGGCCTACAATGAGGCTCGTCGTTTAAATTTCACAAGGCGCACGGGTTTATGGCCTGCCCCGCATGAGAGAGCACCAATGTTCCTACAAAACTGGAAAAAAGAATTTGTCTGCTGCTTCGGGTGTGGCTGGGAGCAGCGTGAAAAGAGCAAAACGAGAGCTGATTTTTCAGCGATCCCGCATGTCGGCCCGGTGCGAAGAAGAGATTGGACAAGCCCAATGCTGAGGGGGCCCTTTCAAACTCTGGGAGTCTCCCATTGGCCTGTGCCATCTGCTGGGGTGCATTGAAGCTGGACGCCTCATCACTTTGTATTACCATATCAGCAGAGGAGACAATGGAGCAGGTACCTGAGCACATGGTCGTCAAGAAGAGGTGCTGCTGAAAAACCATACAAGCTATCAGCGTGCAACTCGCTACACAAACACACCCCAAGATTCTTCAATTTTTGAAATGAAAATGAAGTTTCAAAGTCAAAGTATGGCAACGTTGCGAATGTTTGTTTGTGGAGTTCTGTTTTTCCCATTCATTCTTATGGGAAAAAGCCAAATTGGCCAAGTGATAAACATTTGGGTCTATGGAGACAACGCTTTCCCCAATCTGGAATATGAGCTCACTGTCACGCCGTAAGGGAGAGTCTCCAGAACGCCCTGACACAATTTGGTGTGTGTGCTATGAAAACTGTGGCCACAGTCGCGAGGAGAAGTGTAAAGTTTAACAATGATGGCAGCGGTGGGAAAATGAATGGGGGCTTATGGAGAGAAGAGGCTGCACTGCGCATACGGTGAGGCTCGTCATTTAAATTTCACAAGGCGCACGGGTTTATGGCCTGCCCCGCATGAGAGAGCACCAATGTTCCTACAAAACTGGAAAAAAGAATTTGTCTGCTGCTTAGGGTGTGGCTGGGAGCAGCGTGAAAAGAGCAAAACGAGAGCTGATTTTTCAGCGATCCCGCATGTCGGCCCGGTGCTAAGAAGAGATTGGACATGCCCAATGCTGAGGGGGCCCTTTCAATCTCTGGGAGTCTCCCAGGGCTAGTGCCATCTGCTGGGGTGCATTGAAGCTGGACGCCTCATCACTTTGTATTACCATGTCAGCAGAGGAGACAATGGAGCAGGTACCTGAGCACATGGTCGTCAAGAAGAGATGCTACTGAAAAACCATACAACCGATCAGCGTGCAATTCGCTACACAAACACACCACAAGATTCTTCAATTTTTTAAATGAAAATGAAGTTTCAAAGTCAAAGTATGGCAAAGTTGCGAATGTTTGTTTGTGGAGTTGTGTTTTTCCCATTCATTCTTATGGGAAAAAGCCAAATTGGCCAAGTGATAAACATTTGGCTCTATGGAGACAACGCTTTCCCCAATCTGGAATATGAGCTCACTGTCACGCCGTAAGGGAGAGTCTCCAGAACGCCCTGACACAATTTGGTGTGTGTGCTATGAGAACTGTGGCCACAGTCGCGAGGAGAAGTGTAATGTTTAACATTGATGGCAGCGGTGGGAACATGAATGGGGGCTTATGGAGAGAAAACGCTGCACTGGGCCTACGATGAGGCTCGTCGTTTAAATTTCACAAGGCGCACGGGTTTCTGGCCTGCCCCGCATGAGAGAGCACCAATGTTCCGACAAAACTGGAAAAAAGAATTTGTCTGCTGCTTAGGGTGTGGCTGGGAGCAGCCTGAAAAGAGCGAAACGAGAGCTGATTTTTCAGAGATCCCGCATGTCGGCCCGGTGCTAAGAAGAGATTGTACATGCCCAATGCTGAGGGGGCCCTTTCAAACTCTGGGAGTCTCCCAGGGCCTGTGCCATCTGTTGGGGTGCATTGAAGCTGGACGCCTCATCATTTTGTTTTACCATGTCAGCAGAGGAGACAATGGAGCAGGTACCTGAGCACATGGTCGTCAAGAAGAGGTGCTGCTGAAAAACCATACAACCTATCAGCGTGCAACTTGCTACACAAACACACCACAAGATTCTTCAATTTTTGAATTGAAAATGAAGTTTCAAAGTCAAAGTATGGCAACGCTGCGAATGTTTGTTTGTGGAGTTCTGTTTTTCCCATTCATCCTTATGGGAAAAAGCCAAATTGGCCAAGTGATAAACATTTGGCTCTATGGAGACAACGCTTTCACCAATCTGGAACATGAGCTCACTGTCAAGCCGTAGGGGAGAGTCTCCAGAACGCCCTGACGCGATTTGGTGTGTGTGCTATGAGAACTGTGGCCACAGTCGCGAGGAGAAGTGTAAAGTTTAACATTGATGGCAGCGGTGGGAAAATGAATGGGGGCTTATGGAGAGAAAAGGCTGCACTGCGCATACGGTGAGGCTCGTTGTTTAAATTTCACAAGGCGCACGGGTTTATGGCCTGCCCCGCATGAGAGAGCACCAATGTTCCTACAAAACTGGAAAAAAGAATTTGTCTGCTGCTTAGGGTGGGGCTGGGAGCAGCGTGAAAAGAGCAAAACGAGAGCTGATTTTTCAGCGATCCCGCATGTCGGCCCGGTGCTAAGAAGAGATTGGACATGCCCAATGCTGAGGGGGCCCTTTCAAACTCTGGGAGTCTCCCAGGGCCTGTGCCATCTGTTGGGGTGCATTGAAGCTGGACGCCTCATCATTTTGTTTTACCATGTCAGCAGAGGAGACAATGGAGCAGGTACCTGAGCACATGGTCGTCGAGAAGAGGTGCTGCTGAAAAACCATACAACCTATCAGCGTGCAACTTGCTACACAAACACACCACAAGATTCTTCAATTTTTGAATTGAAAATGAAGTTTCAAAGTCAAAGTATGGCAACGCTGCGAATGTTTGTTTGTGGAGTTCTGTTTTTCCCATTCATCCTTATGGGAAAAAGCCAAATTGGCCAAGTGATAAACATTTGGCTCTATGGAGACAACGCTTTCACCAATCTGGAACATGAGCAAACTGTCAAGCCGTAGGGGAGAGTCTCCAGAACGCCCTGACGCGATTTGGTGTGTGTGCTATGAGAGCTGTGGCCACAGTCGCGAGGAGAAGTGTAACGTTTAACATTGATGGCAGCGTTGGGAAAATTTTTTACAAAATTTTTTTAAATTTTTTAAATGAAAATGAAGTTTCAAAGTCAAAGTATGGCAACGCTGCAAATGTTTGTTTGTGGAGTTCTGTTTTTCCCATTCATTCTTATGGGAAAAAGCCAAATTGGCCCAGTGATAAACATGTGGCTCTGCGGAGACAATGTTTTCACTTATCTGGAACATGAGCTCACTGTCATGCCGTAGGGGAGAGTCTCCAGAACGCCCTGAGGTAATTTGGTGTGTGTGCTATGAGAACTGTGGCCACAGTCGCGAGGAGAAATGTAACGTTTAACATTGATGGCAGCGTTGGGAAAATGAATGGGGGCTTATGGAGAGAAGAGGCTGCACTGCGCATACG
Source organism: Karalla daura (assembly GCA_029224185.1). NCBI lineage: Eukaryota > Metazoa > Chordata > Actinopteri > Chaetodontiformes > Leiognathidae > Karalla > Karalla daura. The sequence continues at coordinate 21,996,103 of CM055191.1, forward strand.
GTGAGGCTCGTCGTTTAAATTTCACAAGGCGCACGGGTTTATGGCCTGCCCCGCATGAGAGAGCACCAATGTTCCTACAAAACTGGAAAAAAGAATTTGTCTGCTGCTTAGGGTGGGGCTGGGAGCAGCGTTAAAAGAGCGAAACTAGAGCTGATTTTTCAGCGATCCCGCATGTCGGCCCGGTGCTAAGAAGAGATTGGACATGCCCAATGCTGAGGGGGCCCTTTCAAACTCTGGGAGTCTCCCAGGGCCTGTGCCATCTGCTGGGGTGCATTGAAGCTGGACGCCTCATCACTTTGTATTACCATGTCAGCAGAGGAGACAATGGAGCAGGTATCTGAGCACATGGTCGTCGAGAAGAGGTGCTGCTGAAAAACCATACAACCTATCAGCGTGCAACTCGCTACACAAACACACCACAAGATTCTTCAATTTTTTAAATGAAAATGAAGTTTCAAAGTCAAAGTATGGCAACGCTGCGAATGTTTGTTTGTGGAGTTCTGTTTTTCCAATGCATTCTCATGGGAAAAAGCCAAATTGGCCCAGTGATAAACATTTGGCTCTGCGGAGACAATGTTTTCACCTATCTGGAACATGAGCTCACTGTCATGCCGTAGGGGAGAGTCTCCAGAACGCCCTGAGGCGATTTGGTGTGTGTGCTATGAGAACTGTGGCCACAGTAGCGAGGAGAAGTGTAACGTTTAACATTGATGGCAGCGGTGGGAAAATGAATGGGGGCTTATGGAGAGAAGAGGCTGCACTGCGCATACGGTGAGGCTCGTTGTTTAAATTTCACAAGGCGCACGGGTTTATGGCCTGCCCCGCATGAGAGAGCACCAATGTTCCTACAAAACTGGAAAAAAGAATTTGTCTGCTGCTTAGGGTGGGGCTGGGAGCAGCGTGAAAAGAGCAAAACGAGAGCTGATTTTTCAGCGATCCCGCATGTCGGCCCGGTGCTAAGAAGAGATTGGACATGCCCAATGCTGAGGGGGCCCTTTCAATCTCTGGGAGTCTCCCAGGGCTAGTACCATCTGCTGGGGTGCATTGAAGCTGGACGCCTCATCACCTTGTATTACCATGTCAGCAGAGGAGACATTGGAGCAGGTACCTGAGCACATGGTCGTCAAGAAGAGATGCTACTGAAAAACCATACAACCGATCAGCGTGCAATTCGCTACACAAACACACCACAAGATTCTTCAATTTTTGAAATGAAAATGAAGTTTCAAAGTCAAAGTATGGCAACGTTGCGAATGTTTGTTTGTGGAGTTGTGTTTTTCCCCTTCATTCTTATGGGAAAAAGCCAAATTGGCCAAGTGATAAACATTTGGCTCTATGGAGACAACGCTTTCCCCAATCTGGAATATGAGCTCACTGTCACGCCGTAAGGGACAGTCTCCAGAATGCCCTGACACAATTTGGTGTGTGTGCTATGAGAACTGTGGCCACAGTCGCGAGGAGAAGTGTAACGTTTAACATTGATGGCAGCGTTGGGAAAATTTTTTACAAAATTTTTTTCAATTTTTTAAATGAAAATGAAGTTTCAAAGTCAAAGTATGGCAACGCTGCAAATGTTTGTTTGTGGAGTTCTGTTTTTCCCATTCATTCTTATGGGAAAAAGCCAAATTGGCCCAGTGATAAACATGTGGCTCTGCGGAGACAATGTTTTCACTTATCTGGAACATGAGCTCACTGTCATGCCGTAGGGGAGAGTCTCCAGAACGCCCTGAGGTGATTTGGTGTGTGTGCTATGAGAACTGTGGCCACAGTCGCGAGGAGAAGTGTAACGTTTAACATTGATGGCAGCGTTGGGAAAATGAATGGGGGCTTATGGAGAGAAGAGGCTGCACTGCGCATACGGTGAGGCTCGTCGTTTAAATTTCACAAGGCGCACGGGTTTATGGCCTGCCCCGCATGAGAGAGCACCAATGTTCCTACAAAACTGGAAAAAAGAATTTGTCTGCTGCTTAGGGTGGGGCTGGGAGCAGCGTTAAAAGAGCGAAACTAGAGCTGATTTTTCAGCGATCCCGCATGTCGGCCCGGTGCTAAGAAGAGATTGGACATGCCCAATGCTGAGGGGGCCCTTTCAAACTCTGGGAGTCTCCCAGGGCCTGTGCCATCTGCTGGGGTGCATTGAAGCTGGACGCCTCATCACTTTGTATTACCATGTCAGCAGAGGAGACAATGGAGCAGGTATCTGAGCACATGGTCGTCGAGAAGAGGTGCTGCTGAAAAACCATACAACCTATCAGCGTGCAACTCGCTACACAAACACACCACAAGATTCTTCAATTTTTTAAATGAAAATGAAGTTTCAAAGTCAAAGTATGGCAACGCTGCGAATGTTTGTTTGTGGAGTTCTGTTATTCCCATTCATTCGTTTGGCAAAAAGCCAAATTGGCAAAGTGATAAACATTTGGCTCTATGGAGACAACGCTTTCACCAATCTGGAACATGAGCTACCTGTCATCCCGAAGGGGAGAGTCTCCAGAATGCCCTGACACGATTTGGTGAGTGTACTATGAGAACTGTGGCCACAGTCGCGAGGAGTAGTGTGACGTTTAACATTGATGGCAGTGGTGGGACAATGAATGGGGGCTTATGGAGAGAAAAGGCTGCACTGGGCCTACGATGAGTCTCGTCGTTTAAATTTCACAAGGCGCACGGGTTTATGGCCTGCCCCGCATGAGAGAGCACCAATGTTCCTATAAAACTGGAAAAAAGAATTTGTCTGCTGCTTAGGGTGGGGCTGGGAGCAGCGTGGAAAGAGCAAAACGAGAGCTGATTTTTCAGCGATCCCGCATGTCGGCCCGGTACTAAGAAGAGATTGGACATGCCCAATGCTGAGGGGGCCATTTCCCACTCTTGGAGTCTCCCAAAGCCTGTGCCATCTGCTGGGGTGCATTGATGCTGGACGCCTGATCACTTTGTATGACCATGTCAGCAGAGGAGACAATGGAGCAGGTACCTGAGCACATGGTCGTCGAGAAGAGGTGCTGCTGAAAAACCATACAACCTATCAGCGTGCAACTCGCTGCACAAACACACCACAAGATTCTTCAATTTTTGAAATGAAAATGAAGTTTCAAAGTCAAAGTATGGCAACGTTGCGAATGTTTGTGGAGTTCTGTTTTTCCCATTCATTCTTCAGGGATAAAGCCAAATTGGCCAAGTGATAAACATTTGGCTCTATGGAGACAACGCTTTCACCAATCTGGAACATGAGCTAACTGTCAAGCCGTAGGGGAGAGTCTACAGAACGCCCTGACACGATTTGGTGTGTGTGCTATGAGAACTGTGGCCACAGTCGCGAGGAGTAGTGTGACGTTTAACATTGATGGCAGTGGTGGGACAATGAATGGGGGCTTATGGAGAGAAAAGGCTGCACTGGGCCTACGATGAGTCTCGTCGTTAAAATTTCACAAGGCGCACGGGTTTATGGCCTGCCCCGCATGAGAGAGCACCAATGTTCCTATAAAACTGGAAAAAAGAATTTGTCTGCTGCTTAGGGGGGGGCTGGGAGCAGCGTTAAAAGAGCGAAACGAGAGCTGATTTTTCAGCGATCCTGCATGTCGGCCCGGTGCTAAGAAGAGATTGTACATGCCCAATGCTGAGGGGGCCCTTTCAAACTCTGGGAGACTCCCAGGGCCTGTGCCATCTGTTGGGGTGCATTGAAGCTGGACGCCTCATCATTTTGAATGACCATGTCAGCAGAGGAGACAATGGAGCAGGTACCTGAGCACATGGTCGTCAAGAAGAGGTGCTGCTGAAAAACCATACAACCTATCAGCGTGCAACTTGCTACACAAACACACCACAAGATTCTTCAATTTTTGAATTGAAAATGAAGTTTCAAAGTCAAACTATGGCAACGCTGCAAATGTTTGTTTGTGGAGTTCTGTTTTTCCCATTCATCCTTATGGGAAAAAGCCAAATTGGCCAAGTGATAAACATTTGGCTCTATGGAGACAACGCTTTCACCAATCTGGAACATGAGCTAATTGTCAAGCCGTAGGGGAGAGTCTCCAGAACGCCCTGACGCGATTTGGTGTGTGTACTATGAGAACTGTGGCCACAGTCGCGAGGAGACCTGTTAAGTTAAACATTGATGGCAGTGGTGGGAAAATGAATGGGGGCTTATGGAGAGAAAAAGCTGCACTGGGCCATACGATGAGGCTCGTCGTTTAAATTTCACAAGGTGCACGGGTTTATGGCCTTCCCCGCATGAGAGAGCACCAATGTTCCTACAAAACTGGAAAAAAGAATTTGTCTGCTGCTTAGGGTGTGGCTGGGAGCAGCGTGAAAAGAGCGAAACGAGAGCTGATTTTTAAGCGATCCCGCATGTCGGCCCGGTGCTAAGAAGAGATTGGACATGCCCAATGCTGAGGGGGCCCTTTCAAACTCTGGGAGTCTCCCAGGGCCTGTGCCATCTGCTGGGGTGCATTGAAGCTGGACGCCTCATCACTTTGTATTACCATGTCAGCAGAGGAGACAATGGCGCAGGTACCTGAGCACATGGTCGTCGAGAAGAGGTGCTGCTGAAAAACCATACAACCTATCAGCGTGCAACTCGCTACACAAACACACCCCAAGATTCTTCAATTTTTGAAATGAAAATGAAGTTTCAAAGTCAAAGTATGGCAACGTTGCGAATGTTTGTTTGTGGAGTTCTGTTTTTCCCATTCATTCTTATGGGAAAAAGCCAAATTGGCCAAGTGATAAACATTTGGCTCTATGGAGACAATACTTTCCCCAATCTGGAATATGAGCTCACCGTCACGCTGTAGGGGAGAGTCTCCAGAACGCCCTGACACGATTTGGTGTGTGTACTATGAGAACTGTGGCCACAGTCGCGAGGAGTAGTGTGACGTTTAACATTGATGGCAGTGGTGGGACAATGAATGGGGGCTTATGGAGAGAAAAGGCTGCACTGGGCCATACGATGAGTCTCGTCGTTTAAATTTCACAAGGCGCACGGGTTTAAGGCCTGCCCCGCATGAGAGAGCACCAATGTTCCTACAAAACTGGAAAAAAGAATTTGTCTGATGCTTAGGGTGTGGCTGGGAGCAGCCTGAAAATAGCGAAACGAGAGCTGATTTTTAAGCGATCCCGCATGTCGGCCAGGTACTAAGAAGAGATTGGACAACCCAATGCTGAGGGGGCCCTTTTAAACTCTGGGAGTCTCCCAGGGCCTGTGCCATCTGCTGGGGTGCATTGAAGCTGGACGCCTCATCACTTTGTATTACCATTTCAGCAGAGGAGACAATGGAGCAGGAACCTGAGCACTTGGTCGTCGAGAAGAGGTGCTGCTGAAAAACCATACAACCTATCACCTTGCAACCCGCTACACAAACACACCACAAAATTCTTCAATTTTTGAAATGAAAATGAAGTTTCAAAGTCAAAGTATGGCAACGTTGCGAATGTTTGTGGAGTTCTGTTATTCCCATTCATTCGTTTGGCAAAAAGCCAAATTGGCCAAGTGATAAACATTTGGCTCTATGGAGACAACGCTTTCACCAATCTGGAACATGAGCTACCTGTCATCCCGAAGGGGAGAGTCTCCAGAATGCCCTGACACGATTTGGTGAGTGTACTATGAGAACTGTGGCCACAGTCGCGAGGAGTAGTGTGACGTTTAACATTGATGGCAGTGGTGGGACAATGAATGGGGGCTTATGGAGAGAAAAGGCTGCACTGGGCCTACGATGAGTCTCGTCGTTTAAATTTCACAAGGCGCACGGGTTTATGGCCTGCCCCGCATGAGAGAGCACCAATGTTCCTATAAAACTGGAAAAAAGAATTTGTCTGCTGCTTAGGGTGGGGCTGGGAGCAGCGTGGAAAGAGCAAAACGAGAGCTGATTTTTCAGCGATCCCGCATGTCGGCCCGGTACTAAGAAGAGATTGGACATGCCCAATGCTGAGGGGGCCATTTCCCACTCTTGGAGTCTCCCAAAGCCTGTGCCATCTGCTGGGGTGCATTGATGCTGGACGCCTGATCGCTTTGTATAACCATGTCAGCAGAGGAGATATTGGAGCAGGTACCTGAGCACATGGTCGCCGAGAAGAGGTGCTGCTGAAAAACCATACAACCTATCAGCGTGCAACTCGCTACACAAACACACCCCAAGATTCTTCAATTTTTGAAATGAAAATGAAGTTTCAAAGTCAAAGTATGGCAACGTTGCGAATGTTTGTTTGTGGAGTTCTGTTTTTCCCATTCATTCTTATGGGAAAAAGCCAAATTGGCCAAGTGATAAACATTTGGCTCGATGGAGACAACGCTTTCCCCAATCTGGAATATGAGCTCACTGTCACGCCGTAAGGGAGAGTCTCCAGAACGCCCTGACACAATTTGGTGTGTGTGCTATGAGAACTGTGGCCACAGTCGCGAGGAGAAGTGTAAAGTTTAACATTGATGGCAGCGGTGGGAAAATGAATGGGGGCTTATGGAGAGAAGAGGCTGCACTGCGCATACGGTGAGGCTCGTCATTTAAATTTCACAAGGCGCACGGGTTATGGCCTGCCCCGCATGAGAGAGCACCAATGTTCCTACAAAACTGGAAAAAAGAATTTGTCTGCTGCTTAGGGTGTGGCTGGGAGCAGCGTGAAAAGAGCAAAACGAGAGCTGATTTTTCAGCGATCCCGCATGTCGGCCCGGTGCTAAGAAGAGATTGGACATGCCCAATGCTGAGGGGGCCCTTTCAATCTCTGGGAGTCTCCCAGGGCTAGTGCCATCTGTTGAGGTGCATTGAAGCTGGACGCCTCATCACTTTGTATTACCATGTCAGCAGAGGAGACAATGGAGCAGGTACCTGAGCACATGGTCGTCGAGAAGAGGTGCTGCTGAAAAACCATACAACCTATCAGCGTGCAACTCGCTGCACAAACACACCACAAGATTCTTCAATTTTTGAAATGAAAATGAAGTTTCAAAGTCAAAGTATGGCAACGTTGCGAATGTTTGTGGAGTTCTGTTTTTCCCATTCATTCTTAAGGGATAAAGCCAAATTGGCCAAGTGATAAACATTTGGCTCTATGGAGACAACGCTTTCACCAATCTGGAACATGAGCTAACTGTCAAGCCGTAGGGGAGAGTCTACAGAACGCCCTGACACGATTTGGTGTGTGTACTATGAGAACTGTGGCCACAGTCGCGAGGAGTAGTGTGACGTTTAACATTGATGGCAGTGGTGGGACAATGAATGGGGGCTTATGGAGAGAAAAGGCTGCACTGGGCCTACGATGAGTCTCGTCGTTAAAATTTCACAAGGCGCACGGGTTTATGGCCTGCCCCGCATGAGAGAGCACCAATGTTCCTATAAAACTGGAAAAAAGAATTTGTCTGCTGCTTAGGGGGGGGCTGGGAGCAGCGTTAAAAGAGCGAAACGAGAGCTGATTTTTCAGCGATCCTGCATGTCGGCCCGGTGCTAAGAAGAGATTGTACATGCCCAATGCTGAGGGGGCCCTTTCAAACTCTGGGAGACTCCCAGGGCCTGTGCCATCTGTTGGGGTGCATTGAAGCTGGACGCCTCATCATTTTGTATTACCATGTCAGCAGAGGAGACAATGGAGCAGGTACCTGAGCACATGGTCGTCAAGAAGAGGTGCTGCTGAAAAACCATACAACCTATCAGCGTGCAACTTGCTACACAAACACACCACAAGATTCTTCAATTTTTGAATTGAAAATGAAGTTTCAAAGTCAAACTATGGCAACGCTGCAAATGTTTGTTTGTGGAGTTCTGTTTTTCCCATTCATCCTTATGGGAAAAAGCCAAATTGGCCAAGTGATAAACATTTGGCTCTCTGGAGACAACGCTTTCACCAATCTGGAACATGAGCTAATTGTCAAGCCGTAGGGGAGAGTCTCCAGAACGCCCTGACGCGATTTGGTGTGTGTACTATGAGAACTGTGGCCACAGTCGCGAGGAGACCTGTTAAGTTAAACATTGATGGCAGTGGTGGGAAAATGAATGGGGGCTTATGGAGAGAAAAAGCTGCACTGGGCCATACGATGAGGCTCGTCGTTTAAATTTCACAAGGTGCACGGGTTTATGGCCTTCCCCGCATGAGAGAGCACCAATGTTCCTACAAAACTGGAAAAAAGAATTTGTCTGCTGCTTAGGGTGTGGCTGGGAGCAGCGTGAAAAGAGCGAAAGGAGAGCTGATTTTTAAGCGATCCCACATGTCGGCCCGGTGCTAAGAAGAGATTGGACATGCCCAATGCTGAGGGGGCCCTTTCAAACTCTGGGAGTCTCCCAGGGCCTGTGCCATCTGCTGGGGTGCATTGAAGCTGGACGCCTCATCACTTTGTATTACCATGTCAGCAGAGGAGACAATGGCGCAGGTACCTGAGCACATGGTCGTCGAGAAGAGGTGCTGCTGAAAAACCATACAACCTATCAGCGTGCAACTCGCTACACAAACACACCCCAAGATTCTTCAATTTTTGAAATGAAAATGAAGTTTCAAAGTCAAAGTATGGCAACGTTGCGAATGTTTGTTTGTGGAGTTCTGTTTTTCCCATTCATTCTTATGGGAAAAAGCCAAATTGGCCAAGTGATAAACATTTGGCTCGATGGAGACAACGCTTTCCCCAATCTGGAATATGAGCTCACTGTCACGCCGTAAGGGAGAGTCTCCAGAACGCCCTGACACAATTTGGTGTGTGTGCTATGAGAACTGTGGCCACAGTCGCGAGGAGAAGTGTAAAGTTTAACATTGATGGCAGCGGTGGGAAAATGAATGGGGGCTTATGGAGAGAAGAGGCTGCACTGCGCATACGGTGAGGCTCGTCATTTAAATTTCACAAGGCGCACGGGTTTATGGCCTGCCCCGCATGAGAGAGCACCAATGTTCCTACAAAACTGGAAAAAAGAATTTGTCTGCTGCTTAGGGTGTGGCTGGGAGCAGCGTGAAAAGAGCAAAACGAGAGCTGATTTTTCAGCGATCCCGCATGTCGGCCCGGTGCTAAGAAGAGATTGTACATGCCCAATGCTGAGGGGGCCCTTTCAAACTCTGGGAGACTCCCAGGGCCTGTGCCATCTGTTGGGGTGCATTGAAGCTGGACGCCTCATCATTTTGTATTACCATGTCAGCAGAGGAGACAATGGAGCAGGTACCTGAGCACATGGTCGTCAAGAAGAGGTGCTGCTGAAAAACCATACAACCTATCAGCGTGCAACTTGCTACACAAACACACCACAAGATTCTTCAATTTTTGAATTGAAAATGAAGTTTCAAAGTCAAAGTATGGCAACGCTGCGAATGTTTGTTTGTGGAGTTGTGTTTTTCCCATTCATCCTTATGGGAAAAAGCCAAATTGGCCAAGTGATAAACATTTGGCTCTATGGAGACAACGCTTTCACCAATCTGGAACATGAGCTAATTGTCAAGCCGTAGGGGAGAGTCTCCAGAACGCCCTGACGCGATTTGGTGTGTGTACTATGAGAACTGTGGCCACAGTCGCGAGGAGACCTGTTAAGTTAAACATTGATGGCAGTGGTGGGAAAATGAATGGGGGCTTATGGAGAGAAAAAGCTGCACTGGGCCATACGATGAGGCTCGTCGTTTAAATTTCACAAGGTGCACGGGTTTATGGCCTTCCCGGCATGAGAGAGCACCAATGTTCCTACAAAACTGGAAAAAAGAATTTGTCTGCTGCTTAGGGTGTGGCTGGGAGCAGCGTGAAAAGAGCGAAACGAGAGCTGATTTTTAAGCGATCCCGCATGTCGGCCCGGTGCTAAGAAGAGATTGGACATGCCCAATGCTGAGGGGGCCCTTTCAAACTCTGGGAGTCTCCCAGGGCCTGTGCCATCTGCTGGGGTGCATTGAAGCTGGACGCCTCATCACTTTGTATTACCATGTCAGCAGAGGAGACAATGGCGCAGGTACCTGAGCACATGGTCGTCGAGAAGAGGTGCTGCTGAAAAACCATACAACCGATCAGCGTGCACCTTGCTACACAAACACACCACAAGATTCTTCAATTTTTGAAATGAAAATGAAGTTTCAAAGTCAAAGTATGGCAGCGTTGCGAATGTTTGTGGAGTTCTGTTTTTCCCATTCATTCTTATGGGAAAAAGCCAAATTGGCCAAGTGATAAACATTTGGCTCGATGGAGACAACGCTTTCCCCAATCTGGAATATGAGCTCACTGTCACGCCGTAAGGGAGAGTCTCCAGAACGCCCTGACACAATTTGGTGTGTGTGCTATGAGAACTGTGGCCACAGTCGCGAGGAGAAGTGTAAAGTTTAACATTGATGGCAGCGGTGGGAAAATGAATGGGGGCTTATGGAGAGAAGAGGCTGCACTGCGCATACGGTGAGAGTCGTCATTTAAATTTCACAAGGCGCACGGGTTTATGGCCTGCCCCGCATGAGAGAGCACCAATGTTCCTACAAAACTGGAAAAAAGAATTTGTCTGCTGCTTAGGGTGTGGCTGGGAGCAGCGTGAAAAGAGCAAAACGAGAGCTGATTTTTCAGCGATCCCGCATGTCGGCCCGGTGCTAAGAAGAGATTGGACATGCCCAATGCTGAGGGGGCCCTTTCAATCTCTGGGAGTCTCCCAGGGCTAGTGCCATCTGTTGAGGTGCATTGAAGCTGGACGCCTCATCACTTTGTATGACCATGTCAGCAGAGGAGACAATGGAGCAGGTACCTGAGCACATGGTCGTCGAGAAGAGGTGCTGCTGAAAAACCATACAACCTATCAGCGTGCAACTCGCTGCACAAACACACCACAAGATTCTTCAATTTTTGAAATGAAAATGAAGTTTCAAAGTCAAAGTATGGCAACGTTGCGAATGTTTGTTTGTGGAGTTCTGTTTTTCCCATTCATTCTTAAGGGATAAAGCCAAATTGGCCAAGTGATAAACATTTGGCTCTATGTAGAGACAACGCTTTCACCAATCTGGAACATGAGCTAACTGTCAAGCCGTAGGGGAGAGTCTACAGAACGCCCTGACGCGATTTGGTGTGTGTACTATGAGAACTGTGGCCACAGTCGCGAGGAGTAGTGTGACGTTTAACATTTATGGCAGTGGTGGGACAATGAATGGGGGCTTATGGAGAGAAAAGGCTGCACTGGGCCTACGATGAGTCTCGTCGTTAAAATTTCACAAGGCGCACGGGTTTATGGCCTGCCCCGCATGAGAGAGCACCAATGTTCCTATAAAACTGGAAAAAAGAATTTGTCTGCTGCTTAGGGGGGGGCTGGGAGCAGCGTTAAAAGAGCGAAACGAGAGCTGATTTTTCAGCGATCCCGCATGTCGGCCCGGTGCTAAGAAGAGATTGTACATGCCCAATGCTGAGGGGGCCCTTTCAAACTCTGGGAGACTCCCAGGGCCTGTGCCATCTGTTGGGGTGCATTGAAGCTGGACGCCTCATCATTTTGTATTACCATGTCAGCAGAGGAGACAATGGAGCAGGTACCTGAGCACATGGTCGTCAAGAAGAGGTGCTGCTGAAAAACCATACAACCTATCAGCGTGCAACTTGCTACACAAACACACCACAAGATTCTTCAATTTTTGAATTGAAAATGAAGTTTCAAAGTCAAAGTATGGCAACGCTGCGAATGTTTGTGGAGTTCTGTTTTTCCCATTCATCCTTATGGGAAAAAGCCAAATTGGCCAAGTGACAAACATTTGGCTCTATGGAGACAACGCTTTCACCAATCTGGAACATGAGCAAACTGTCAAGCCGTAGGGGAGAGTCTCCAGAACGCCCTGACGCGATTTGGTGTGTGTACTATGAGAACTGTGGCCACAGTCGCGAGGAGTAGTGTAACGTTTAACATTGATGGCAGTGGTGGGAAAATAAATGGGGGCTTATGGAGAGAAAAGGCTGCACTGGGCCATACGATGAGGCTCGTCGTTTAAATTTCACAAGGCGCACGGGTTGATGGCCTGCCCCGCATGAGAGAGCACCAATGTTCCTACAAAACTGGAATAAAAGAATTTGTCTGCTGCTTAGGGTGTGGCTGGGAGCAGCGTGAAAAGAGCGAAACGAGAGCTGATTTTTAAGCGATCCCGCATGTCGGCCCGGTGCTAAGAAGAGATTGGACATGCCCAATGCTGAGGGGGCCCTTTCAAACTCTGGGAGTCTCCCAGGGCCTGTGCCATCTGCTGGGGTGCATTGAAGCTGGACGCCTCATCACTTTCTATTACCATGTCAGCAGAGGAGACAATGGAGCAGGTACCTGAGCACATGGTCGTCGAGAAGAGGTGCTGCTGAAAAACCATATAACCTATCAGCGTGCAACTCGCTACACAAACACACCACAAGATTCTTCAATTTTTGAAATGAAAATGAAGTTTCAAAGTCAAAGTATGGCAACGTTGCGAATGTTTGTTTGTGGAGTTCTCTTTGTCCCATTCATTCTTGTGGCAAAAAGCCAAATTGGCCAAGTGATAAACATTTGGCTCTATGGAGACAACGCATTCACCAATCTGGAACATGAGCTCCAGAACGCTCCAGAACGCCCTGACACGATTTGGTGTGTGCACTATCACGATTTGGTGTGTGTACTATGAGAACTGTGGCCACAGTCGCGAGGAGTAGTGTAACGTTTAACATTGATGGCAGTGGTGGGAAAATAAATGGGGGCTTATGGAGAGAAAAGGCTACACTGGGCCATACGATGAGGCTCGTCGTTTAAATTTCACAAGGCGCACGGGTTCATGGCCTGCCCCGCATGAGAGAGCACCAATGTTCCTACAAAACTGGAATAAAAGAATTTGTCTGCTGCTGAGGGTGTGGCTGGGAGCAGCGTGAAAAGAGCGAAACGAGAGCTGATTTTTTAGCGATCCCGCATGTCGGCCCGGTGCTAAGAAGAGATTGGACATGCCCAATGCTGAGGGGGCCCTTTCAAACTCTGGGAGTCTCCCAGGGCCTGTGCCATCTGCTGGGGTGCATTGAAGCTGGACGCCTCATCACTTTGTATTACCATGTCAGCAGAGGAGACAATGGAGCAGGTACCTGAGCACATGGTCGTCGAGAAGAGGTGCTGCTGAAAAACCATATAACCTATCAGCGTGCAACTCGCTACACAAACACACCACAAGATTCTTCAATTTTTGAAATGAAAATGAAGTTTCAAAGTCAAAGTATGGCAACGTTGCGAATGTTTGTTTGTGGAGTTCTGTTTGTCCCATTCATTCTTATGGCAAAAATCCAAATTGGCCAAGTGATAAACATTTGGCTCTATGGAGACAACGCTTTCACCAATCTGGAACATGAGCTAACTGTCAAGCCGTAGGGGAGAGACTCCAGAACGCCCTGACACGATTTGGTGTGTGTACTATGAGAACTGTGGCCACAGTAGCGAGGACAAGTGTAACCTTGAACATTGATGGCAGTGGTGGGAAAATAAATGGGGGCTTATGGAGAGAAAAGGCTGCACTGGGCCACACGATGAGGCTCGTCGTTTAAATTTCACAAGGCGCACGGGTTCATGGCCTGCCCCGCATGAGAGAGCACCAATGTTCCTACAAAACTGGAATAAAAGAATTTGTCTGCTGCTTAGGGTGTGGCTGGGAGCAGCGTGAAAAGAGCGAAACGAGAGCTGATTTTTAAGAGATCCCGCATGTCGGCCCGGTGCTAAGAAGAGATTGGACATGCCCAATGCTGAGGGGGCCCTTTCAATCTCTGGGAGTCTCCCAGGGCCTGTGCCATCTGCTGGGGTGCATTGAAGCTGGACGCCTCATCACTTTGTATTACCATGTCAGCAGAGGAGACAATGGAGCAGGTACCTGAGCACATGGTCGTCGAGAAGAGGTGCTGCTGAAAAACCATACAACCTATCAGCGTGCAACTCGCTACACAAACACACCACAAGATTCTTCAATTTTTGAAATGAAAATGAAGTTTCAAAGTCAAAGTATGGCAATGTTGCGAATGTTTGTTTGTGGAGTTCTGTTTTTCCCATTCATTCTTATGGCAAAAATCCAAATTGGCCAAGTGATAAACATTTGGCTCTATGGAGACAACGCTTTCACCAATCTGGAACATGAGCTAACTGTCACACCGTAGGGGAGAGGCTCCAGAACGCCCTGACACGATTTGGTGTGTGTACTATGAGAACTGTGGCCACAGTCGCGAGGAGTAGTGTAACGTTTAACATTGATGGCAGTGGTGGGAAAATAAATGGGGGCTTATAGAGAGAAAAGGCTGCACTGGGCCATACGATGAGGCTCGTCATTTAAATTTCACAAGGCGCACGGGTTCATGGCCTGCCCCGCATGAGAGAGCACCAATGTTCCTACAGAACTGGAAAAAAGAATTTGTCTGCTGCTTAGGGTGTGGCTGGGAGCAGCATGAAAAGAGCGAAACGAGAGCTGATTTTTAAGCGATCCCGCATTTCGGCCCGGTGCGAAGAAGAGATTGGAGATGCCCAATGCTGAGGGGGCCCTTTCAAACTCTGGGAGTCTCCCAGGGCCTGTGCCATCTGCTGGGGTGCATTGAAGCTGGACGCCTCATCACTTTGTATGACCATGTCAGCAGAGGAGACAATGGAGCAGGTACCTGAGCACATGGTCGTCGAGAAGAGGTGCTGCTGAAAAACCATACAACCTATCAGCGTGCAACTCGCTACACAAACACACCCCAAGATTCTTCAATTTTTGAAATGAAAATGAAGTTTCAAAGTCAAAGTATGGCAACGTTGCGAATGTTTGTTTGTGGAGTTCTGTTTTTCCCATTCATTCTTATGGGAAAAAGCCAAATTGGCCAAGTGATAAACATTTGGCTCTATGGAGACAACGCTTTCCCCAATCTGGAATATGAGCTCACTGTCACGCCGTAAGGGAGAGTCTCCAGAACGCCCTGACACAATTTGGTGTGTGTGCTATGAGAACTGTGGCCACAGTCGCGAGGAGAAGTGTAACGTTTAACATTGATGGCAGCGATGGGAAAATGAATGGGGGCTTATGGAGAGAAATGGCTGCACTGGGCCATACGATGAGGCTCGTCGTTTAAATTTCACAAGGCGCACGGGTTTATGGCCTGCCCCGCATGAGAGAGCACCAATGTTCCTACAAATCTGGAAAAAAGAATTTGTCTGCTGCTTAGGGTGTGGCTGGGAGCAGCGTGAAAAGAGCGAAACGAGAGCTGATTTTTAAGCGATCCCGCATGTCGGCCCGGTGCTGAGAAGAGATTGGACATGCCCAATGCTGAGGGGGCCCTTTCAAACTCTGGGAGTCTCCCAGGGCCTGTGCCATCTGTTGGGGTGCATTGAAGTTGGACGCCTCATCACTTTGTATTACCATGTCAGCAGAGGAGACAATGGAGCAGGTACCTGAGCACATGGTCTTCGAGAAGAGGTGCTGCTGAAAAACCATACAACCTATCAGCGTGCAACTCGCTACACAAACACACCACAAGATTCTTCAATTTTTGAAATGAAAATGAAGTTTCAAAGTCAAAGTATGGCAACGTTGCGAATGTTTGTGGAGTTCTGTTTTTCCCATTCATTCTTAAGGGATAAAGCCAAATTGGCCAAGTGATAAACATTTGGCTCTATGGAGACAACGCTTTCACCAATCTGGAACATGAGCTACCTGTCATCCCGAAGGGGAGAGTCTCCAGAATGCCCTGACACGATTTGGTGTGTGTACTATGAGAACTGTGGCCACAGTCGCGAGGAGAAGTGTAACGTTTAACATTGATGGCAGCGTTGGGAAAATGAATGGGGGCTTATGGAGAGAAGAGGCTGCACTGCGCATACGGTGAGGCTCGTCGTTTAAATTTCACAAGGCGCACGGGTTTATGGCCTGCCCCGCATGAGAGAGCACCAATGTTCCTACAAAACTGGAAAAAAGAATTTGTCTGCTGCTTAGGGTGGGGCTGGGAGCAGCGTTAATAGAGCGAAACGAGAGCTGATTTTTCAGCGATCCCGCATGTCGGCCCGGTGCTAAGAAGAGATTGGACATGCCCAATGCTGAGGGGGCCCTTTCAAACTCTGGGAGTCTCCCAGGGCCTGTGCCATCTGCTGGGGTGCATTGAAGCTGGACGCCTCATCACTTTGTATGACCATGTCAGCAGAGGAGACAATGGAGCAGGTACCTGAGCACATGGTCATCGAGAAGAGGTGCTGCTGAAAAACCATACAACCTATCAGCGTGCAACTCGCTACACAAACACACCACAAGATTCTTCAATTTTTGAAATGAAAATGAAGTTTCAAAGTCAAAGTATGGCAACGCTGCGAATGTTTGTTTGTGGAGTTCTGTTTTTCCCATTCATTCTTATGGGAAAAAGCCAAATTGGCCCAGTGATAAACATTTGGCTCTGCGGAGACAATGTTTTCACTTATCTGGAACATGAGCTCACTGTCATGCCGTAGGGGAGAGTCTCCAGAACGCCCTGACACAATTTGGTTTGTGTGCTATGAGAACTGTGGCCACAGTCGCGAGGAGAAGTGTAACGTTTAACATTGATGGCAGCGGTGGGAACATGAATGGGGGCTTATGGAGAGAAAAGGCTGCACTGGGCCTACGATGAGGCTCGCCGTTTAAATTTCACAAGGCGCACGAGTTTCTGGCCTGCCCCGCATGAGAGAGCACCAATGTTCCTACAAAACTGGAACAAAAGAATTTGTCTGCTGCTTAGGGTGTGGCTGGGAGCAGCGTGAAAAGAGCGAAACGAGAGCTGATTTTTAAGCGATCCCGCATGTCGGCCCGGTGCTAAGAAGAGATTGGACATGCCCAATGCTGAGGGGGCCCTTTCAATCTCTGGGAGTCTCCCAGGGCCTGTGCCATCTGCTGGGGTGCATTGAAGCTGGACGCCTCATCACTTTGTATTACCATGTCAGCAGAGGAGACAATGGAGCAGGTACCTGAGCACATGGTCGTCGAGAAGAGGTGCTGCTGAAAAACCATACAACCTATCAGCGTGCAACTCGCTACACAAACACACCACAAGATTCTTCAATTTTTGAAATGAAAATGAAGTTTCAAAGTCAAAGTATGGCAATGTTGCGAATGTTTGTTTGTGGAGTTCTGTTTGTCCCATTCATTCTTATGGCAAAAATCCAAATTGGCCAAGTGATAAACATTTGGCTCTATGGAGACAACGCTTTCACCAATCTGGAACATGAGCTAACTGTCACACCGTAGGGGAGAGGCTCCAGAACGCCCTGACACGATTTGGTGTGTGTACTATGAGAACTGTGGCCACAGTCGCGAGGAGTAGTGTAACGTTTAACATTGATGGCAGTGGTGGGAAAATAAATGGGGGCTTATAGAGAGAAAAGGCTGCACTGGGCCATACGATGAGGCTCGTCATTTCAATTTCACAAGGCGCACGGGTTCATGGCCTGCCCCGCATGAGAGAGCACCAATGTTCCTACAGAACTGGAAAAAAGAATTTGTCTGCTGCTTAGGGTGTGGCTGGGAGCAGCATGAAAAGAGCGAAACGAGAGCTGATTTTTAAGCGATCCCGCATTTCGGCCCGGTGCGAAGAAGAGATTGGACATGCCCAATGCTGAGGGGGCCCTTTCAAACTCTGGGAGTCTCCCATGGCCTGTGCCATCTGCTGGGGTGCATTGAAGCTGGACGCCTCATCACTTTGTATGACCATGTCAGCAGAGGAGACAATGGAGCAGGTACCTGAGCACATGGTCGTCGAGAAGAGGTGCTGCTGAAAAACCATACAACCTATCAGCGTGCAACTCGCTACACAAACACACCACAAGATTCTTCAATTTTTTAAATGAAAATGAAGTTTCAAAGTCAAAGTATGGCAACGTTGCGAATGTTTGTTTGTGGAGTTCTCTTTGTCCCATTCATTCTTATGGCAAAAAGCCAAATTGGCCAAGTGATAAACATTTGGCTCTATGGAGACAACGCTTTCACCAATCTGGAACATGAGCTAACTGTCACGCCGTAGTGGATAGTCTCCAGAACGCCCTGACACGATTTGGTGTGTGTACGATGAGAACTGTGGCCACAGTCGCGAGGAGTAGTGTAACCTTGAACATTGATGGCAGTGGTGGGAAAATGAATGGGGGCTTATGGAGAGAAAAGGCTGCACTGGGCCATACGATGAGGCTCGTCGTTTAAATTTCACAAGGCGCACCGGTTTATGGCCTGCCCCACATGAGAGAGCACCAATGTTCCTACAAAACTGGAAAAAAGAATTTGTCTGCTGCTCAGGGTGTGGCTGGGAGCAGCGTGAAAAGAGCGAAACGAGAGCTGATTTTTATGCGATCCCGCATGTCGGCCCGGTGCTCAGAAGAGATTGGACATGCCCAATGCTGAGGGGGCCCTTTCAAACTCTGGGAGTCTCCCAGGGCCTGTGCCATCTGCTGGGGTGCATTGAAGCTGGACGCCTCATCACTTTGTATTACCATGTCAGCAGAGGAGACAATGGAGCAGGTACCTGAGCACATGGTCGTCGAGAAGAGGTGCTGCTGAAAAACCATACAACCTATCAGCGTGCAATTCGCTACACAAACACACCACAAGATTCTTCAATTTTTGAAATGAAAATGAAGTTTCAAAGTCAAAGTATGACAACGTTGCGAATGTTTGTGGAGTTCTGTTTTTCCCATTCATTCTTATGGGATAAAGCCAAATTGGCCAAGTGATAAACATTTGGCTCTATGGAGACAACGCTTTCACCAATCTGGAACATGAGCTAACTGTCAAGCCGTAGGGGAGAGTCTACAGAACGCCCTGACGCGATTTGGTGTGTGTACTATGAGAA
Source organism: Karalla daura (assembly GCA_029224185.1). Classification (NCBI taxonomy): domain Eukaryota; kingdom Metazoa; phylum Chordata; class Actinopteri; order Chaetodontiformes; family Leiognathidae; genus Karalla; species Karalla daura. The sequence goes on from CM055191.1 coordinate 22,014,815, forward strand.
CTGTGGCCACAGTCGCGAGGAGTAGTGTGACGTTTAACATTGATGGCAGTGGTGGGACAATGAATGGGGGCTTATGGAGAGAAAAGGCTGCACTGGGCCTACGATGAGTCTCGTCGTTAAAATTTCACAAGGCGCACGGGTTTATGGCCTGCCCCGCATGAGAGAGCACCAATGTTCCTATAAAACTGGAAAAAAGAATTTGTCTGCTGCTTTGGGGGGGGCTGGGAGCAGCGTTAAAAGAGCGAAACGAGAGCTGATTTTTCAGCGATCCCGCATGTCGCGCCGGTGCTAAGAAGAGATTGGACATGCCCAATGCTGAGGGGGCCCTTTCAAACTCTGGGAGTCTCCCAGGGCCTGTGCCACCTGCTGGGGTGCTTTGAAGCTGGACGCCTCATCACTTTGTATTACCATGTCAGCAGAGGAGACAATGGAGCAGGAACCTGAGCACTTGGTCGTCGAGAAGAGGTGCTGCTGAAAAACCATACAACCTATCACCTTGCAACCCGCTACACAAACACACCACAAGATTCTTCAATTTTTGAAATGAAAATGAAGTTTCAAAGTCAAAGTATGGCAACGCTGCGAATTTTTGTTTGTGGAGTTCTGTTTATTCCATTCATTCTTATGGGAAAAAGCCAAATTGGCCAAGTGATAAACATTTGGCTCTATGGAGACAACGCTTTCCCCAATCTGGAATATGAGCTCACTGTCACGCCGTAAGGGAGAGTCTCCAGAACGCCCTGACACAATTTGGTGTGTGTGCTATGAGAACTGTGGCCACAGTCGCGAGGAGAAGTGTAACGTTTAACATTGATGGCAGCGGTGGGAAAATGAATGGGGGCTTATGGAGAGAAAAGGCTGCACTGGGCCATACGATGAGGCTCGTCGTTTAAATTTCACAAGGCGCACGGGTTTATGGCCTGCCCCGCATGAGAGAGCACCAATGTTCCTACAAAACTGGAAAAAAGAATTTGTCTGCTGCTTAGGGTGTGGCTGGGAGCAGCGTGAAAAGAGCGAAACGAGAGCTGATTTTTAAGCGATCCCGCATGTCGGCCCGGTGCTGAGAAGAGATTGGACATGCCCAATGCTGAGGGGGCCCTTTCAAACTCTGGGAGTCTCCCAGGGCCTGTGCCATCTGTTGGGGTGCATTGAAGTTGGACGCCTCATCACTTTGTATTACCATGTCAGCAGAGGAGACAATGGAGCAGGTACCTGAGCACTTGGTCGTCGAGAAGAGGTGCTGCTGAAAAACCATACAACCTATCACCTTGCAACCCGCTACACAAACACACCACAAGATTCTTCAATTTTTGAAATGAAAATGAAGTTTCAAAGTCAAAGAATGGCAACGTTGCGAATGTTTGTAGAGTTCTGTTATTCCCATTCATTCTTTTGGCAAAAAGCCAAATTGGCAAAGTGATAAACATTTGGCTCTATGGAGACAACGCTTTCACCAATCTGGAACATGAGCTACCTGTCATCCCGAAGGGGAGAGTCTCCAGAATGCCCTGACACGATTTGGTGTGTGTACTATGAGAACTGTGGCCACAGTCGCGAGGAGTACTGTAACGTTTTACATTGATGGCAGCGTTGGGAAAATGAATGGGGGCTTATGGAGAGAAGAGGCTGCATTGCGCATACGGTGAGGCTCGTCGTTTAAATTTCACAAGGCGCACGGGTTTATGGCCTGCCCCGCATGAGAGAGCACCAATGTTCCTACAAAACTGGAAAAAAGAATTTGTCTGCTGCTTAGGGTGGGGCTGGGAGCAGCGTGAAAAGAGCGAAACGAGAGCTGATTTTTCAGCGATCCCACATGTCGGCCCGGTGCTAAGAAGAGATTGGACATGCCCAATGCTGAGGGGGCCCTTTCAAACTCTGGGAGTCTCCCAGGGCCTGTGCCATCTGCTGGGGTGCATTGAAGCTGGACGCCTCATCACTTTGTATTACCATGTCAGCAGAGGAGACAATGGAGCAGGTACCTGAGCACATGGTCGTCGAGAAGAGGTGCTGCTGAAAAACCATACAACCTATCAGCGTGCAACTCGCTACACAAACACACCACAAGATTCTTCAATTTTTGAAATGAAAATGAAGTTTCAAAGTCAAAGTATGGCAACGCTGCGAATGTTTGTTTGTGGAGTTCTGTTTTTCCCATTCATTCTTATGGGAAAAAGCCAAATTGGCCCAGTGATAAACATTTGGCTCTGCGGAGACAATGTTTTCACTTATCTGGAACATGAGCTCACTGTCAAGCCGTAGGGGAGAGTCTCCAGAACGCCCTGAGGCGATTTGGTGTGTGTGCTATGAGAACTGTGGCCACAGTCGCGAGGAGAAGTGTAACGTTTAACATTGATGGCAGCGGTGGGAACATGAATGGGGGCTTATGGAGAGAAAAGGCTGCACTGGGCCTACGATGAGGCTCGCCGTTTACATTTCACAAGGCGCACGGGTTTCTGGCCTGCCCCGCATGAGAGAGCACCAATGTTCCTACAAAACTGGAAAAAATAATTTGTCTGCTGCTTAGGGTGTGGCTGGGAGCAGCCTGAAAAGAGCGAAACAAGAGCTGATTTTTCAGAGATCCCGCATGTCGGCCCGGTGCTAAGAAGAGATTGGACATGCCCAATGCTGAGGGGGCCATTTCCCACTCTTGGAGTCTCCCAAAGCCTGTGCCATCTGCTGGGGTGCATTGATGCTGGACGCCTGATCGCTTTGTATAACCATGTCAGCAGAGGAGACATTGGAGCAGGTACCTGAGCACATGGTCGCCGAGAAGAGGTGCTGCTGAAAAACCATACAACCGATCAGCGTGCAACTCGCTACACAAACACACCCCAAGATTCTTCAATTTTTGAAATGAAAATGAAGTTTCAAAGTCAAAGTATGGCAACGTTGCGAATGTTTGTTTGTGGAGTTCTGTTTTTCCCATTCATTCTTATGGGAAAAAGCCAAATTGGCCAAGTGATAAACATTTGGCTCTATGGAGACAACGCTTTCCCCAATCTGGAATATGAGCTCACTGTCACGCCGTAAGGGAGAGTCTCCAGAACGCCCTGACACAATTTGGTGTGTGTGCTTTGAGAACTGTGGCCACAGTCGCGAGGAGAAGTGCAAAGTTTAACATTGATGGCAGCGGTGGGAAAATGAATGGGGGCTTATGGAGAGAAGAGGCTGCACTGCGCATACGGTGAGGCTCGTCGTTTAAATTTCACAAGGCGCATGGGTTTATGGCCTGCCCCGCATGAGAGAGCACCAATGTTCCTACAAAACTGGAAAAAAGAATTTGTCTGCTGCTTAGGGTGGGGCTGGGAGCAGCGTGAAAAGAGCAAAACGAGAGCTGATTTTTCAGCGATCCCGCATGTCGGCCCGGTGCTAAGAAGAGATTGGACATGCCCAATGCTGAGGGGGCCCTTTCAATCTCTGGGAGTCTCCCAGGGCTAGTGCCATCTGCTGGGGTGCATTGAAGCTGGACGCCTCATCACTTTGTATTACCATGTCAGCAGAGGAGACATTGGAGCAGGTACCTGAGCACATGGTCGTCAAGAAGAGATGCTACTGAAAAACCATACAACCGATCAGCGTGCAATTCGCTACACAAACACACCACAAGATTCTTCAATTTTTGAAATGAAAATGAAGTTTCAAAGTCAAAGTATGGCAACGTTGCGAATGTTTGTTTGTGGAGTTCTGTTTTTCCCTTTCATTCTTATGGGAAAAAGCCAAATTGGCCAAGTGATAAACATTTGGCTCTATGGAGACAACGCTTTCCCCAATCTGGAATATGAGCTCACTGTCACGCCGTAAGGGAGAGTCTCCAGAACGCCCTGACACAATTTGGTGTGTGTGCTATGAGAACTGTGGCCACAGTCGCGAGGAGAAGTGTAACGTTTAACATTGATGGCAGCGTTGGGAAAATGAATGGGGGCTTATGGAGAGAAGAGGCTGCACTGCGCATACGGTGAGGCTCGTCGTTTAAATTTCACAAGGCGCACGGGTTTATGGCCTGCCCCGCATGAGAGAGCACCAATGTTCCTATAAAACTGGAAAAAAGAATTTGTCTGCTGCTTAGGGTGGGGCTGGGAGCAGCGTGAAAAGAGCAAAACGAGAGCTGATTTTTCAGCGATCCCGCATGTCGGCCCGGTGCTAAGAAGAGATTGGACATGCCCAATGCTGAGGGGGCCCTTTCAATCTCTGGGAGTCTCCCAGGGCTAGTGCCATCTGCTGGGGTGCATTGAAGCTGGACGCCTCATCACTTTGTATTACCATGTCAGCAGAGGAGACAATGGAGCATGTACCTGAGCACATGGTCGTCAAGAAGAGATGCTACTGAAAAACCATACAACCGATCAGCGTGCAATTCGCTACACAAACACACCACAAGATTCTTCAATTCTTGAAATGAAAATGAAGTTTCAAAGTCAAAGTATGGCAACGTTGCGAATGTTTGTTTGTGGAGTTCTGTTTTTCCCTTTCATTCTTATGGGAAAAAGCCAAATTGGCCAAGTGATAAACATTTGGCTCTATGGAGACAACGCTTTCCCCAATCTGGAATATGAGCTCACTGTCACGCCGTAAGGGAGAGTCTCCAGAACGCCCTGACACAATTTGGTGTGTGTGCTATGAGAACTGTGGCCACAGTCGCGAGGAGAAGTGTAACGTTTAACATTGATGGCAGCGTTGGGAAAATGAATGGGGGCTTATGGAGAGAAAAGGCTGCACTGCGCATACGGTGAGGCTCGTCGTTTAAATTTCACAAGGCGCACGGGTTTATGGCCTGCCCCGCATGAGAGAGCACCAATGTTCCTACAAAACTGGAAAAAAGAATTTGTCTGCTGCTTAGGGTGGGGCTGGGAGCAGCGTTAAAAGAGCGAAACGAGAGCTGATTTTTCAGCGATCCCGCATGTCGGCCCGGTGCTAAGAAGAGATTGGACATGCCCAATGCTGAGGGGGCCCTTTCAAACTCTGGGAGTCTCCCAGGGCCTGTGCCATCTGCTGGGGTGCATTGAAGCTGGACGCCTCATCACTTTGTATTACCATGTCAGCAGAGGAGACAATGGAGCAGGTACCTGAGCACATGGTCGTCGAGAAGAGGTGCTGCTGAAAAACCATACAACCTATCAGCGTGCAACTCGCTACACAAACACACCACAAGATTCTTCAATTTTTGAAATGAAAATGAAATTTCAAAGTCAAAGTATGGCAACGCTGCGAATGTTTGTTTGTGGAGTTCTGTTTTTCCCATTCATTCTTATGGGAAAAAGCCAAATTGGCCCAGTGATAAACATTTGACTCTGCGGAGACAATGTTTTCACTTATCTGGAACATGAGCTCACTGTCATGCCGTAGGGGAGAGTCTCCAGAACGCCCTGAGGCGATTTGGTGTGTGTGCTATGAGAACTGTGGCCACAGTCGCGAGGAGAAGTGTAACGTTTAACATTGATGGCAGCGGTGGGAACATGAATGGGGGCTTATGGAGAGAAGAGGCTGCACTGGGCCTACGATGAGGCTCGCCGTTTAAATTTCACAAGGCGCACGGGTTTCTGGCCTGCCCCGCATGAGAGAGCACCAATGTTCCTACAAAACTGGAAAAAATAATTTGTCTGCTGCTTAGGGTGTGGCTGGGAGCAGCCTGAAAAGAGCGAAACAAGAGCTGATTTTTCAGAGATCCCGCATGTCGGCCCGGTGCTAAGAAGAGATTGGACATGCCCAATGCTGAGGGGGCCATTTCCCACTCTTGGAGTCTCCCAAAGCCTGTGCCATCTGCTGGGGTGCATTGATGCTGGACGCCTGATCGCTTTGTATAACCATGTCAGCAGAGGAGACATTGGAGCAGGTACCTGAGCACATGGTCGCCGAGAAGAGGTGCTGCTGAAAAACCATACAACCGATCAGCGTGCAACTCGCTACACAAACACACCCCAAGATTCTTCAATTTTTGAAATGAAAATGAAGTTTCAAAGTCAAAGTATGGCAACGTTGCGAATGTTTGTTTGTGGAGTTCTGTTTTTCCCATTCATTCTTATGGGAAAAAGCCAAATTGGCCAAGTGATAAACATTTGGCTCTATGGAGACAACGCTTTCCCCAATCTGGAATATGAGCTCATGTCACGCCGTAAGGGAGAGTCTCCAGAACGCCCTGACACAATTTGGTGTGTGTGCTATGAGAACTGTGGCCACAGTCGCGAGGAGAAGTGCAAAGTTTAACATTGATGGCAGCGGTGGGAAAATGAATGGGGGCTTATGGAGAGAAGAGGCTGCACTGCGCATACGGTGAGGCTCGTCGTTTAAATTTCACAAGGCGCACGGGTTTATGGCCTGCCCCGCATGAGAGAGCACCAATGTTCCTACAAAACTGGAAAAAAGAATTTGTCTGCTGCTTAGGGTGGGGCTGGGAGCAGCGTGAAAAGAGCGAAACGAGAGCTGATTTTTCAGCGATCCCGCATGTCGGCCCGGTGCTAAGAAGAGATTGGACATGCCCAATGCTGAGGGGGCCCTTTCAAACTCTGGGAGTCTCCCAGGGCCTGTGCCATCTGCTGGGGTGCATTGAAGCTGGACGCCTCATCACTTTGTATTACCATGTCAGCAGAGGAGACAATGGAGCAGGTACCTGAGCACATGGTCGTCGAGAAGAGGTGCTGCTGAAAAACCATACAACCTATCAGCGTGCAACTCGCTACACAAACACACCACAAGATTCTTCAATTTTTGAAATGAAAATGAAGTTTCAAAGTCAAAGTATGGCAACGCTGCGAATGTTTGTTTGTGGAGTTCTGTTTTTCCCATTCATTCTTATGGGAAAAAGCCAAATTGGCCCAGTGATAAACATTTGGCTCTGCGGAGACAATGTTTTCACTTCTCTGGAACATGAGCTCAGTGTCAAGCCGTAGGGGAGAGTCTCCAGAACGCCCTGAGGCGATTTGGTGTGTGTGCTATGAGAACTGTGGCCACAGTCGCGAGGAGAAGTGTAACGTTTAACATTGATGGCAGCGGTGGGAACATGAATGGGGGCTTATGGAGAGAAAAGGCTGCACTGGGCCTACGATGAGGCTCGCCGTTTACATTTCACAAGGCGCACGGGTTTCTGGCCTGCCCCGCATGAGAGAGCACCAATGTTCCTACAAAACTGGAAAAAATAATTTGTCTGCTGCTTAGGGTGTGGCTGGGAGCAGCCTGAAAAGAGCGAAACAAGAGCTGATTTTTCAGAGATCCCGCATGTCGGCCCGGTGCTAGGAAGAGATTGGACATGCCCAATGCTGAGGGGGCCATTTCCCACTCTTGGAGTCTCCCAAAGCCTGTGCCATCTGCTGGGGTGCATTGATGCTGGACGCCTGATCGCTTTGTATAACCATGTCAGCAGAGGAGACATTGGAGCAGGTACCTGAGCACATGGTCGCCGAGAAGAGGTGCTGCTGAAAAACCATACAACCGATCAGCGTGCAATTCGCTACACAAACACACCACAAGATTCTTCAATTTTTGAAATGAAAATGAAGTTTCAAAGTCAAAGTATGGCAACGTTGCGAATGTTTGTTTGTGGAGTTGTGTTTTTCCCTTTCATTCTTATGGGAAAAAGCCAAATTGGCCAAGTGATAAACATTTGGCTCTATGGAGACAACGCTTTCCCCAATCTGGAATATGAGCTCACTGTCACGCCGTAAGGGAGAGTCTCCAGAACGCCCTGACACAATTTGGTGTGTGTGCTTTGAGAACTGTGGCCACAGTCGCGAGGAGAAGTGCAAAGTTTAACATTGATGGCAGCGGTGGGAAAATGAATGGGGGCTTATGGAGAGAAGAGGCTGCACTGCGCATACGGTGAGGCTCGTCGTTTAAATTTCACAAGGCGCACGGGTTTATGGCCTGCCCCGCATGAGAGAGCACCAATGTTCCTACAAAACTGGAAAAAAGAATTTGTCTGCTGCTTAGGGTGGGGCTGGGAGCAGCGTGAAAAGAGCAAAACGAGAGCTGATTTTTCAGCGATCCCGCATGTCGGCCCGGTGCTAAGAAGAGATTGGACATGCCCAATGCTGAGGGGGCCCTTTCAATCTCTGGGAGTCTCCCAGGGCTAGTGCCATCTGCTGGGGTGCATTGAAGCTGGACGCCTCATCACTTTGTATTACCATGTCAGCAGAGGAGACATTGGAGCAGGTACCTGAGCACATGGTCGTCAAAAAGAGATGCTACTGAAAAACCATACAACCGATCAGTGTGCAATTCGCTACACAAACACACCACAAGATTCTTCAATTTTTGAAATGAAAATGAAGTTTCAAAGTCAAAGTATGGCAACGTTGCGAATGTTTGTTTGTGGAGTTCTGTTTTTCCCTTTCATTCTTATGGGAAAAAGCCAAATTGGCCAAGTGATAAACATTTGGCTCTATGGAGACAACGCTTTCCCCAATCTGGAATATGAGCTCACTGTCACGCCGTAAGGGAGAGTCTCCAGAACGCCCTGACACAATTTGGTGTGTGTGCTATGAGAACTGTGGCCACAGTCGCGAGGAGAAGTGTAACGTTTAACATTGATGGCAGCGGTGGGAACATGAATGGGGGCTTATGGAGAGAAAAGGCTGCACTGGGCCTACGATGAGGCTCGCCGTTTAAATTTCACAAGGCGCACGGGTTTCTGGCCTGCCCCGCATGAGAGAGCACCAATGTTCCTACAAAACTGGAAAAAATCATTTGTCTGCTGCTTAGGGTGTGGCTGGGAGCAGCCTGAAAAGAGCGAAACAAGAGCTGATTTTTCAGAGATCCCGCATGTCGGCCCGGTGCTAAGAAGAGATTGGACATGCCCAATGCTGAGGGGGCCCTTTCAATCTCTGGGAGTCTCCCAGGGCTAGTGCCATCTACTGGGGTGCATTGAAGCTGGACGCCTCATCACTTTGTATTACCATGTCAGCAGAGGAGACATTGGAGCAGGTACCTGAGCACATGGTCGTCAAAAAGAGATGCTACTGAAAAACCATACAACCGATCAGCGTGCAATTCGCTACACAAACACACCACAAGATTCTTCAATTTTTGAAATGAAAATGAAGTTTCAAAGTCAAAGTATGGCAACGTTGCGAATGTTTGTTTGTGGAGTTCTGTTTTTCCCTTTCATTCTTATGGGAAAAAGCCAAATTGGCCAAGTGATAAACATTTGGCTCTATGGAGACAACGCTTTCCCCAATCTGGAATATGAGCTCACTGTCACGCCGTAAGGGAGAGTCTCCAGAACGCCCTGACACAATTTGGTGTGTGTGCTATGAGAACTGTGGCCACAGTCGCGAGGAGAAGTGTAACGTTTAACATTGATGGCAGCATTGGGAAAATGAATGGGGGCTTATGGAGAGAAGAGGCTGCACTGCGCATACGGTGAGGCTCGTCGTTTAAATTTCACAAGGCGCACGGGTTTATGGCCTGCCCCGCATGAGAGAGCACCAATGTTCCTACAAAACTGGAAAAAAGAATTTGTCTGCTGCTTAGGGTGGGGCTGGGAGCAGCGTTAAAAGAGCGAAACGAGAGCTGATTTTTCAGCGATCCCGCATGTCGAAACGGTGCTAAGAAGAGATTGGACATGCCCAATGCTGAGGGGGCCCTTTCAAACTCTGGGAGTCTCCCAGGGCCTGTGCCATCTGCTGGGGTGCATTGAAGCTGGACGCCTCATCACTTTGTATTACCATGTCAGCAGAGGAGACAATGGAGCAGGTACCTGAGCACATGGTCGTCGAGAAGAGGTGCTGCTGAAAAACCATACAACCTATCAGCGTGCAACTCGCTACACAAACACACCACAAGATTCTTCAATTTTTGAAATGAAAATGAAGTTTCAAAGTCAAAGTATGGCAACGCTGCGAATGTTTGTTTGTGGAGTTCTGTTTTTCCCATTCATTCTTATGGGAAAAAGCCAAATTGGCCCAGTGATAAACATTTGGCTCTGCGGAGACAATGTTTTCACTTATCTGGAACATGAGCTCACTGTCATGCCGTAGGGGAGAGTCTCCAGAACGCCCTGAGGCGATTTGGTGTGTGTGCTATGAGAACTGTGGCCACAGTCGCGAGGAGAAGTGTAACGTTTAACATTGATGGCAGCGTTGGGAAAATGAATGGGGGCTTATGGAGAGAAGAGGCTGCACTGCGCATACGGTGAGGCTCGTCGTTTAAATTTCACAAGGCGCACGGGTTTATGGCCTGCCCCGCATGAGAGAGCACCAATGTTCCTACAAAACTGGAAAAAAGAATTTGTCTGCTGCTTAGGGTGGGGCTGGGAGCAGCGTTAAAAGAGCGAAACGAGAGCTGATTTTTCAGCGATCCCGCATGTCGAAACGGTGCTAAGAAGAGATTGGACATGCCCAATGCTGAGGGGGCCCTTTCAAACTCTGGGAGTCTCCCAGGGCCTGTGCCATCTGCTGGGGTGCATTGAAGCTGGACGCCTCATCACTTTGTATTACCATGTCAGCAGAGGAGACAATGGAGCAGGTACCTGAGCACATGGTCGTCGAGAAGAGGTGCTGCTGAAAAACCATACAACCTATCAGCGTGCAACTCGCTACACAAACACACCACAAGATTCTTCAATTTTTGAAATGAAAATGAAGTTTCAAAGTCAAAGTATGGCAACGCTGCGAATGTTTGTTTGTGGAGTTCTGTTTTTCCCATTCATTCTTATGGGAAAAAGCCAAATTGGCCCAGTGATAAACATTTGGCTCTGCGGAGACAATGTTTTCACTTATCTGGAACATGAGCTCACTGTCATGCCGTAGGGGAGAGTCTCCAGAACGCCCTGAGGCGATTTGGTGTGTGTGCTATGAGAACTGTGGCCACAGTCGCGAGGAGAAGTGTAACGTTTAACATTGATGGCAGCGTTGGGAAAATGAATGGGGGCTTATGGAGAGAAGAGGCTGCACTGCGCATACGGTGAGGCTCGTCGTTTAAATTTCACAAGGCGCACGGGTTTATGGCCTGCCCCGCATGAGAGAGCACCAATGTTCCTACAAAACTGGAAAAAAGAATTTGTCTGCTGCTTAGGGTGGGGCTGGGAGCAGCGTGAAAAGAGCGAAACGAGAGCTGATTTTTCAGCGATCCCGCATGTCGGCCCGGTGCTAAGAAGAGATTGGACATGCCCAATGCTGAGGGGGCCCTTTCAAACTCTGGGAGTCTCCCAGGGCCTGTGCCATCTGCTGGGGTGCATTGAAGCTGGACGCCTCATCACTTTGTATTACCATGTCAGCAGAGGAGACAATGGAGCAGGTACCTGAGCACATGGTCGTCGAGAAGAGGTGCTGCTGAAAAACCATACAACCTATCAGCGTGCAACTCGCTACACAAACACACCACAAGATTCTTCAATTTTTGAAATGAAAATGAAGTTTCAAAGTCAAAGTATGGCAACGCTGCGAATGTTTGTTTGTGGAGTTCTGTTTTTCCCATTCATTCTTATGGGAAAAAGCCAAATTTGCCCAGTGATAAACATATGGCTCTGCGGAGACAATGTTTTCACTTATCTGGAACATGAGCTCACTGTCATGCCGTAGGGGAGAGTCTCCAGAACGCCCTGAGGCGATTTGGTGTGTGTGCTATGAGAACTGTGGCCACAGTCGCGAGGAGAAGTGTAACGTTTAACATTGATTGCAGCGGTGGGAACATGAATGGGGGCTTATGGAGAAAAAAGGCTGCACTGGGCCTACGATGAGTCTCGCCGTTTAAATTTCACAAGGCGCACGGGTTTCTGGCCTGCCCCGCATGAGAGAGCACCAATGTATCGACAAAACTGGAAAAAATAATTTGTCTGCTGCTTAGGGTGTGGCTGGGAGCAGCCTGAAAAGAGCGAAACAAGAGCTGGTTTTTCAGAGATCCCGCATGTCGGCCCGGTGCTAAGAAGAGATTGGACATGCCCAATGCTGAGGGGGCCATTTCCCTCTCTTGGAGTCTCCCAAAGCCTGTGCCATCTGCTGGGGTGCATTGATGCTGGACGCCTGATCGCTTTGCATTACCATGTCAGCAGAGGAGACATTGGAGCAGGCACCTGAGCACATGGTCGCCGAGAAGAGGTGCTGCTGAAAAACCATACAACCTATCAGCGTGCAACTCGCTACACAAACACACCCCAAGATTCTTCAATTTTTGAAATGAAAATGAAGTTTCAAAGTCAAAGTATGGCAACGTTGTGAATGTTTGTTTGTGGAGTTCTGTTTTTCCCATTCATTCTTATGGGAAAAAGCCAAATTGGCCAAGTGAAAAACATTTGGCTCTATGGAGACAACGCTTTCCCCAATCTGGAATATGAGCTCACTGTCACGCCGTAAGGGAGAGTCTCCAGAACGCCCTGACACAATTTGGTGTGTGTGCTATGAGAACTGTGGCCACAGTCGCGAGGAGAAGTGCAAAGTTTAACATTGATGGCAGCGGCGGGAAAATGAATGGGGGCTTATGGAGAGAAGAGGATGCACTGCGCATACGGTGAGGCTCGTCGTTTAAATTTCACAAGGCGCACTGGTTTATGGCCTGCCCCGCATGAGAGAGCACCAATGTTCCTACAAAACTGGAAAAAAGAATTTGTCTGCTGCTTAGGGTGGGGCTGGGAACAGCGTGAAAAGAGCAAAACGAGAGCTGATTTTTCAGCGATCCCGCATGTCGGCCCGGTGCTAAGAAGAGATTGGACATGCCCAATGCTGAGGGGGCCGTTTCAAACTCTGGGAGTCTCCCAGGGCCTGTGCCATCTGCTGGGGTGCATTGAAGCTTGACGCCTCATCACTTTGTATTTCCATGTCAGCAGAGGAGACAGTGGAGCAGGTACCTGAGCACATGGTCGTCGAGAAGAGGTGCTGCTGAAAAACCATACAACCTATCAGTGTGTAACTCGCTACACAAACACACCACAAGATTCTTCAATTTTTGAAATGAAAATGAAGTTTCAAAGTCAAAGTATGGCAACGTTGCGAATGTTTGTGGAGTTCTGTTTTTCCCATTCATTCTTCTGGGAAAAAGCCAAATTGGCCAAGTGATAAACATTTGGCTCTATGGAGACAACGCTTTCACCAATCTGGAACATGAGCTAACTGTCAAGCCGTACGGGAGAGTCTCCAGAACGCTCTGACACGATTTGGTGTGTGTACTATGAGAACTGTGGCCACAGTAGCGAGGAGAAGTGTAACGTCGAACATTGATGGCAGTGGTGGGAAAATGAATGGGGGCTTATGGAGAGAAAAGGCTGCAATGGGGCATACGATGAGGCTTGTCTTTTAAATTTCACAAGGCGCACGGGTTTATGGCCTGCCCCGCATGAGAGAGCACCAAAGTTCCTACAAAACTGGAAAAAAGAATTTGTCTGCTGCTTAGGGTGTGGCTGGGAGCAGCGTGAAAAGAGCGAAACGAGAGCTGATTTTTCAGCCATCCCGCATGTCGGCCCGGTGCTAAGAAGAGATTGGACATGCCCAATGCTGAGGGGGCCATTTCAAAATCTGGGAGTCTCCCAAAGCCTGTGCCATCTGCTGGGGTGCATTGATGCTGGACGCCTGATCGCTTTGTATAACCATGTCAGCAGAGGAGACATTGGAGCAGGTACCTGAGCACATGGTCGCCGAGAAGAGGTGCTGCTGAAAAACCATACAACCGATCAGCGTGCAATTCGCTACACAAACACACCACAAGATTCTTCAATTTTTGAAATGAAAATGAAGTTTCAAAGTCAAAGTATGGCAACGTTGCGAATGTTTGTTTGTGGAGTTGTGTTTTTCCCTTTCATTCTTATGGGAAAAAGCCAAATTGGCCAAGTGATAAACATTTGGCTCTATGGAGACAACGCTTTCCCCAATCTGGAATATGAGCTCACTGTCACGCCGTAAGGGAGAGTCTCCAGAACGCCCTGACACAATTTGGTGTGTGTGCTTTGAGAACTGTGGCCACAGTCGCGAGGAGAAGTGCAAAGTTTAACATTGATGGCAGCGGTGGGAAAATGAATGGGGGCTTATGGAGAGAAGAGGCTGCACTGCGCATACGGTGAGGCTCGTCGTTTAAATTTCACAAGGCGCACGGGTTTATGGCCTGCCCCGCATGAGAGAGCACCAATGTTCCTACAAAACTGGAAAAAAGAATTTGTCTGCTGCTTAGGGTGGGGCTGGGAGCAGCGTGAAAAGAGCAAAACGAGAGCTGATTTTTCAGCGATCCCGCATGTCGGCCCGGTGCTAAGAAGAGATTGGACATGCCCAATGCTGAGGGGGCCCTTTCAATCTCTGGGAGTCTCCCAGGGCTAGTGCCATCTGCTGGGGTGCATTGAAGCTGGACGCCTCATCACTTTGTATTACCATGTCAGCAGAGGAGACATTGGAGCAGGTACCTGAGCACATGGTCGTCAAAAAGAGATGCTACTGAAAAACCATACAACCGATCAGTGTGCAATTCGCTACACAAACACACCACAAGATTCTTCAATTTTTGAAATGAAAATGAAGTTTCAAAGTCAAAGTATGGCAACGTTGCGAATGTTTGTTTGTGGAGTTCTGTTTTTCCCTTTCATTCTTATGGGAAAAAGCCAAATTGGCCAAGTGATAAACATTTGGCTCTATGGAGACAACGCTTTCCCCAATCTGGAATATGAGCTCACTGTCACGCCGTAAGGGAGAGTCTCCAGAACGCCCTGACACAATTTGGTGTGTGTGCTATGAGAACTGTGGCCACAGTCGCGAGGAGAAGTGTAACGTTTAACATTGATGGCAGCGGTGGGAACATGAATGGGGGCTTATGGAGAGAAAAGGCTGCACTGGGCCTACGATGAGGCTCGCCGTTTAAATTTCACAAGGCGCACGGGTTTCTGGCCTGCCCCGCATGAGAGAGCACCAATGTTCCTACAAAACTGGAAAAAATCATTTGTCTGCTGCTTAGGGTGTGGCTGGGAGCAGCCTGAAAAGAGCGAAACAAGAGCTGATTTTTCAGAGATCCCGCATGTCGGCCCGGTGCTAAGAAGAGATTGGACATGCCCAATGCTGAGGGGGCCCTTTCAATCTCTGGGAGTCTCCCAGGGCTAGTGCCATCTGCTGGGGTGCATTGAAGCTGGACGCCTCATCACTTTGTATTACCATGTCAGCAGAGGAGACATTGGAGCAGGTACCTGAGCACATGGTCGTCAAAAAGAGATGCTACTGAAAAACCATACAACCGATCAGCGTGCAATTCGCTACACAAACACACCACAAGATTCTTCAATTTTTGAAATGAAAATGAAGTTTCAAAGTCAAAGTATGGCAACGTTGCGAATGTTTGTTTGTGGAGTTCTGTTTTTCCCTTTCATTCTTATGGGAAAAAGCCAAATTGGCCAAGTGATAAACATTTGGCTCTATGGAGACAACGCTTTCCCCAATCTGGAATATGAGCTCACTGTCACGCCGTAAGGGAGAGTCTCCAGAACGCCCTGACACAATTTGGTGTGTGTGCTATGAGAACTGTGGCCACAGTCGCGAGGAGAAGTGTAACGTTTAACATTGATGGCAGCGTTGGGAAAATGAATGGGGGCTTATGGAGAGAAGAGGCTGCACTGCGCATACGGTGAGGCTCGTCGTTTAAATTTCACAAGGCGCACGGGTTTATGGCCTGCCCCGCATGAGAGAGCACCAATGTTCCTACAAAACTGGAAAAAAGAATTTGTCTGCTGCTTAGGGTGGGGCTGGGAGCAGCGTTAAAAGAGCGAAACGAGAGCTGATTTTTCAGCGATCCCGCATGTCGAAACGGTGCTAAGAAGAGATTGGACATGCCCAATGCTGAGGGGGCCCTTTCAAACTCTGGGAGTCTCCCAGGGCCTGTGCCATCTGCTGGGGTGCATTGAAGCTGGACGCCTCATCACTTTGTATTACCATGTCAGCAGAGGAGACAATGGAGCAGGTACCTGAGCACATGGTCGTCGAGAAGAGGTGCTGCTGAAAAACCATACAACCTATCAGCGTGCAACTCGCTACACAAACACACCACAAGATTCTTCAATTTTTGAAATGAAAATGAAGTTTCAAAGTCAAAGTATGGCAACGCTGCGAATGTTTGTTTGTGGAGTTCTGTTTTTCCCATTCATTCTTATGGGAAAAAGCCAAATTGGCCCAGTGATAAACATTTGGCTCTGCGGAGACAATGTTTTCACTTATCTGGAACATGAGCTCACTGTCATGCCGTAGGGGAGAGTCTCCAGAACGCCCTGAGGCGATTTGGTGTGTGTGCTATGAGAACTGTGGCCACAGTCGCGAGGAGAAGTGTAACGTTTAACATTGATGGCAGCGTTGGGAAAATGAATGGGGGCTTATGGAGAGAAGAGGCTGCACTGCGCATACGGTGAGGCTCGTCGTTTAAATTTCACAAGGCGCACGGGTTTATGGCCTGCCCCGCATGAGAGAGCACCAATGTTCCTACAAAACTGGAAAAAAGAATTTGTCTGCTGCTTAGGGTGGGGCTGGGAGCAGCGTGAAAAGAGCGAAACGAGAGCTGATTTTTCAGCGATCCCGCATGTCGGCCCGGTGCTAAGAAGAGATTGGACATGCCCAATGCTGAGGGGGCCCTTTCAAACTCTGGGAGTCTCCCAGGGCCTGTGCCATCTGCTGGGGTGCATTGAAGCTGGACGCCTCATCACTTTGTATTACCATGTCAGCAGAGGAGACAATGGAGCAGGTACCTGAGCACATGGTCGTCGAGAAGAGGTGCTGCTGAAAAACCATACAACCTATCAGCGTGCAACTCGCTACACAAACACACCACAAGATTCTTCAATTTTTGAAATGAAAATGAAGTTTCAAAGTCAAAGTATGGCAACGCTGCGAATGTTTGTTTGTGGAGTTCTGTTTTTCCCATTCATTCTTATGGGAAAAAGCCAAATTTGCCCAGTGATAAACATATGGCTCTGCGGAGACAATGTTTTCACTTATCTGGAACATGAGCTCACTGTCATGCCGTAGGGGAGAGTCTCCAGAACGCCCTGAGGCGATTTGGTGTGTGTGCTATGAGAACTGTGGCCACAGTCGCGAGGAGAAGTGTAACGTTTAACATTGATTGCAGCGGTGGGAACATGAATGGGGGCTTATGGAGAAAAAAGGCTGCACTGGGCCTACGATGAGTCTCGCCGTTTAAATTTCACAAGGCGCACGGGTTTCTGGCCTGCCCCGCATGAGAGAGCACCAATGTATCGACAAAACTGGAAAAAATAATTTGTCTGCTGCTTAGGGTGTGGCTGGGAGCAGCCTGAAAAGAGCGAAACAAGAGCTGGTTTTTCAGAGATCCCGCATGTCGGCCCGGTGCTAAGAAGAGATTGGACATGCCCAATGCTGAGGGGGCCATTTCCCTCTCTTGGAGTCTCCCAAAGCCTGTGCCATCTGCTGGGGTGCATTGATGCTGGACGCCTGATCGCTTTGCATTACCATGTCAGCAGAGGAGACATTGGAGCAGGCACCTGAGCACATGGTCGCCGAGAAGAGGTGCTGCTGAAAAACCATACAACCTATCAGCGTGCAACTCGCTACACAAACACACCCCAAGATTCTTCAATTTTTGAAATGAAAATGAAGTTTCAAAGTCAAAGTATGGCAACGTTGTGAATGTTTGTTTGTGGAGTTCTGTTTTTCCCATTCATTCTTATGGGAAAAAGCCAAATTGGCCAAGTGAAAAACATTTGGCTCTATGGAGACAACGCTTTCCCCAATCTGGAATATGAGCTCACTGTCACGCCGTAAGGGAGAGTCTCCAGAACGCCCTGACACAATTTGGTGTGTGTGCTATGAGAACTGTGGCCACAGTCGCGAGGAGAAGTGCAAAGTTTAACATTGATGGCAGCGGCGGGAAAATGAATGGGGGCTTATGGAGAGAAGAGGCTGCACTGCGCATACGGTGAGGCTCGTCGTTTAAATTTCACAAGGCGCACTGGTTTATGGCCTGCCCCGCATGAGAGAGCACCAATGTTCCTACAAAACTGGAAAAAAGAATTTGTCTGCTGCTTAGGGTGGGGCTGGGAACAGCGTGAAAAGAGCAAAACGAGAGCTGATTTTTCAGCGATCCCGCATGTCGGCCCGGTGCTAAGAAGAGATTGGACATGCCCAATGCTGAGGGGGCCGTTTCAAACTCTGGGAGTCTCCCAGGGCCTGTGCCATCTGCTGGGGTGCATTGAAGCTTGACGCCTCATCACTTTGTATTTCCATGTCAGCAGAGGAGACAGTGGAGCAGGTACCTGAGCACATGGTCGTCGAGAAGAGGTGCTGCTGAAAAACCATACAACCTATCAGTGTGTAACTTGCTACACAAACACACCACAAGATTCTTCAATTTTTGAAATGAAAATGAAGTTTCAAAGTCAAAGTATGGCAACGTTGCGAATGTTTGTGGAGTTCTGTTTTTCCCATTCATTCTTCTGGGAAAAAGCCAAATTGGCCAAGTGATAAACATTTGGCTCTATGGAGACAACGCTTTCACCAATCTGGAACATGAGCTAACTGTCAAGCCGTACGGGAGAGTCTCCAGAACGCTCTGACACGATTTGGTGTGTGTACTATGAGAACTGTGGCCACAGTAGCGAGGAGAAGTGTAACGTCGAACATTGATGGCAGTGGTGGGAAAATGAATGGGGGCTTATGGAGAGAAAAGGCTGCACTGGGGCATACGATGAGGCTTGTCTTTTAAATTTCAAAAGGCGCACGGGTTTATGGCCTGCCCCGCATGAGAGAGCACCAAAGTTCCTACAAAACTGGAAAAAAGAATTTGTCTGCTGCTTAGGGTGTGGCTGGGAGCAGCGTGAAAAGAGCGAAACGAGAGCTGATTTTTCAGCCATCCCGCATGTCGGCCCGGTGCTAAGAAGAGATTGGACATGCCCAATGCTGAGGGGGCCATTTCAAAATCTGGGAGTCTCCCAGGGCCTGTGCCATCTGCTGGGGTGCATTGAAGTTGGACGCCTCATCACTTTGTATTATCATGTCAGCAGAGGAGACATTGGAGCAGGTACCTGAGCACATGGTCGCTGACAAGAGGCGCTGTTGAAAAACCATACAACCTATCAGCGTGCAACTCGCTACACAAACACACCACAAGATTCTTCAATTTTTGAAATGAAAATGAAGTTTCAAAGTCAAAGTATGGCAACGTTGCGAATGTTTGTTTGTGGAGTTGTGTTTTTCCCATTCATTCTTATGGGAAAAAGCCAAATTGGCCAAGTGATAAACATTTGGCTCTATGGAGACAATACTTTCCCCAATCTGGAATATGAGCTCACTGTCACGATGTAGGGGAGAGTCTCCAGAACGCCCTGACACGATTTGGTGTGTGTACGATGAGAACTGTGGCCACAGTCGCGAGGAGTAGTGTGACGTTTAACATTGATGGCAGTGGTGGGACAATGAATGGGGGCTTATGGAGAGAAAAGGCTGCACTGGGCCATACGATGAGTCTCGTCGTTTAAATTTCACAAGGCGCACGGGTTTATGGCCTGCCCCGCATGAGAGAGCACCAATGTTCCTACAAAACTGGAAAAAAGAATTTGTCTGCTGCTTAGGGTGTGGCTGGGAGCAGCGTGAAAATAGCGAAACGAGAGCTGATTTTTAAGCGATCCCGCATGTCGGCCAGGTACTAAGAAGAGATTGGACAAGCCCAATGCTGAGGGGGCCCTTTTAAACTCTGGGAGTCTCCCAGGGCCTGTGCCATCTGCTGGGGTGCTTTGAAGCTGGACGCCTCATCACTTTGTATTACCATGTCAGCAGAGGAGACATTGGAGCAGGTACCTGAGCACATGGTCGCCGAGAAGAGGTGCTGCTGAAAAATCATACAACCTATCAGCGTGCAACTCGCTACACAAACACACCCCAAGATTCTTCAATTTTTGAAATGAAAATGAAGTTTCAAAGTCAAAGTATGGCAACGTTGCGAATGTTTGTTTGTGGAGTTCTGTTTTTCCCATTCATTCTTATGGGAAAAAGCCAAATTGGCCAAGTGATAAACATTTGGCTCGATGGAGACAACGCTTTCCCCAATCTGGAATATGAGCTCACTGTCACGCCGTAAGGGAGAGTCTCCAGAACGCCCTGACACAATTTGGTGTGTGTGCTATGAGAACTGTGGCCACAGTCGCGAGGAGAAGTGTAAAGTTTAACATTGATGGCAGCGGTGGGAAAATGAATGGGGGCTTATGGAGAGAAGAGGCTGCACTGCGCATACGGTGAGGCTCGTCATTTAAATTTCACAAGGCGCACGGGTTTATGGCCTGCCCCGCATGAGAGAGCACCAATGTTCCTACAAAACTGGAAAAAAGAATTTGTCTGCTGCTTAGGGTGTGGCTGGGAGCAGCGTGAAAAGAGCAAAACGAGAGCTGATTTTTCAGCGATCCCGCATGTCGGCCCGGTGCTAAGAAGAGATTGGACATGCCCAATGCTGAGGGGGCCCTTTCAATCTCTGGGAGTCTCCCAGGGCCTGTGCCATCTGTTGAGGTGCATTGAAGCTGGACGCCTCATCACTTTGTATTACCATGTCAGCAGAGGAGACAATGGAGCAGGTACCTGAGCACATGGTCGTCGAGAAGAGGTGCTGCTGAAAAACCATACAACCTATCAGCGTGCAACTCGCTGCACAAACACACCACAAGATTCTTCAATTTTTGAAATGAAAATGAAGTTTCAAAGTCAAAGTATGGCAACGTTGCGAATGTTTGTGGAGTTCTGTTTTTCCCATTCATTCTTAAGGGATAAAGCCAAATTGGCCAAGTGATAAACATTTGGCTCTATGGAGACAACGCTTTCACCAATCTGGAACATGAGCTAACTGTCAAGCCGTAGGGGAGAGTCTACAGAATGCCCTGACACGATTTGGTGTGTGTACTATGAGAACTGTGGCCACAGTCGCGAGGAGTAGTGTGACGTTTAACATTGATGGCAGTGGTGGGACAATGAATGGGGGCTTATGGAGAGAAAAGGCTGCACTGGGCCTACGATGAGTCTCGTCGTTAAAATTTCACAAGGCGCACGGGTTTATGGCCTGCCCCGCATGAGAGAGCACCAATGTTCCTATAAAACTGGAAAAAAGAATTTGTCTGCTGCTTAGGGGGGTGCTGGGAGCAGCGTTAAAAGAGCGAAACGAGAGCTGATTTTTCAGCGATCCCGCATGTCGGCCCGGTGCTAAGAAGAGATTGTACATGCCCAATGCTGAGGGGGCCCTTTCAAACTCTGGGAGACTCCCAGGGCCTGTGCCATCTGTTGGGGTGCATTGAAGCTGGACGCCTCATCATTTTGTATTACCATGTCAGCAGAGGAGACAATGGAGCAGGTACCTGAGCACATGGTCGTCAAGAAGAGGTGCTGCTGAAAAACCATACAACCTATCAGCGTGCAACTTGCTACACAAACACACCACAAGATTCTTCAATTTTTGAATTGAAAATGAAATTTCAAAGTCAAAGTATGGCAACGCTGCGAATGTTTGTTTGTGGAGTTCTGTTTTTCCCATTCATCCTTATGGGAAAAAGCCAAATTGGCCAAGTGATAAACATTTGGCTCTATGGAGACAACGCTTTCACCAATCTGGAACATGAGCTAATTGTCAAGCCGTAGGGGAGAGTCTCCAGAACGCCCTGACGCGATTTGGTGTGTGTACTATGAGAACTGTGGCCACAGTCGCGAGGAGACCTGTTAAGTTAAACATTGATGGCAGTGGTGGGAAAATGAATGGGGGCTTATGGAGAGAAAAAGCTGCACTGGGCCATACGATGAGGCTCGTCGTTTAAATTTCACAAGGTGCACGGGTTCATGGCCTTCCCCGCATGAGAGAGCACCAATGTTCCTACAAAACTGGAAAAAAGAATTTGTCTGCTGCTTAGGGTGTGGCTGGGAGCAGCGTGAAAAGAGCGAAACGAGAGCTGATTTTTAAGCGATCCCGCATGTCGGCCCGGTGCTAAGAAGAGATTGGACATGCCCAATGCTGAGGGGGCCCTTTCAAACTCTGGGAGTCTCCCAGGGCCTGTGCCATCTGCTGGGGTGCATTGAAGCTGGACGCCTCATCACTTTGTATTACCATGTCAGCAGAGGAGACAATGGCGCAGGTACCTGAGCACATGGTCGTCGAGAAGAGGTGCTGCTGAAAAACCATACAACCGATCAGCGTGCAACTTGCTACACAAACACACCACAAGATTCTTCAATTTTTGAAATGAAAATGAAGTTTCAAAGTCAAAGTATAGCAGCGTTGCGAATGTTTGTGGAGTTCTGTTTTTCCCATTCATTCTTATGGGAAAAAGCCAAATTGGCCAAGTGATGAACATTTGGCTCTATGGAGACAACGCTTTCACCAATCTGGAACATGAGCTACCTGTCATTCCGAAGGGGAGAGTCTCCAGAATGCCCTGACACGATTTGGTGTGTGTACTATGAGAACTGTGGCCACAGTCGCGAGGAGTAGTGTGACGTTCAACATTGATGGCAGCGGTGGGAAAATGAATGGGGGCTTATGGAGAGAAAAGGCTGCACTGGGCCATACGATGAGGCTCGTCGTTTAAATTTCACAAGGCGCACGGGTTGATGGCCTGCCCCGCATGAGAGAGCACCAATGTTCCGACAAAACTGGAAAAAATAATTTGTCTGCTGCTAAGGGTGTGGCTGGGAGCAGCCTGAAAAGAGCGAAACGAGAGCTGATTTTTCAGAGATCCCGCATGTCGGCCCGGTACTAAGAAGAGATTGGACATGCCCAATGCTGAGGGGGCCATTTCCCACTCTTGGAGTCTTCCAAAGCCTGTGCCATCTGCTGGGGTGCATTGATGCTGGACGCCTGATCGCTTTGTATAACCATGTCAGCAGAGGAGATATTGGAGCAGGTACCTGAGCACATGGTCACCGAGAAGAGGTGCTGCTGAAAAACCATACAACCTATCAGCGTGCAACTCGCTACACAAACACACCCCAAGATTCTTCAATTTTTGAAATGAAAATGAAGTTTCAAAGTCAAAGTATGGCAACGTTGCGAATGTTTGTTTGTGGAGTTCTGTTTTTCCCATTCATTCTTATGGGAAAAAGCAAAATTGGCCAAGTGATAAACATTTGGCTCGATGGAGACAACGCTTTCCCCAATCTGGAATATGAGCTCACTGTCACGCCGTAAGGGAGAGTCTCCAGAACGCCCTGACACAATTTGGTGTGTGTGCTATGAGAACTGTGGCCACAGTCGCGAGGAGAAGTGTAAAGTTTAACATTGATGGCAGCGGTGGGAAAATGAATGGGGGCTTATGGAGAGAAGAGGCTGCACTGCGCATACGGTGAGGCTCGTCATTTAAATTTCACAAGGCGCACGGGTTTATGGCCTGCCCCGCATGAGAGAGCACCAATGTTCCTACAAAACTGGAAAAAAGAATTTGTCTGCTGCTTAGGGTGTGGCTGGGAGAAGCGTGAAAAGAGCAAAACGAGAGCTGATTTTTCAGCGATCCCGCATGTCGGCCCGGTGCTAAGAAGAGATTGGACATGCCCAATGCTGAGGGGGCCCTTTCAATCTCTGGGAGTCTCCCAGGGCTAGTGCCATCTGTTGAGGTGCATTGAAGCTGGACGCCTCATCACTTTGTATTACCATGTCAGCAGAGGAGACAATGGAGCAGGTACCTGAGCACATGGTCGTCGAGAAGAGGTGCTGCTGAAAAACCATACAACCTATCAGCGTGCAACTCGCTGCACAAACACACCACAAGATTCTTCAATTTTTGAAATGAAAATGAAGTTTCAAAGTCAAAGTATGGCAACGTTGCGAATGTTTGTGGAGTTCTGTTTTTCCCATTCATTCTTAAGGGATAAAGCCAAATTGGCCAAGTGATAAACATTTGGCTCTATGGAGACAACGCTTTCACCAATCTGGAACATGAGCTAACTGTCACACCGTAGGGGAGAGGATCCAGAACGCCCTGACGCGATTTGGTGTGTGTACTATGAGAACTGTGGCCACAGTCGCGAGGAGTAGTGTGACGTTTAACATTGATGGCAGTGGTGGGACAATGAATGGGGGCTTATGGAGAGAAAAGGCTGCACTGGGCCTACGATGAGTCTCGTCGTTAAAATTTCACAAGGCGCACGGGTTTATGGCCTGCCCCGCATGAGAGAGCACCAATGTTCCTATAAAACTGGAAAAAAGAATTTGTCTGCTGCTTAGGGTGTGGCTGGGAGCAGCGTTAAAAGAGCGAAACGAGAGCTGATTTTTCAGCGATCCCGCATGTCGGCCCGGTGCTAAGAAGAGATTGTACATGCCCAATGCTGAGGGGGCCCTTTCAAACTCTGGGAGACTCCCAGGGCCTGTGCCATCTGTTGGGGTGCATTGAAGCTGGACGCCTCATCATTTTGTATTACCATGTCAGCAGAGGAGACAATGGAGCAGGTACCTGAGCACATGGTCGTCAAGAAGAGGTGCTGCTGAAAAACCATACAACCTATCAGCGTGCAACTTGCTACACAAACACACCACAAGATTCTTCAATTTTTGAATTGAAAATGAAGTTTCAAAGTCAAAGTATGGCAACGCTGCGAATGTTTGTTTGTGGAGTTCTGTTTTTCCCATTCATCCTTATGGGAAAAAGCCAAATTGGCCAAGTGACAAACATTTGGCTCTATGGAGACAACGCTTTCACCAATCTGGAACATGAGCAAACTGTCAAGCCGTAGGGGAGAGTCTCCAGAACGCCCTGACGCGATTTGGTGTGTGTACTATGAGAACTGTGGCCACAGTCGCGAGGAGTAGTGTAACGTTTAACATTGATGGCAGTGGTGGGAAAATAAATGGGGGCTTATGGAGAGAAAAGGCTGCACTGGGCCATACGATGAGGCTCGTCGTTTAAATTTCACAAGGCGCACGGGTTCATGGCCTGCCCCGCATGAGAGAGCACCAATGTTCCTACAAAACTGGAATAAAAGAATTTGTCTGCTGCTTAGGGTGTGGCTGGGAGCAGCGTGAAAAGAGCGAAACGAGAGCTGATTTTTAAGCGATCCCGCATGTCGGCCCGGTGCTAAGAAGAGATTGGACATGCCCAATGCTGAGGGGGCCCTTTCAAACTCTGGGAGTCTCCCAGGGCCTGTGCCATCTGCTGGGGTGCATTGAAGCTGGACGCCTCATCACTTTGTATGACCATGTCAGCAGAGGAGACAATGGAGCAGGTACCTGAGCACATGGTCGTCGAGAAGAGGTGCTGCTGAAAAACCATACAACCTATCAGCGTGCAACTCGCTACACAAACACACCACAAGATTCTTCAATTTTTGAAATGAAAATGAAGTTTCAAAGTCAAAGTATGGCAACGTTGCGAATGTTTGTTTGTGGAGTTCTCTTTGTTCCATTCATTCTTATGGCAAAAAGCCAAATTGGCCAAGTGATAAACATTTGGCTCTATGGAGACAACGCTTTCACCAATCTGGAACATGAGCTAACTGTCAAGCCGTAGTGGATAGTCTCCAGAACGCCCTGACACGATTTGGTGTGTGTACGATGAGAACTGTGGCCACAGTCGCGAGGAGTAGTGTAACCTTGAACATTGATGGCAGTGGTGGGAAAATGAATGGGGGCTTATGGAGAGAAAAGGCTGCACTGGGCCATACGATGAGGCTCGTCGTTTAAATTTCACAAGGCGCACCTGTTTATGGCCTGCCCCACATGAGAGAGCACCAATGTTCCTACAAAACTGGAAAAAAGAATTTGTCTGCTGCTCAGGGTGTGGCTGGGAGCAGCGTGAAAAGAGCGAAACGAGAGCTGATTTTTAAGCGATCCCGCATGTCGGCCCGGTGCTCAGAAGAGATTGGACATGCCCAATGCTGAGGGGGCCCTTTCAAACTCTGGGAGTCTCCCAGGGCCTGTGCCATCTGCTGGGGTGCATTGAAGCTGGACGCCTCATCACTTTGTATTACCATGTCAGCAGAGGAGACAATGGAGCAGGTACCTGAGCACATGGTCGTCGAGAAGAGGTGCTGCTGAAAAACAATACAACCTATCAGCGTGCAATTCGCTACACAAACACACCACAAGATTCTTCAATTTTTGAAATGAAAATGAAGTTTCAAAGTCAAAGTATGGCAACGTTGCGAATGTTTGTTTGTGGAGTTCTCTTTGTCCCATTCATTCTTATGGCAAAAAGCCAAATTGGGCATGTGATAAACATTTGGCTCTATGGAGACAACGCTTTCACCAATCTGGAACATGAGCTAACTGTCAAGCCGTAGGGGAGAGACTCCAGAACGCCCTGACACGATTTGGTGTGTGTACTATGAGAACTGTGGCCACAGTAGCGAGGACAAGTGTAACCTTGAACATTGATGGCAGTGGTGGGAAAATAAATGGGGGCTTATGGAGAGAAAAGGCTGCACTGGGCCATACGATGAGGCTCGTCGTTTAAATTTCACAAGGCGCACCTGTTTATGGCCTGCCCCACATGAGAGAGCACCAATGTTCCTACAAAACTGGAAAAATGAATTTGTCTGCTGCTCAGGGTGTGGCTGGGAGCAGCGTGAAAAGAGCGAAACGAGAGCTGATTTTTAAGCGATCCCGCATGTCGGCCCGGTGCTCAGAAGAGATTGGACATGCCCAATGCTGAGGGGGCCCTTTCAAACTCTGGGAGTCTCCCAGGGCCTGTGCCATCTGCTGGGGTGCATTGAAGCTGGACGCCTCATCACTTTGTATTACCATGTCAGCAGAGGAGACAATGGAGCAGGTACCTGAGCACATGGTCGTCGAGAAGAGGTGCTGCTGAAAAACAATACAACCTATCAGCGTGCAATTCGCTACACAAACACACCACAAGATTCTTCAATTTTTGAAAATAAAATGAAGTTTCAAAGTCAAAGTATGGCAACGTTGCGAATGTTTGTTTGTGGAGTTCTCTTTGTCCCATTCATTCTTATGGCAAAAAGCCAAATTGGGCATGTGATAAACATTTGGCTCTATGGAGACAACGCTTTCACCAATCTGGAACATGAGCTAACTGTCAAGCCGTAGGGGAGAGACTCCAGAACGCCCTGACACGATTTGGTGTGTGTACTATGAGAACTGTGGCCACAGTAGCGAGGACAAGTGTAACCTTGAACATTGATGGCAGTGGTGGGAAAATAAATGGGGGCTTATGGAGAGAAAAGGCTGCACTGGGCCATACGATGAGGCTCGTCGTTTAAATTTCACAAGGCGCACGGGTTCATGGCCTGCCCCGCATGAGAGAGCACCAATGTTCCTACAAAACTGGAATAAAAGAATTTGTCTGCTGCTCAGGGTGTGGCTGGGAGCAGCGTGAAAAGAGCGAAACGAGAGCTGATTTTTAAGCGATCCCGCATGTCGGCCCGGTGCTAAGAAGAGATTGGACATGCCCAATGCTGAGGGGGCCCTTTCAAACTCTGGGAGTCTCCCAGGGCCTGTGCCATCTGCTGGGGTGCATTGAAGCTGGACGCCTCATCACTTTGTATTACCATGTCAGCAGAGGAGACAATGGAGCAGGTACCTGAGCACATGGTCGTCGAGAAGAGGTGCTGCTGAAAAACCATATAACCTATCAGCGTGCAACTCGCTACACAAACACACCACAAGATTCTTCAATTTTTGAAATGAAAATGAAGTTTCAAAGTCAAAGTATGGCAATGTTGCGAATGTTTGTTTGTGGAGTTCTGTTTGTCCCATTCATTCTTATGGCAAAAATCCAAATTGGCCAAGTGATAAACATTTGGCTCTATGGAGACAACGCTTTCACCAATCTGGAACATGAGCTAACTGTCACACCGTAGGGGAGAGGCTCCAGAACGCCCTGACACGATTTGGTGTGTGTACTATGAGAACTGTGGCCACAGTCGCGAGGAGTAGTGTAACGTTTAACATTGATGGCAGTGGTGGGAAAATAAATGGGGGCTTATAGAGAGAAAAGGCTGCACTGGGCCATACGATGAGGCTCGTCGTTTAAATTTCACAAGGCGCACGGGTTCATGGCCTGCCCCGCATGAGAGAGCACCAATGTTCCTACAAAACTGGAATAAAAGAATTTGTCTGCTGCTCAGGGTGTGGCTGGGAGCAGCGTGAAAAGAGCGAAACGAGAGCTGATTTTTAAGCGATCCCGCATGTCGGCCCGGTGCGAAGAAGAGATTGGACATGCCCAATGCTGAGGGGGCCCTTTCAAACTCTGGGAGTCTCCCAGGGCCTGTGCCATCTTCTGGGGTGCATTGAAGCTGGACGCCTCATCACTTTGTATTACCATGTCAGCAGAGGAGACAATGGAGCAGGTACCTGAGAACATGGTCGTCGAGAAGAGGTGCTGCTGAAAAACCATACAACCTATCAGCGTGCAACTCGCTACACAAACACACCACAAGATTCTTCAATTTTTGAAATGAAAATGAAGTTTCAAAGTCAAAGTATGGCAACGTTGCGAATGTTTGTTTGTGGAGTTCTCTTTGTCCCATTCATTCTTATGGCAAAAAGCCAAATTGGCCAAGTGATAAACATTTGGCTCTATGGAGACAACGCTTTCACCAATCTGGAACATGAGCTAATTGTCAAGCCGTAGTGGATAGTCTCCAGAACGCCCTGACACGATTTGGTGTGTGTACGATGAGAACTGTGGCCACAGTCGCGAGGAGTAGTGTAACCTTGAACATTGATGGCAGTGGTGGGAAAATGAATGGGGGCTTATGGAGAGAAAAGGCTGCACTGGGCCACACGATGGGGCTCGTCGTTTAAATTTCACAAGGCGCACGGGTTCATGGCCTGCCCCGCATGAGAGAGCACCAATGTTCCTACAAAACTGGAATAAAAGAATTTGTCTGCTGCTTAGGGTGTGGCTGGGAGCAGCGTGAAAAGAGCGAAACGAGAGCTGATTTTTAAGCGATCCCGCATGTCGGCCCGGTGCTAAGAAGAGATTGGACATGCCCAATGCTGAGGGGGCCCTTTCAATCTCTGGGAGTCTCCCAGGGCCTGTGCCATCTGCTGGGGTGCATTGAAGCTGGACGCCTCATCACTTTGTATTACCATGTCAGCAGAGGAGACAATGGAGCAGGTACCTGAGCACATGGTCGTCGAGAAGAGGTGCTGCTGAAAAACCATACAACCTATCAGCGTGCAACTCGCTACACAAACACACCACAAGATTCTTCAATTTTTGAAATGAAAATGAAGTTTCAAAGTCAAAGTATGGCAATGTTGCGAATGTTTGTTTGTGGAGTTCTGTTTGTCCCATTCATTCTTATGGCAAAAATCCAAATTGGCCAAGTGATAAACATTTGGCTCTATGGAGACAACGCTTTCACCAATCTGGAACATGAGCTAACTGTCACACCGTAGGGGAGAGGCTCCAGAACGCCCTGACACGATTTGGTGTGTGTACTATGAGAACTGTGGCCACAGTCGCGAGGAGTAGTGTAACGTTTAACATTGATGGCAGTGGTGGGAAAATAAATGGGGGCTTATAGAGAGAAAAGGCTGCACTGGGCCATACGATGAGGCTCGTCATTTAAATTTCACAAGGCGCACGGGTTCATGGCCTGCCCCGCATGAGAGAGCACCAATGTTCCTACAGAACTGGAATAAAAGAATTTGTCTGCTGCTTAGGGTGTGGCTGGGAGCAGCATGAAAAGAGCGAAACGAGAGCTGATTTTTAAGCGATCCCGCATTTCGGCCCGGTGCGAAGAAGAGATTGGACATGCCCAATGCTGAGGGGGCCCTTTCAAACTCTGGGAGTCTCCCAGGGCCTGTGCCATCTGCTGGGGTGCATTGAAGCTGGACGCCTCATCACTTTGTATGACCATGTCAGCAGAGGAGACAATGGAGCAGGTACCTGAGCACATGGTCGTCGAGAAGAGGTGCTGCTGTAAAACCATACAACCTATCAGCGTGCAACTCGCTACACAAACACACCACAAGATTCTTCAATTTTTTAAATGAAAATGAAGTTTCAAAGTCAAAGTATGGCAACGTTGCGAATGTTTGTTTGTGGAGTTCTCTTTGTCCCATTCATTCTTATGGCAAAAAGCCAAATTGGCCAAGTGATAAACATTTGGCTCGATGGAGACAACGCTTTCACCAATCTGGAACATGAGCTAACTGTCACGCCGTAGTGGATAGTCTCCAGAACGCCCTGACACGATTTGGTGTGTGTACGATGAGAACTGTGGCCACTGTCGCGAGGAGTAGTGTAACCTTGAACATTGATGGCAGTGGTGGGAAAATGAATGGGGGCTTATGGAGAGAAAAGGCTGCACTGGGCCATACGATGAGGCTCGTCGTTTAAATTTCACAAGGCGCACCGGTTTATGGCCTGCCCCACATGAGAGAGCACCAATGTTCCTACAAAACTGGAAAAAAGAATTTGTCTGCTGCTCAGGGTGTGGCTGGGAGCAGCGTGAAAAGAGCGAAACGAGAGCTGATTTTTATGCGATCCCGCATGTCGGCCCGGTGCTCAGAAGAGATTGGACATGCCCAATGCTGAGGGGGCCCTTTCAAACTCTGGGAGTCTCCCAGGGCCTGTGCCATCTGCTGGGGTGCATTGAAGCTGGACGCCTCATCACTTTGTATTACCATGTCAGCAGAGGAGACAATGGAGCAGGTACCTGAGCACATGGTCGTCGAGAAGAGGTGCTGCTGAAAAACCATACAACCTATCAGCGTGCAACTCGCTACACAAACACACCACAAGATTCTTCAATTTTTGAAATGAAAATGAAGTTTCAAAGTCAAAGTATGGCAGCGTTGCGAATGTTTGTTTGTGGAGTTCTGTTTTTCCCATTCATTCTTATGGGATAAAGCCAAATTGGCCAAGTGATGAACATTTGGCTCTATGGAGACAACGCTTTCACCAATCTGGAACATGAGCTACCTCTCATACCGAAGGGGAGAGTCTCCAGAATGCCCTGACACGAATTGGTGTGTGTACTATGAGAACTGTGGCCACAGTCGCGAGGAGTAGTGTGACGTTAAACATTGATGGCAGTGGTGGGACAATGAATGGGGGCTTATGGAGAGAAAAGGCTGCACTGGGCCTACGATGAGTCTCGTCGTTAAAATTTCACAAGGCGCACGGGTTTATGGCCTGCCCCGCATGAGAGAGCACCAATGTTCCTATAAAACTGGAAAAAAGAATTTGTCTGCTGCTTAGGGGGGGGCTGGGAGCAGCGTTAAAAGAGCGAAACGAGAGCTGATTTTTCAGCGATCCCGCTTGTCGGCCCGGTGCTAAGAAGAGATTGTACATGCCCAATGCTGAGGGGGCCCTTTAAAACTCTGGGAGTCTCCCAGGGCCTTTGCCATCTGTTGGGGTGCATTGAAGCTGGACGCCTCATCACTTTGTATTACCATGTCAGCAGAGGAGACAATGGAGCAGGTACCTGAGCACATGGTCATCGAGAAGAGGTGCTGCTGAAAAACCATACAACCTATCAGCGTGCAACTCGCTACACAAACACACCACAAGATTCTTCAATTTTTGAAATGAAAATGAAGTTTCAAAGTCAAAGTATGGCAACGCTGCGAATGTTTGTTTGTGGAGTTCTGTTTTTCCCATTCATTCTTATGGGAAAAAGCCAAATTGGCCCAGTGATAAACATTTGGCTCTGCGGAGACAATGTTTTCACTTATCTGGAACATGAGCTCACTGTCATGCCGTAGGGGAGAGTCTCCAGAACGCCCTGAGGCGATTTGGTGTGTGTGCTATGAGAACTGTGGCCACAGTCGCGAGGAGAAGTGTAACGTTTAACATTGATGGCAGCGGTGGGAACATGAATGGGGGCTTATGGAGAGAAAAGGCTGCACTGGGCCTACGATGAGGCTCGCCGTTTAAATTTCACAAGGCGCACGGGTTTCTGGCCTGCCCCGCATGAGAGAGCACCAATGTTCCTACAAAACTGGAAAAAATCATTTGTCTGCTGCTTAGGGTGTGGCTGGGAGCAGCCTGAAAAGAGCGAAACAAGAGCTGATTTTTCAGAGATCCCGCATGTCGGCCCGGTGCTAAGAAGAGATTGGACATGCCCAATGCTGAGGGGGCCATTTCCCACTCTTGGAGTCTCCCAAAGCCTGTGCCATCTGCTGGGGTGCATTGATGCTGGACGCCTGATCGCTTTGTATAACCATGTCAGCAGAGGAGACATTGGAGCAGGTACCTGAGCACATGGTCGCCGAGAAGAGGTGCTGCTGAAAAACCATACAACCGATCAGCGTGCAACTCGCTACACAAACACACCCCAAGATTCTTCAATTTTTGAAATGAAAATGAAGTTTCAAAGTCAAAGTATGGCAACGTTGCGAATGTTTGTTTGTGGAGTTCTGTTTTTCCCATTCATTCTTATGGGAAAAAGCCAAATTGGCCAAGTGATAAACATTTGGCTCTATGGAGACAACGCTTTCACTTATCTGGAACATGAGCTCACTGTCATGCCGTATGGGAGAGTCTCCAGAACGCCCTGACACAATTTGGTGTGTGTGCTTTGAGAACTGTGGCCACAGTCGCGAGGAGAAGTGCAAAGTTTAACATTGATGGCAGCGGTGGGAAAATGAATGGGGGCTTATGGAGAGAAGAGGCTGCACTGCGCATACGGTGAGGCTCGTCGTTTAAATTTCACAAGGCGCACGGGTTTATGGCCTGCCCCGCATGAGAGAGCACCAATGTTCCTACAAAACTGGAAAAAAGAATTTGTCTGCTGCTTAGGGTGTGGCTGGGAGCAGCGTGAAAAGAGCAAAACGAGAGCTGATTTTTCAGCGATCCCGCATGTCGGCCCGGTGCTAAGAAGAGATTGGACATGCCCAATGCTGAGGGGGCCCTTTCAATCTCTGGGAGTCTCCCAGGGCTAGTGCCATCTGCTGGGGTGCATTGAAGCTGGACGCCTCATCACTTTGTATTACCATGTCAGCAGAGGAGACATTGGAGCAGGTACCTGAGCACATGGTCGTCAAGAAGAGATGCTACTGAAAAACCATACAACCGTTCAGCGTGCAATTCGCTACACAAACACACCACAAGATTCTTCAATTTTTGAAATGAAAATGAAGTTTCAAAGTCAAAGTATGGCAACGTTGCGAATGTTTGTTTGTGGAGTTGTGTTTTTCCCTTTCATTCTTATGGGAAAAAGCCAAATTGGCCAAGTGATAAACATTTGGCTCTATGGAGACAACGCTTTCCCCAATCTGGAATATGAGCTCACTGTCACGCCGAAAGGGAGAGTCTCCAGAACGCCCTGACACAATTTGGTGTGTGTGCTTTGAGAACTGTGGCCACAGTCGCGAGGAGAAGTGCAAAGTTTAACATTGATGGCAGCGGTGGGAAAATGAATGGGGGCTTATGGAGAGAAGAGGCTGCACTGCGCATACGGTGAGGCTCGTCGTTTAAATTTCACAAGGCGCACGGGTTTATGGCCTGCCCCGCATGAGAGAGCACCAATGTTCCTACAAAACTGGAAAAAAGAATTTGTCTGCTGCTTAGGGTGGGGCTGGGAGCAGCGTGAAAAGAGCAAAACGAGAGCTGATTTTTCAGCGATCCCGCATGTCGGCCCGGTGCTAAGAAGAGATTGGACATGCCCAATGCTGAGGGGGCCCTTTCAATCTCTGGGAGTCTCCCAGGCCTAGTGCCATCTGCTGGGGTGCATTGAAGCTGGACGCCTCATCACTTTGTATTACCATGTCAGCAGAGGAGACATTGGAGCAGGTACCTGAGCACATGGTCGTCAAGAAGAGATGCTACTGAAAAACCATACAACCGTTCAGCGTGCAATTCGCTACACAAACACACCACAAGATTCTTCAATTTTTGAAATGAAAATGAAGTTTCAAAGTCAAAGTATGGCAACGTTGCGAATGTTTGTTTGTGGAGTTGTGTTTTTCCCTTTCATTCTTATGGGAAAAAGCCAAATTGGCCAAGTGATAAACATTTGGCTCTATGGAGACAACGCTTTCCCCAATCTGGAATATGAGCTCACTGTCACGCCGTAAGGGAGAGTCTCCAGAACGCCCTGACACAATTTGGTGTGTGTGCTATGAGAACTGTGGCCACAGTCGCGAGGAGAAGTGTAACGTTTAACATTGATGGCAGCGTTGGGAAAATGAATGGGGGCTTATGGAGAGAAGAGGCTGCACTGCGCATACGGTGAGGCTCGTCGTTTAAATTTCACAAGGCGCACGGGTTTATGGCCTGCCCCGCATGAGAGAGCACCAATGTTCCTACAAAACTGGAAAAAATAATTTGTCTGCTGCTTAGGGTGTGGCTGGGAGCAGCCTGAAAAGAGCGAAACAAGAGCTGATTTTTCAGAGATCCCGCATGTCGGCCCGGTGCTAAGAAGAGATTGGACATGCCCAATGCTGAGGGGGCCATTTCCCACTCTTGGAGTCTCCCAAAGCCTGTGCCATCTGCTGGGGTGCATTGATGCTGGACGCCTGATCGCTTTGTATAACCATGTCAGCAGAGGAGACATTGGAGCAGGTACCTGAGCACATGGTCGCCGAGAAGAGGTGCTGCTGAAAAACCATACAACCGATCAGCGTGCAACTCGCTACACAAACACACCCCAAGATTCTTCAATTTTTGAAATGAAAATGAAGTTTCAAAGTCAAAGTATGGCAACGTTGCGAATGTTTGTTTGTGGAGTTCTGTTTTTCCCATTCATTCTTATGGGAAAAAGCCAAATTGGCCAAGTGATAAACATTTGGCTCTATGGAGACAACGCTTTCCCCAATCTGGAATATGAGCTAACTGTCACGCCGTAAGGGAGAGTCTCCAGAACGCCCTGACACAATTTGGTGTGTGTGCTATGAGAACTGTGGCCACAGTCGCGAGGAGAAGTCTAAAGTTTAACATTGATGGCAGCGGTGGGAAAATGAATGGGGGCTTATGGAGAGAAGAGGCTGCACTGCGCATACGGTGAGGCTCGTCGTTTAAATTTCACAAGGCGCACGGGTTTATGGCCTTCCCCGCATGAGAGAGCACCAATGTTCCTACAAAACTGGAAAAAAGAATTTGTCTGCTGCTTAGGGTGGGGCTGGGAGCAGCGTGAAAAGAGCGAAACGAGAGCTGATTTTTCAGCGATCCCGCATGTCGGCCCGGTGCTAAGAAGAGATTGGACATGCCCAATGCTGAGGGGGCCCTTTCAATCTCTGGGAGTCTCCCAGGGCTAGTGCCATCTGCTGGGGTGCATTGTAGCTGGACGCCTCATCACTTTGTATTACCATGTCAGCAGAGGAGACAATGGAGCAGGTACCTGAGCACATGGTCGTCGAGAAGAGGTGCTGCTGAAAAACCATACAACCGATCAGCGTGCAATTTGCTACACAAACACACCACAAGATTCTTCAATTTTTGAAATGAAAATGAAGTTTCAAAGTCAAAGTATGGCAACGTTGCGAATGTTTGTTTGTGGAGTTGTGTTTTTCCCTTTCATTCTTATGGGAAAAAGCCAAATTGGCCAAGTGATAAACATTTGGCTCTGCGGAGACAATGTTTTCACTTATCTGGAACATGAGCTCACTGTCATGCCGTAGGGGAGAGTCTCCAGAACGCCCTGAGGCGATTTGGTGTGTGTGCTATGAGAACTGTGGCCACAGTCGCGAGGAGAAGTGTAACGTTTAACATTGGTGGCAGCGGTGGGAACATGAATGGGGGCTTATGGAGAGAAAAGGCTGCACTGGGCCTACGATGAGGCTCGCCGTTTAAATTTCACAAGGCCCATGGGTTTCTGGCCTGCCCCGCATGAGAGAGCACCAATGTTCCTACAAAACTGGAAAAAATAATTTGTCTGCTGCTTAGGGTGGGGCTGGGAGCAGCGTGAAGAGAGCAAAACGAGAGCTGATTTTTCAGCGATCCCGCATGTCGGCCCGGTGCTAAGAAGAGATTGGACATGCCCAATGCTGAGGGGGCCCTTTCAATCTCTGGGAGTCTCCCAGGGCTAGTGCCATCTGCTGGGGTGCATTGAAGCTGGACGCCTCATCACTTTGTATTGCCATGTCAGCAGAGGAGACATTAGAGCAGGTACCTGAGCACATGGTCGTCAAGAAGAGATGCTACTGAAAAACCATACAACCGATCAGCGTGCAATTCGCTACACAAACACACCACAAGATTCTTCAATTTTTGAAATGAAAATGAAGTTTCAAAGTCAAAGTATGGCAACGTTGCGAATGTTTGTTTGTGGAGTTGTGTTTTTCCCTTTCATTCTTATGGGAAAAAGCCAAATTGGCCAAGTGATAAACATTTGGCTCTATGGAGACAACGCTTTCCCCAATCTGGAATATGAGCTAACTGTCAAGCCGTAGGGGAGAGTCTCCAGAACGCCCTCACACAATTTGGTGTGTGTGCTATGAGAACTGTGGCCACAGTCGCGAGGAGAAGTCTAAAGTTTAACATTGATGGCAGCGGTGGGAAAATGAATGGGGGCTTATGGAGAGAAGAGGCTGCACTGCGCATACGGTGAGGCTCGTCGTTTAAATTTCACAAGGCGCACGGGTTTATGGCCTGCCCCGCATGAGAGAGCACCAATGTTCCTACAAAACTGGAAAAAAGAATTTGTCTGCTGCTTAGGGTGGGGCTGGGAGCAGCGTGAAAAGAGCGAAACGAGAGCTGATTTTTCAGCGATCCCGCATGTCGGCCCGGTGCTAAGAAGAGATTGGACATGCCCAATGCTGAGGGGGCCCTTTCAATCTCTGGGAGTCTCCCAGGGCTAGTGCCATCTGCTGGGGTGCATTGAAGCTGGACGCCTCATCACTTTGTATTACCATGTCAGCAGAGGAGACAATGGAGCAGGTACCTGAGCACATGGTCGTCGAGAAGAGGTGCTGCTGAAAAACCATACAACCGATCAGCGTGCAATTTGCTACACAAACACACCACAAGATTCTTCAATTTTTGAAATGAAAATGAAGTTTCAAAGTCAAAGTATGGCAACGTTGCGAATGTTTGTTTGTGGAGTTGTGTTTTTCCCTTTCATTCTTATGGGAAAAAGCCAAATTGGCCAAGTGATAAACATTTGGCTCTGCGGAGACAATGTTTTCACTTATCTGGAACATGAGCTCACTGTCATGCCGTAGGGGAGAGTCTCCAGAACGCCCTGAGGCGATTTGGTGTGTGTGCTATGAGAACTGTGGCCACAGTCGCGAGGAGAAGTGTAACGTTTAACATTGATGGCAGCGGTGGGAACATGAATGGGGGCTTATGGAGAGAAAAGGCTGCACTGGGCCTACGATGAGGCTCGCCGTTTAAATTTCACAAGGCCCATGGGTTTCTGGCCTGCCCCGCATGAGAGAGCACCAATGTTCCTACAAAACTGGAAAAAATAATTTGTCTGCTGCTTAGGGTGGGGCTGGGAGCAGCGTGAAGAGAGCAAAACGAGAGCTGATTTTTCAGCGATCCCGCATGTCGGCCCGGTGCTAAGAAGAGATTGGACATGCCCAATGCTGAGGGGGCCCTTTCAATCTCTGGGAGTCTCCCAGGGCTAGTGCCATCTGCTGGGGTGCATTGAAGCTGGACGCCTCATCACTTTGTATTGCCATGTCAGCAGAGGAGACATTAGAGCAGGTACCTGAGCACGTGGTCGTCAAGAAGAGATGCTACTGAAAAACCATACAACCGATCAGCGTGCAATTCGCTACACAAACACACCACAAGATTCTTCAATTTTTGAAATGAAAATGAAGTTTCAAAGTCAAAGTATGGCAACGTTGCGAATGTTTGTTTGTGGAGTTGTGTTTTTCCCTTTCATTCTTATGGGAAAAAGCCAAATTGGCCAAGTGATAAACATTTGGCTCTATGGAGACAACGCTTTCCCCAATCTGGAATATGAGCTAACTGTCAAGCCGTAGGGGAGAGTCTCCAGAACGCCCTCACACAATTTGGTGTGTGTGCTATGAGAACTGTGGCCACAGTCGCGAGGAGAAGTGTAACGTTTAACATTGATGGCAGCGTTGGGAAAATGAATGGGGGCTTATGGAGAGAAGAGGCTGCACTGCGCATACGGTGAGGCTCGTCGTTTAAATTTCACAAGGCGCACGGGTTTATGGCCTGCCCCGCATGAGAGAGCACCAATGTTCCTACAAAACTGGAAAAAAGAATTTGTCTGCTGCTTAGGGTGGGGCTGGGAGCAGCGTGAAAAGAGCGAAACGAGAGCTGATTTTTCAGCGATCCCGCATGTCGGCCCGGTGCTAAGAAGAGATTGGACATGCCCAATGCTGAGGGGGCCCTTTCAAACTCTGGGAGTCTCCCAGGGCCTGTGCCATCTGCTGGGGTGCATTGAAGCTGGACGCCTCATCACTTTGTATTACCATGTCAGCAGAGGAGACAATGGAGCAGGTACCTGAGCACATGGTCGTCGAGAAGAGGTGCTGCTGAAAAACCATACAACCTATCAGCGTGCAACTCGCTACACAAACACACCACAAGATTCTTCAATTTTTGAAATGAAAATGAAGTTTCAAAGTCAAAGTATGGCAACGCTGCGAATGTTTGTTTGTGGAGTTCTGTTTTTCCCATTCATTCTTATGGGAAAAAGCCAAATTGGCCCAGTGATAAACATTTGGCTCTGCGGAGACAATGTTTTCACTTATCTGGAACATGAGCTCACTGTCATGCCGTAGGGGAGAGTCTCCAGAACGCCCTGAGGCGATTTGGTGTGTGTGCTATGAGAACTGTGGCCACAGTCGCGAGGAGAAGTGTAACGTTTAACATTGATGGCAGTGGTGGGAACATGAATGGGGGCTTATGGAGAGAAAAGGCTGCACTGGGCCGACGATGAGGCTCGCCGTTTAAATTTCACAAGGCGCACGGGTTTCTGGCCTGCCCCGCATGAGAGAGCACCAATGTTCCTACAAAACTGGAAAAAATAATTTGTCTGCTGCTTAGGGTGTGGCTGGGAGCAGCCTGAAAAGAGCGAAACAAGAGCTGATTTTTCAGAGATCCCGCATGTCGGCCCGGTGCTAAGAAGAGATTGGACATGCCCAATGCTGAGGGGGCCATTTCCCACTCTTGGAGTCTCCCAAAGCCTGTGCCATCTGCTGGGGTGCATTGATGCTGGACGCCTGATCGCTTTGTATAACCATGTCAGCAGAGGAGACATTGGAGCAGGTACCTGAGCACATGGTCGCCGAGAAGAGGTGCTGCTGAAAAACCATACAACCGATCAGCGTGCAATTTGCTACACAAACACACCACAAGATTCTTCAATTTTTGAAATGAAAATGAAGTTTCAAAGTCAAAGTATGGCAACGTTGCGAATGTTTGTTTGTGGAGTTGTGTTTTTCCCTTTCATTCTTATGGGAAAAAGCCAAATTGGCCAAGTGATAAACATTTGGCTCTGCGGAGACAATGTTTTCACTTATCTGGAACATGAGCTCACTGTCATGCCGTAGGGGAGAGTCTCCAGAACGCCCTGAGGCGATTTGGTGTGTGTGCTATGAGAACTGTGGCCACAGTCGCGAGGAGAAGTGTAACGTTTAACATTGATGGCAGCTGTGGGAACATGAATGGGGGCTTTTGGAGAGAAAAGGCTGCACTGGGCCTACGATGAGGCTCGCCGTTTAAATTTCACAAGGCCCATGGGTTTCTGGCCTGCCCCGCATGAGAGAGCACCAATGTTCCTACAAAACTGGAAAAAATAATTTGTCTGCTGCTTAGGGTGGGGCTGGGAGCAGCGTGAAGAGAGCAAAACGAGAGCTGATTTTTCAGCGATCCCGCATGTCGGCCCGGTGCTAAGAAGAGATTGGACATGCCCAATGCTGAGGGGGCCCTTTCAATCTCTGGGAGTCTCCCAGGGCTAGTGCCATCTGCTGGGGTGCATTGAAGCTGGACGCCTCATCACTTTGTATTGCCATGTCAGCAGAGGAGACATTAGAGCAGGTACCTGAGCACATGGTCGTCAAGAAGAGATGCTACTGAAAAACCATACAACCGATCAGCGTGCAATTCGCTACACAAACACACCACAAGATTCTTCAATTTTTGAAATGAAAATGAAGTTTCAAAGTCAAAGTATGGCAACGTTGCGAATGTTTGTTTGTGGAGTTGTGTTTTTCCCTTTCATTCTTATGGGAAAAAGCCAAATTGGCCAAGTGATAAACATTTGGCTCTATGGAGACAACGCTTTCCCCAATCTGGAATATGAGCTAACTGTCAAGCCGTAGGGGAGAGTCTCCAGAACGCCCTCACACAATTTGGTGTGTGTGCTATGAGAACTGTGGCCACAGTCGCGAGGAGAAGTGTAACGTTTAACATTGATGGCAGCGTTGGGAAAATGAATGGGGGCTTATGGAGAGAAAAGGCTGCACTGCGCATACGGTGAGGCTCGTCGTTTAAATTTCACAAGGCGCACGGGTTTATGGCCTGCCCCGCATGAGAGAGCACCAATGTTCCTACAAAACTGGAAAAAAGAATTTGTCTGCTGCTTAGGGTGGGGCTGGGAGCAGCGTGAAAAGAGCGAAACGAGAGCTGATTTTTCAGCGATCCCGCATGTCGGCCCGGTGCTAAGAAGAGATTGGACATGCCCAATGCTGAGGGGGCCCTTTCAAACTCTGGGAGTCTCCCAGGGCCTGTGCCATCTGCTGGGGTGCATTGAAGCTGGACGCCTCATCACTTTGTATTACCATGTCAGCAGAGGAGACAATGGAGCAGGTACCTGAGCACATGGTCGTCGAGAAGAGGTGCTGCTGAAAAACCATACAACCTATCAGCGTGCAACTCGCTACACAAACACATCACAAGATTCTTCAATTTTTGAAATGAAAATGAAGTTTCAAAGTCAAAGTATGGCAACGCTGCGAATGTTTGTTTGTGGAGTTCTGTTTTTCCCATTCATTCTTATGGGAAAAAGCCAAATTGGCCCAGTGATAAACATTTGGCTCTGCGGAGACAATGTTTTCACTTATCTGGAACATGAGCTCACTGTCATGCCGTAGGGGAGAGTCTCCAGAACGCCCTGAGGCGATTTGGTGTGTGTGCTATGAGAACTGTGGCCACAGTCGCGAGGAGAAGTGTAACGTTTAACATTGATGGCAGTGGTGGGAACATGAATGGGGTCTTATGGAGAGAAAAGGCTGCACTGGGCCGACGATGAGGCTCGCCGTTTAAATTTCACAAGGCGCACGGGTTTCTGGCCTGCCCCGCATGAGAGAGCACCAATGTTCCTACAAAACTGGAAAAAATAATTTGTCTGCTGCTTAGGGTGTGGCTGGGAGCAGCCTGAAAAGAGCGAAACAAGAGCTGATTTTTCAGCGATCCCGCATGTCGGCCCGGTGCTAAGAAGAGATTGGACATGCCCAATGCTGAGGGGGCCATTTCCCACTCTTGGAGTCTCCCAAAGCCTGTGCCATCTGCTGGGGTGCATTGATGCTGGACGCCTGATCGCTTTGTATAACCATGTCAGCAGAGGAGACATTGGAGCAGGTACCTGAGCACATGGTCGCCGAGAAGAGGTGCTGCTGAAAAACCATACAACCGATCAGCGTGCAACTCGCTACACAAACACACCCCAAGATTCTTCAATTTTTGAAATGAAAATGAAGTTTCAAAGTCAAAGTATGGCAACGTTGCGAATGTTTGTTTGTGGAGTTCTGTTTTTCCCATTCATTCTTATGGGAAAAAGCCAAATTGGCCAAGTGATAAACATTTGGCTCTATGGAGACAACGCTTTCCCCAATCTGGAATATGAGCTCACTGTCACGCCGTAAGGGAGAGTCTCCAGAACGCCCTGACACAATTTGGTGTGTGTGCTTTGAGAACTGTGGCCACAGTCGCGAGGAGAAGTGCAAAGTTTAACATTGATGGCAGCGGTGGGAAAATGAATGGGGGCTTATGGAGAGAAGAGGCTGCACTGCGCATACGGTGAGGCTCGTCGTTTAAATTTCACAAGGCGCACGGGTTTATGGCCTGTCCCGCATGAGAGAGCACCAATGTTCCTACAAAACTGGAAAAAAGAATTTGTCTGCTGCTTAGGGTGGGGCTGGGAGCAGCGTGAAAAGAGCAAAACGAGAGCTGATTTTTCAGCGATCCCGCATGTCGGCCCGGTGCTAAGAAGAGATTGGACATGCCCATTGCTGAGGGGGCCCTTTCAATCTCTGGGAGTCTCCCAGGGCTAGTGCCATCTGCTGGGGTGATTTGAAGCTGGACGCCTCATCACTTTGTATTACCATGTCAGCAGAGGAGACATTGGAGCAGGTACCTGAGCACATGGTCGTCAAGAAGAGATGCTACTGAAAAACCATACAACCGATCAGCGTGCAATTCGCTACACAAACACACCACAAGATTCTTCAATTTTTGAAATGAAAATGAAGTTTCAAAGTCAAAGTATGGCAACGTTGCGAATGTTTGTTTGTGGAGTTCTGTTTTTCCCTTTCATTCTTATGGGAAAAAGCCAAATTGGCCAAGTGATAAACATTTGGCTCTATGGAGACAACGCTTTCCCCAATCTGGAATATGAGCTCACTGTCACGCCGTAAGGGAGAGTCTCCAGAACGCCCTGACACAATTTGGTGTGTGTGCTATGAGAACTGTGGCCACAGTCGCGAGGAGAATTGTAACGTTTAACATTGATGGCAGCGTTGGGAAAATGAATGGGGGCTTATGGAGAGAAGAGGCTGCACTGCGCATACGGTGAGGCTCGTCGTTTAAATTTCACAAGGCGCACGGGTTTATGGCCTGCCCCGCATGAGAGAGCACCAATGTTCCTACAAAACTGGAAAAAAGAATTTGTCTGCTGCTTAGGGTGTGGCTGGGAGCAGCCTGAAAAGAGCGAAACAAGAGCTG
This sequence comes from Karalla daura, assembly GCA_029224185.1. Lineage (NCBI taxonomy): Eukaryota > Metazoa > Chordata > Actinopteri > Chaetodontiformes > Leiognathidae > Karalla > Karalla daura. Next base: position 22,057,470 of record CM055191.1, read on the forward strand.
ATTTTTCAGAGATCCCGCATGTCGGCCCGGTGCTAAGAAGAGATTGGACATGCCCAATGCTGAGGGGGCCATTTCCCACTCTTGGAGTCTCCCAAAGCCTGTGCCATCTGCTGGGGTGCATTGAAGCTGGACGCCTCATCACTTTGTATTACCATGTCAGCAGAGGAGACAATGGAGCAGGTACCTGAGCACATGGTCGTCGAGAAGAGGTGCTGCTGAAAAACCATACAACCGATCAGCGTGCAATTTGCTACACAAACACACCACAAGATTCTTCAATTTTTGAAATGAAAATGAAGTTTCAAAGTCAAAGTATGGCAACGTTGCGAATGTTTGTTTGTGGAGTTGTGTTTTTCCCTTTCATTCTTATGGGAAAAAGCCAAATTGGCCAAGTGATAAACATTTGGCTCTGCGGAGACAATGTTTTCACTTATCTGGAACATGAGCTCACTGTCATGCCGTAGGGGAGAGTCTCCAGAACGCCCTGAGGCGATTTGGTGTGTGTGCTATGAGAACTGTGGCCACAGTCGCGAGGAGAAGTGTAACGTTTAACATTGATGGCAGCGGTGGGAACATGAATGGGGGCTTTTGGAGAGAAAAGGCTGCACTGGGCCTACGATGAGGCTCGCCGTTTAAATTTCACAAGGCCCATGGGTTTCTGGCCTGCCCCGCATGAGAGAGCACCAATGTTCCTACAAAACTGGAAAAAATAATTTGTCTGCTGCTTAGGGTGGGGCTGGGAGCAGCGTGAAGAGAGCAAAACGAGAGCTGATTTTTCAGCGATCCCGCATGTCGGCCCGGTGCTAAGAAGAGATTGGACATGCCCAATGCTGAGGGGGCCCTTTCAATCTCTGGGAGTCTCCCAGGGCTAGTGCCATCTGCTGGGGTGCATTGAAGCTGGACGCCTCATCACTTTGTATTGCCATGTCAGCAGAGGAGACATTAGAGCAGGTACCTGAGCACATGGTCGTCAAGAAGAGATGCTACTGAAAAACCATACAACCGATCAGCGTGCAATTCGCTACACAAACACACCACAAGATTCTTCAATTTTTGAAATGAAAATGAAGTTTCAAAGTCAAAGTATGGCAACGTTGCGAATGTTTGTTTGTGGAGTTGTGTTTTTCCCTTTCATTCTTATGGGAAAAAGCCAAATTGGCCAAGTGATAAACATTTGGCTCTATGGAGACAACGCTTTCCCCAATCTGGAATATGAGCTAACTGTCAAGCCGTAGGGGAGAGTCTCCAGAACGCCCTCACACAATTTGGTGTGTGTGCTATGAGAACTGTGGCCACAGTCGCGAGGAGAAGTGTAACGTTTAACATTGATGGCAGCGGTGGGAAAATGAATGGGGGCTTATGGAGAGAAGAGGCTGCACTGCGCATACGGTGAGGCTCGTCGTTTAAATTTCACAAGGCGCACGGGTTTATGGCCTGCCCCGCATGAGAGAGCACCAATGTTCCTACAAAACTGGAAAAAAGAATTTGTCTGCTGCTTAGGGTGGGGCTGGGAGCAGCGTGAAAAGAGCGAAACGAGAGCTGATTTTTCAGCGATCCCGCATGTCGGCCCGGTGCTAAGAAGAGATTGGACATGCCCAATGCTGAGGGGGCCCTTTCAAACTCTGGGAGTCTCCCAGGGCCTGTGCCATCTGCTGGGGTGCATTGAAGCTGGACGCCTCATCACTTTGTATTACCATGTCAGCAGAGGAGACAATGGAGCAGGTACCTGAGCACATGGTCGTCGAGAAGAGGTGCTGCTGAAAAACCATACAACCTATCAGCGTGCAACTCGCTACACAAACACATCACAAGATTCTTCAATTTTTGAAATGAAAATGAAGTTTCAAAGTCAAAGTATGGCAACGCTGCGAATGTTTGTTTGTGGAGTTCTGTTTTTCCCATTCATTCTTATGGGAAAAAGCCAAATTGGCCCAGTGATAAACATTTGGCTCTGCGGAGACAATGTTTTCACTTATCTGGAACATGAGCTCACTGTCATGCCGTAGGGGAGAGTCTCCAGAACGCCCTGAGGCGATTTGGTGTGTGTGCTATGAGAACTGTGGCCACAGTCGCGAGGAGAAGTGTAACGTTTAACATTGATGGCAGTGGTGGGAACATGAATGGGGTCTTATGGAGAGAAAAGGCTGCACTGGGCCGACGATGAGGCTCGCCGTTTAAATTTCACAAGGCGCACGGGTTTCTGGCCTGCCCCGCATGAGAGAGCACCAATGTTCCTACAAAACTGGAAAAAATAATTTGTCTGCTGCTTAGGGTGTGGCTGGGAGCAGCCTGAAAAGAGCGAAACAAGAGCTGATTTTTCAGCGATCCCGCATGTCGGCCCGGTGCTAAGAAGAGATTGGACATGCCCAATGCTGAGGGGGCCATTTCCCACTCTTGGAGTCTCCCAAAGCCTGTGCCATCTGCTGGGGTGCATTGATGCTGGACGCCTGATCGCTTTGTATAACCATGTCAGCAGAGGAGACATTGGAGCAGGTACCTGAGCACATGGTCGCCGAGAAGAGGTGCTGCTGAAAAACCATACAACCGATCAGCGTGCAACTCGCTACACAAACACACCCCAAGATTCTTCAATTTTTGAAATGAAAATGAAGTTTCAAAGTCAAAGTATGGCAACGTTGCGAATGTTTGTTTGTGGAGTTCTGTTTTTCCCATTCATTCTTATGGGAAAAAGCCAAATTGGCCAAGTGATAAACATTTGGCTCTATGGAGACAACGCTTTCCCCAATCTGGAATATGAGCTCACTGTCACGCCGTAAGGGAGAGTCTCCAGAACGCCCTGACACAATTTGGTGTGTGTGCTTTGAGAACTGTGGCCACAGTCGCGAGGAGAAGTGCAAAGTTTAACATTGATGGCAGCGGTGGGAAAATGAATGGGGGCTTATGGAGAGAAGAGGCTGCACTGCGCATACGGTGAGGCTCGTCGTTTAAATTTCACAAGGCGCACGGGTTTATGGCCTGTCCCGCATGAGAGAGCACCAATGTTCCTACAAAACTGGAAAAAAGAATTTGTCTGCTGCTTAGGGTGGGGCTGGGAGCAGCGTGAAAAGAGCAAAACGAGAGCTGATTTTTCAGCGATCCCGCATGTCGGCCCGGTGCTAAGAAGAGATTGGACATGCCCATTGCTGAGGGGGCCCTTTCAATCTCTGGGAGTCTCCCAGGGCTAGTGCCATCTGCTGGGGTGATTTGAAGCTGGACGCCTCATCACTTTGTATTACCATGTCAGCAGAGGAGACATTGGAGCAGGTACCTGAGCACATGGTCGTCAAGAAGAGATGCTACTGAAAAACCATACAACCGATCAGCGTGCAATTCGCTACACAAACACACCACAAGATTCTTCAATTTTTGAAATGAAAATGAAGTTTCAAAGTCAAAGTATGGCAACGTTGCGAATGTTTGTTTGTGGAGTTCTGTTTTTCCCTTTCATTCTTATGGGAAAAAGCCAAATTGGCCAAGTGATAAACATTTGGCTCTATGGAGACAACGCTTTCCCCAATCTGGAATATGAGCTCACTGTCACGCCGTAAGGGAGAGTCTCCAGAACGCCCTGACACAATTTGGTGTGTGTGCTATGAGAACTGTGGCCACAGTCGCGAGGAGAATTGTAACGTTTAACATTGATGGCAGCGTTGGGAAAATGAATGGGGGCTTATGGAGAGAAGAGGCTGCACTGCGCATACGGTGAGGCTCGTCGTTTAAATTTCACAAGGCGCACGGGTTTATGGCCTGCCCCGCATGAGAGAGCACCAATGTTCCTACAAAACTGGAAAAAAGAATTTGTCTGCTGCTTAGGGTGTGGCTGGGAGCAGCCTGAAAAGAGCGAAACAAGAGCTGATTTTTCAGAGATCCCGCATGTCGGCCCGGTGCTAAGAAGAGATTGGACATGCCCAATGCTGAGGGGGCCATTTCCCACTCTTGGAGTCTCCCAAAGCCTGTGCCATCTGCTGGGGTGCATTGAAGCTGGACGCCTCATCACTTTGTATTACCATGTCAGCAGAGGAGACAATGGAGCAGGTACCTGAGCACATGGTCGTCGAGAAGAGGTGCTGCTGAAAAACCATACAACCGATCAGCGTGCAATTTGCTACACAAACACACCACAAGATTCTTCAATTTTTGAAATGAAAATGAAGTTTCAAAGTCAAAGTATGGCAACGTTGCGAATGTTTGTTTGTGGAGTTGTGTTTTTCCCTTTCATTCTTATGGGAAAAAGCCAAATTGGCCAAGTGATAAACATTTGGCTCTGCGGAGACAATGTTTTCACTTATCTGGAACATGAGCTCACTGTCATGCCGTAGGGGAGAGTCTCCAGAACGCCCTGAGGCGATTTGGTGTGTGTGCTATGAGAACTGTGGCCACAGTCGCGAGGAGAAGTGTAACGTTTAACATTGATGGCAGCGGTGGGAACATGAATGGGGGCTTTTGGAGAGAAAAGGCTGCACTGGGCCTACGATGAGGCTCGCCGTTTAAATTTCACAAGGCCCATGGGTTTCTGGCCTGCCCCGCATGAGAGAGCACCAATGTTCCTACAAAACTGGAAAAAATAATTTGTCTGCTGCTTAGGGTGGGGCTGGGAGCAGCGTGAAGAGAGCAAAACGAGAGCTGATTTTTCAGCGATCCCGCATGTCGGCCCGGTGCTAAGAAGAGATTGGACATGCCCAATGCTGAGGGGGCCCTTTCAATCTCTGGGAGTCTCCCAGGGCTAGTGCCATCTGCTGGGGTGCATTGAAGCTGGACGCCTCATCACTTTGTATTGCCATGTCAGCAGAGGAGACATTAGAGCAGGTACCTGAGCACATGGTCGTCAAGAAGAGATGCTACTGAAAAACCATACAACCGATCAGCGTGCAATTCGCTACACAAACACACCACAAGATTCTTCAATTTTTGAAATGAAAATGAAGTTTCAAAGTCAAAGTATGGCAACGTTGCGAATGTTTGTTTGTGGAGTTGTGTTTTTCCCTTTCATTCTTATGGGAAAAAGCCAAATTGGCCAAGTGATAAACATTTGGCTCTATGGAGACAACGCTTTCCCCAATCTGGAATATGAGCTAACTGTCAAGCCGTAGGGGAGAGTCTCCAGAACGCCCTCACACAATTTGGTGTGTGTGCTATGAGAACTGTGGCCACAGTCGCGAGGAGAAGTGTAACGTTTAACATTGATGGCAGCGGTGGGAAAATGAATGGGGGCTTATGGAGAGAAGAGGCTGCACTGCGCATACGGTGAGGCTCGTCGTTTAAATTTCACAAGGCGCACGGGTTTATGGCCTGCCCCGCATGAGAGAGCACCAATGTTCCTACAAAACTGGAAAAAAGAATTTGTCTGCTGCTTAGGGTGGGGCTGGGAGCAGCGTGAAAAGAGCGAAACGAGAGCTGATTTTTCAGCGATCCCGCATGTCGGCCCGGTGCTAAGAAGAGATTGGACATGCCCAATGCTGAGGGGGCCCTTTCAAACTCTGGGAGTCTCCCAGGGCCTGTGCCATCTGCTGGGGTGCATTGAAGCTGGACGCCTCATCACTTTGTATTACCATGTCAGCAGAGGAGACAATGGAGCAGGTACCTGAGCACATGGTCGTCGAGAAGAGGTGCTGCTGAAAAACCATACAACCTATCAGCGTGCAACTCGCTACACAAACACATCACAAGATTCTTCAATTTTTGAAATGAAAATGAAGTTTCAAAGTCAAAGTATGGCAACGCTGCGAATGTTTGTTTGTGGAGTTCTGTTTTTCCCATTCATTCTTATGGGAAAAAGCCAAATTGGCCCAGTGATAAACATTTGGCTCTGCGGAGACAATGTTTTCACTTATCTGGAACATGAGCTCACTGTCATGCCGTAGGGGAGAGTCTCCAGAACGCCCTGAGGCGATTTGGTGTGTGTGCTATGAGAACTGTGGCCACAGTCGCGAGGAGAAGTGTAACGTTTAACATTGATGGCAGTGGTGGGAACATGAATGGGGGCTTATGGAGAGAAAAGGCTGCACTGGGCCGACGATGAGGCTCGCCGTTTAAATTTCACAAGGCGCACGGGTTTCTGGCCTGCCCCGCATGAGAGAGCACCAATGTTCCTACAAAACTGGAAAAAATAATTTGTCTGCTGCTTAGGGTGTGGCTGGGAGCAGCCTGAAAAGAGCGAAACAAGAGCTGATTTTTCAGAGATCCCGCATGTCGGCCCGGTGCTAAGAAGAGATTGGACATGCCCAATGCTGAGGGGGCCATTTCCCACTCTTGGAGTCTCCCAAAGCCTGTGCCATCTGCTGGGGTGCATTGATGCTGGACGCCTGATCGCTTTGTATTACCATGTCAGCAGAGGAGACATTGGAGCAGGTACCTGAGCACATGGTCGCCGAGGAGAGGTGCTGCTGAAAAACCATACAACCGATCAGCGTGCAACTCGCTACACAAACACACCCCAAGATTCTTCAATTTTTGAAATGAAAATGAAGTTTCAAAGTCAAAGTATGGCAACGTTGCGAATGTTTGTTTGTGGAGTTCTGTTTTTCCCTTTCATTCTTATGGGAAAAAGCCAAATTGGCCAAGTGATAAACATTTGGCTCTATGGAGACAACGCTTTCCCCAATCTGGAATATGAGCTCACTGTCACGCCGTAAGGGAGAGTCTCCAGAACGCCCTGACACAATTTGGTGTGTGTGCTTTGAGAACTGTGGCCACAGTCGCGAGGAGAAGTGCAAAGTTTAACATTGATGGCAGCGGTGGGAAAATGAATGGGGGCTTATGGAGAGAAGAGGCTGCACTGCGCATACGGTGAGGCTCGTCGTTTAAATTTCACAAGGCGCACGGGTTTATGGCCTGTCCCGCATGAGAGAGCACCAATGTTCCTACAAAACTGGAAAAAAGAATTTGTCTGCTGCTTAGGGTGGGGCTGGGAGCAGCGTGAAAAGAGCAAAACGAGAGCTGATTTTTCAGCGATCCCGCATGTCGGCCCGGTGCTAAGAAGAGATTGGACATGCCCAATGCTGAGGGGGCCCTTTCAATCTCTGGGAGTCTCCCAGGGCCTGTGCCATCTGCTGGGGTGCATTGAAGCTGGACGCCTCATCACTTTGTATTACCATGTCAGCAGAGGAGACATTGGAGCAGGTACCTGAGCACATGGTCGTCAAGAAGAGATGCTACTGAAAAACCATACAACCGATCAGCGTGCAATTCGCTACACAAACACACCACAAGATTCTTCAATTTTTGAAATGAAAATGAAGTTTCAAAGTCAAAGTATGGCAACGTTGCGAATGTTTGTTTGTGGAGTTCTGTTTTTCCCTTTCATTCTTATGGGAAAAAGCCAAATTGGCCAAGTGATAAACATTTGGCTCTATGGAGACAACGCTTTCCCCAATCTGGAATATGAGCTCACTGTCACGCCGTAAGGGAGAGTCTCCAGAACGCCCTGACACAATTTGGTGTGTGTGCTATGAGAACTGTGGCCACAGTCGCGAGGAGAATTGTAACGTTTAACATTGATGGCAGCGTTGGGAAAATGAATGGGGGCTTATGGAGAGAAGAGGCTGCACTGCGCATACGGTGAGGCTCGTCGTTTAAATTTCACAAGGCGCACGGGTTTATGGCCTGCCCCGCATGAGAGAGCACCAATGTTCCTACAAAACTGGAAAAAAGAATTTGTCTGCTGCTTAGGGTGTGGCTGGGAGCAGCCTGAAAAGAGCGAAACAAGAGCTGATTTTTCAGAGATCCCGCATGTCGGCCCGGTGCTAAGAAGAGATTGGACATGCCCAATGCTGAGGGGGCCATTTCCCACTCTTGGAGTCTCCCAAAGCCTGTGCCATCTGCTGGGGTGCATTGATGCTGGACGCCTGATCGCTTTGTATAACCATGTCAGCAGAGGAGACATTGGAGCAGGTACCTGAGCACATGGTCGCCGAGAAGAGGTGCTGCTGAAAAACCATACAACCGATCAGCGTGCAACTCGCTACACAAACACACCCCAAGATTCTTCAATTTTTGAAATGAAAATGAAGTTTCAAAGTCAAAGTATGGCAACGTTGCGAATGTTTGTTTGTGGAGTTCTGTTTTTCCCATTCATTCTTATGGGAAAAAGCCAAATTGGCCAAGTGATAAACATTTGGCTCTATGGAGACAACGCTTTCCCCAATCTGGAATATGAGCTCACTGTCACGCCGTAAGGGAGAGTCTCCAGAACGCCCTGACACAATTTGGTGTGTGTGCTTTGAGAACTGTGGCCACAGTCGCGAGGAGAAGTGCAAAGTTTAACATTGATGGCAGCGGTGGGAAAATGAATGGGGGCTTATGGAGAGAAGAGGCTGCACTGCGCATACGGTGAGGCTCGTCGTTTAAATTTCACAAGGCGCACGGGTTTATGGCCTGCCCCGCATGAGAGAGCACCAATGTTCCTACAAAACTGGAAAAAAGAATTTGTCTGCTGCTTAGGGTGGGGCTGGGAGCAGCGTGAAAAGAGCAAAACGAGAGCTGATTTTTCAGCGATCCCGCATGTCGGCCCGGTGCTAAGAAGAGATTGGACATGCCCAATGCTGAGGGGGCCCTTTCAATCTCTGGGAGTCTCCCAGGGCTAGTGCCATCTGCTGGGGTGCATTGAAGCTGGACGCCTCATCACTTTGTATTACCATGTCAGCAGAGGAGACATTGGAGCAGGTACCTGAGCACATGGTCGTCAAGAAGAGATGCTACTGAAAAACCATACAACCGATCAGCGTGCAATTCGCTACACAAACACACCACAAGATTCTTCAATTTTTGAAATGAAAATGAAGTTTCAAAGTCAAAGTATGGCAACGTTGCGAATGTTTGTTTGTGGAGTTGTGTTTTTCCCTTTCATTCTTATGGGAAAAAGCCAAATTGGCCAAGTGATAAACATTTGGCTCTATGGAGACAACGCTTTCCCCAATCTGGAATATGAGCTCACTGTCACGCCGTAAGGGAGAGTCTCCAGAACGCCCTGACACAATTTGGTGTGTGTGCTATGAGAACTGTGGCCACAGTCGCGAGGAGAAGTGTAACGTTTAACATTGATGGCAGCGTTGGGAAAATGAATGGGGGCTTTTGGAGAGAAGAGGCTGCACTGCGCATACGGTGAGGCTCGTCGTTTAAATTTCACAAGGCGCACGGGTTTATGGCCTGCCCCGCATGAGAGAGCACCAATGTTCCTACAAAACTGGAAAAAAGAATTTGTCTGCTGCTTAGGGTGGGGCTGGGAGCAGCGTGAAAAGAGCGAAACGAGAGCTGATTTTTCAGCGATCCCGCATGTCGGCCCGGTGCTAAGAAGAGATTGGACATGCCCAATGCTGAGGGGGCCCTTTCAAACTCTGGGAGTCTCCCAGGGCCTGTGCCATCTGCTGGGGTGCATTGAAGCTGGACGCCTCATCACTTTGTATTACCATGTCAGCAGAGGAGACAATGGAGCAGGTACCTGAGCACATGGTCGTCGAGAAGAGGTGCTGCTGAAAAACCATACAACCTATCAGCGTGCAACTCGCTACACAAACACACCACAAGATTCTTCAATTTTTGAAATGAAAATGAAGTTTCAAAGTCAAAGTATGGCAACGCTGCGAATGTTTGTTTGTGGAGTTCTGTTTTTCCCATTCATTCTTATGGGAAAAAGCCAAATTGGCCCAGTGATAAACATTTGGCTCTGCGGAGACAATGTTTTCACTTATCTGGAACATGAGCTCACTGTCATGCCGTAGGGGAGAGTCTCCAGAACGCCCTGAGGCGATTTGGTGTGTGTGCTATGAGAACTGTGGCCACAGTCGCGAGGAGAAGTGTAACGTTTAACATTGATGGCAGCGGTGGGAACATGAATGGGGGCTTATGGAGAGAAAAGGCTGCACTGGGCCTACGATGAGGCTCGCCGTTTAAATTTCACAAGGCCCATGGGTTTCTGGCCTGCCCCGCATGAGAGAGCACCAATGTTCCTACAAAACTGGAAAAAATAATTTGTCTGCTGCTTAGGGTGTGGCTGGGAGCAGCGTGAAAAGAGCAAAACGAGAGCTGATTTTTCAGCGATCCCGCATGTCGGCCCGGTGCTAAGAAGAGATTGGACATGCCCAATGCTGAGGGGGCCCTTTCAATCTCTGGGAGTCTCCCAGGGCTAGTGCCATCTGCTGGGGTGCATTGAAGCTGGACGCCTCATCACTTTGTTTTGCCATGTCAGCAGAGGAGACATTAGAGCAGGTACCTGAGCACATGGTCGTCAAGAAGAGATGCTACTGAAAAACCATACAACCGATCAGCGTGCAATTCGCTACACAAACACACCACAAGATTCTTCAATTTTTGAAATGAAAATGAAGTTTCAAAGTCAAAGTATGGCAACGTTGCGAATGTTTGTTTGTGGAGTTGTGTTTTTCCCTTTCATTCTTATGGGAAAAAGCCAAATTGGCCAAGTGATAAACATTTGGCTCTATGGAGACAACGCTTTCCCCAATCTGGAATATGAGCTAACTGTCAAGCCGTAGGGGAGAGTCTCCAGAACGCCCTCACACAATTTGGTGTGTGTGCTATGAGAACTGTGGCCACAGTCGCGAGGAGAAGTGTAACGTTTAACATTGATGGCAGCGTTGGGAAAATGAATGGGGGCTTATGGAGAGAAGAGGCTGCACTGCGCATACGGTGAGGCTCGTCGTTTAAATTTCACAAGGCGCACGGGTTTATGGCCTGCCCCGCATGAGAGAGCACCAATGTTCCTACAAAACTGGAAAAAAGAATTTGTCTGCTGCTTAGGGTGGGGCTGGGAGCAGCGTGAAAAGAGCAAAACGAGAGCTGATTTTTCAGCGATCCCGCATGTCGGCCCGGTGCTAAGAAGAGATTGGACATGCCCAATGCTGAGGGGGCCCTTTCAATCTCTGGGAGTCTCCCAGGGCTAGTGCCATCTGCTGGGGTGCATTGAAGCTGGACGCCTCATCACTTTGTATTACCATGTCAGCAGAGGAGACATTGGAGCAGGTACCTGAGCACATGGTCGTCAAGAAGAGATGCTACTGAAAAACCATACAACCGATCAGCGTGCAATTCGCTACACAAACACACCACAAGATTCTTCAATTTTTGAAATGAAAATGAAGTTTCAAAGTCAAAGTATGGCAACGTTGCGAATGTTTGTTTGTGGAGTTGTGTTTTTCCCTTTCATTCTTATGGGAAAAAGCCAAATTGGCCAAGTGATAAACATTTGGCTCTATGGAGACAACGCTTTCCCCAATCTGGAATATGAGCTCACTGTCACGCCGTAAGGGAGAGTCTCCAGAACGCCCTGACACAATTTGGTGTGTGTGCTATGAGAACTGTGGCCACAGTCGCGAGGAGAAGTGTAACGTTTAACATTGATGGCAGCGTTGGGAAAATGAATGGGGGCTTATGGAGAGAAGAGGCTGCACTGCGCATACGGTGAGGCTCGTCGTTTAAATTTCACAAGGCGCACGGGTTTATGGCCTGCCCCGCATGAGAGAGCACCAATGTTCCTACAAAACTGGAAAAAAGAATTTGTCTGCTGCTTAGGGTGGGGCTGGGAGCAGCGTGAAAAGAGCGAAACGAGAGCTGATTTTTCAGCGATCCCGCATGTCGGCCCGGTGCTAAGAAGAGATTGGACATGCCCAATGCTGAGGGGGCCCTTTCAAACTCTGGGAGTCTCCCAGGGCCTGTGCCATCTGCTGGGGTGCATTGAAGCTGGACGCCTCATCACTTTGTATTACCATGTCAGCAGAGGAGACAATGGAGCAGGTACCTGAGCACATGGTCGTCGAGAAGAGGTGCTGCTGAAAAACCATACAACCTATCAGCGTGCAACTCGCTACACAAACACACCACAAGATTCTTCAATTTTTGAAATGAAAATGAAGTTTCAAAGTCAAAGTATGGCAACGCTGCGAATGTTTGTTTGTGGAGTTCTGTTTTTCCCATTCATTCTTATGGGAAAAAGCCAAATTGGCCCAGTGATAAACATTTGGCTCTGCGGAGACAATGTTTTCACTTATCTGGAACATGAGCTCACTGTCATGCCGTAGGGGAGAGTCTCCAGAACGCCCTGAGGCGATTTGGTGTGTGTGCTATGAGAACTGTGGCCACAGTCGCGAGGAGAAGTGTAACGTTTAACATTGATGGCAGCGGTGGGAACATGAATGGGGGCTTATGGAGAGAAAAGGCTGCACTGGGCCTACGATGAGGCTCGCCGTTTAAATTTCACAAGGCCCATGGGTTTCTGGCCTGCCCCGCATGAGAGAGCACCAATGTTCCTACAAAACTGGAAAAAATAATTTGTCTGCTGCTTAGGGTGTGGCTGGGAGCAGCGTGAAAAGAGCAAAACGAGAGCTGATTTTTCAGCGATCCCGCATGTCGGCCCGGTGCTAAGAAGAGATTGGACATGCCCAATGCTGAGGGGGCCCTTTCAATCTCTGGGAGTCTCCCAGGGCTAGTGCCATCTGCTGGGGTGCATTGAAGCTGGACGCCTCATCACTTTGTTTTGCCATGTCAGCAGAGGAGACATTAGAGCAGGTACCTGAGCACATGGTCGTCAAGAAGAGATGCTACTGAAAAACCATACAACCGATCAGCGTGCAATTCGCTACACAAACACACCACAAGATTCTTCAATTTTTGAAATGAAAATGAAGTTTCAAAGTCAAAGTATGGCAACGTTGCGAATGTTTGTTTGTGGAGTTGTGTTTTTCCCTTTCATTCTTATGGGAAAAAGCCAAATTGGCCAAGTGATAAACATTTGGCTCTATGGAGACAACGCTTTCCCCAATCTGGAATATGAGCTAACTGTCAAGCCGTAGGGGAGAGTCTCCAGAACGCCCTCACACAATTTGGTGTGTGTGCTATGAGAACTGTGGCCACAGTCGCGAGGAGAAGTGTAACGTTTAACATTGATGGCAGCGTTGGGAAAATGAATGGGGGCTTATGGAGAGAAGAGGCTGCACTGCGCATACGGTGAGGCTCGTCGTTTAAATTTCACAAGGCGCACGGGTTTATGGCCTGCCCCGCATGAGAGAGCACCAATGTTCCTACAAAACTGGAAAAAAGAATTTGTCTGCTGCTTAGGGTGGGGCTGGGAGCAGCGTGAAAAGAGCAAAACGAGAGCTGATTTTTCAGCGATCCCGCATGTCGGCCCGGTGCTAAGAAGAGATTGGACATGCCCAATGCTGAGGGGGCCCTTTCAATCTCTGGGAGTCTCCCAGGGCTAGTGCCATCTGCTGGGGTGCATTGAAGCTGGACGCCTCATCACTTTGTATTACCATGTCAGCAGAGGAGACATTGGAGCAGGTACCTGAGCACATGGTCGTCAAGAAGAGATGCTACTGAAAAACCATACAACCGATCAGCGTGCAATTCGCTACACAAACACACCACAAGATTCTTCAATTTTTGAAATGAAAATGAAGTTTCAAAGTCAAAGTATGGCAACGTTGCGAATGTTTGTTTGTGGAGTTCTGTTTTTCCCTTTCATTCTTATGGGAAAAAGCCAAATTGGCCAAGTGATAAACATTTGGCTCTATGGAGACAACGCTTTCACCAATCTGGAATATGAGCTCACTGTCACGCCGTAAGGGAGAGTCTCCAGAACGCCCTGACACAATTTGGTGTGTGTGCTATGAGAACTGTGGCCACAGTCGCGAGGAGAAGTGTAACGTTTAACATTGATGGCAGCGTTGGGAAAATGAATGGGGGCTTATGGAGAGAAGAGGCTGCACTGCGCATACGGTGAGGCTCGTCGTTTAAATTTCACAAGGCGCACGGGTTTATGGCCTGCCCCGCATGAGAGAGCACCAATGTTCCTACAAAACTGGAAAAAAGAATTTGTCTGCTGCTTAGGGTGGGGCTGGGAGCAGCGTGAAAAGAGCGAAACGAGAGCTGATTTTTCAGCGATCCCGCATGTCGGCCCGGTGCTAAGAAGAGATTGGACATGCCCAATGCTGAGGGGGCCCTTTCAAACTCTGGGAGTCTCCCAGGGCCTGTGCCATCTGCTGGGGTGCATTGAAGCTGGACGCCTCATCACTTTGTATTACCATGTCAGCAGAGGAGACAATGGAGCAGGTACCTGAGCACATGGTCGTCGAGAAGAGGTGCTGCTGAAAAACCATACAACCTATCAGCGTGCAACTCGCTACACAAACACACCACAAGATTCTTCAATTTTTGAAATGAAAATGAAGTTTCAAAGTCAAAGTATGGCAACGCTGCGAATGTTTGTTTGTGGAGTTCTGTTTTTCCCATTCATTCTTATGGGAAAAAGCCAAATTGGCCCAGTGATAAACATTTGGCTCTGCGGAGACAATGTTTTCACTTATCTGGAACATGAGCTCACTGTCATGCCGTAGGGGAGAGTCTCCAGAACGCCCTGAGGCGATTTGGTGTGTGTGCTATGAGAACTGTGGCCACAGTCGCGAGGAGAAGTGTAACGTTTAACATTGATGGCAGCGGTGGGAACATGAATGGGGGCTTATGGAGAGAAAAGGCTGCACTGGGCCTACGATGAGGCTCGCCGTTTAAATTTCACAAGGCCCATGGGTTTCTGGCCTGCCCCGCATGAGAGAGCACCAATGTTCCTACAAAACTGGAAAAAAGAATTTGTCTGCTGCTTAGGGTGTGGCTGGGAGCAGCCTGAAAAGAGCGAAACAAGAGCTGATTTTTCAGAGATCCCGCATGTCGGCCCGGTGCTAAGAAGAGATTGGACATGCCCAATGCTGAGGGGGCCATTTCCCACTCTTGGAGTCTCCCAAAGCCTGTGCCATCTGCTGGGGTGCATTGATGCTGGACGCCTGATCGCTTTGTATAACCATGTCAGCAGAGGAGACATTGGAGCAGGTACCTGAGCACATGGTCGCCGAGAAGAGGTGCTGCTGAAAAACCATACAACCGATCAGCGTGCAACTCGCTACACAAACACACCCCAAGATTCTTCAATTTTTGAAATGAAAATGAAGTTTCAAAGTCAAAGTATGGCAACGTTGCGAATGTTTGTTTGTGGAGTTCTGTTTTTCCCATTCATTCTTATGGGAAAAAGCCAAATTGGCCAAGTGATAAACATTTGGCTCTATGGAGACAACGCTTTCCCCAATCTGGAATATGAGCTCACTGTCACGCCGTAAGGGAGAGTCTCCAGAACGCCCTGACACAATTTGGTGTGTGTGCTTTGAGAACTGTGGCCACAGTCGCGAGGAGAAGTGCAAAGTTTAACATTGATGGCAGCGGTGGGAAAATGAATGGGGGCTTATGGAGAGAAGAGGCTGCACTGCGCATACGGTGAGGCTCGTCGTTTAAATTTCACAAGGCGCACGGGTTTATGGCCTGCCCCGCATGAGAGAGCACCAATGTTCCTACAAAACTGGAAAAAAGAATTTGTCTGCTGCTTAGGGTGGGGCTGGGAGCAGCGTGAAAAGAGCAAAACGAGAGCTGATTTTTCAGCGATCCCGCATGTCGGCCCGGTGCTAAGAAGAGATTGGACATGCCCAATGCTGAGGGGGCCCTTTC
The DNA here is from genome assembly GCA_029224185.1 of Karalla daura. NCBI lineage: Eukaryota > Metazoa > Chordata > Actinopteri > Chaetodontiformes > Leiognathidae > Karalla > Karalla daura. The sequence goes on from CM055191.1 coordinate 22,072,965, forward strand.
AATCTCTGGGAGTCTCCCAGGGCTAGTGCCATCTGCTGGGGTGCATTGAAGCTGGACGCCTCATCACTTTGTATTACCATGTCAGCAGAGGAGACATTGGAGCAGGTACCTGAGCACATGGTCGTCAAGAAGAGATGCTACTGAAAAACCATACAACCGATCAGCGTGCAATTCGCTACACAAACACACCACAAGATTCTTCAATTTTTGAAATGAAAATGAAGTTTCAAAGTCAAAGTATGGCAACGTTGCGAATGTTTGTTTGTGGAGTTGTGTTTTTCCCTTTCATTCTTATGGGAAAAAGCCAAATTGGCCAAGTGATAAACATTTGGCTCTATGGAGACAACGCTTTCCCCAATCTGGAATATGAGCTCACTGTCACGCCGTAAGGGAGAGTCTCCAGAACGCCCTGACACAATTTGGTGTGTGTGCTATGAGAACTGTGGCCACAGTCGCGAGGAGAAGTGTAACGTTTAACATTGATGGCAACGTTGGGAAAATGAATGGGGGCTGATGGAGAGAAGAGGCTGCACTGCGCATACGGTGAGGCTCGTCGTTTAAATTTCACAAGGCGCACGGGTTTATGGCCTGCCCCGCATGAGAGAGCACCAATGTTCCTACAAAACTGGAAAAAAGAATTTGTCTGCTGCTTAGGGTGGGGCTGGGAGCAGCGTGAAAAGAGCGAAACGAGAGCTGATTTTTCAGCGATCCCGCATGTAGGCCCGGTGCTAAGAAGAGATTGGACATGCACAATGCTGAGGGGGCCCTTTCAAACTCTGGGAGTCTCCCAGGGCCTGTGCCATCTGCTGGGGTGCATTGAAGCTGGACGCCTCATCACTTTGTATTACCATGTCAGCAGAGGAGACAATGGAGCAGGTACCTGAGCACATGGTCGTCGAGAAGAGGTGCTGCTGAAAAACCATACAACCTATCAGCGTGCAACTCGCTACACAAACACACCACAAGATTCTTCAATTTTTGAAATGAAAATGAAGTTTCAAAGTCAAAGTATGGCAACGCTGCGAATGTTTGTTTGTGGAGTTCTGTTTTTCCCATTCATTCTTATGGGAAAAATCCAAATTGGCCCAGTGATAAACATTTGGCTCTGCGGAGACAATGTTTTCACTTATCTGGAACATGAGCTCACTGTCATGCCGTAGGGGAGAGTCTCCAGAACGCCCTGAGGCGATTTGGTGTGTGTGCTATGAGAACTGTGGCCACAGTCGCGAGGAGAAGTGTAACGTTTAACATTGATGGCAGCGGTGGGAACATGAATGGGGGCTTATGGAGAGAAAAGGCTGCACTGGGCCTACGATGAGGCTCGCCGTTTAAATTTCACAAGGCCCATGGGTTTCTGGCCTGCCCCGCATGAGAGAGCACCAATGTTCCTACAAAACTGGAAAAAATAATTTGTCTGCTGCTTAGGGTGTGGCTGGGAGCAGCGTGAAAAGAGCAAAACGAGAGCTGATTTTTCAGCGATCCCGCATGTCGGCCCGGTGCTAAGAAGAGATTGGACATGCCCAATGCTGAGGGGGCCCTTTCAATCTCTGGGAGTCTCCCAGGGCTAGTGCCATCTGCTGGGGTGCATTGAAGCTGGACGCCTCATCACTTTGTATTGCCATGTCAGCAGAGGAGACATTAGAGCAGGTACCTGAGCACATGGTCGTCAAGAAGAGATGCTACTGAAAAACCATACAACCGATCAGCGTGCAATTCGCTACACAAACACACCACAAGATTCTTCAATTTTTGAAATGAAAATGAAGTTTCAAAGTCAAAGTATGGCAACGTTGCGAATGTTTGTTTGTGGAGTTGTGTTTTTCCCTTTCATTCTTATGGGAAAAAGCCAAATTGGCCAAGTGATAAACATTTGGCTCTATGGAGACAACGCTTTCCCCAATCTGGAATATGAGCTAACTGTCAAGCCGTAGGGGAGAGTCTCCAGAACGCCCTCACACAATTTGGTGTGTGTGCTATGAGAACTGTGGCCACAGTCGCGAGGAGAAGTGTAACGTTTAACATTGATGGCAGCGTTGGGAAAATGAATGGGGGCTTATGGAGAGAAGAGGCTGCACTGCGCATACGGTGAGGCTCGTCGTTTAAATTTCACAAGGCGCACGGGTTCATGGCCTGCCCCGCATGAGAGAGCACCAATGTTCCTACAAAACTGGAAAAAAGAATTTGTCTGCTGCTTAGGGTGGGGCTGGGAGCAGCGTGAAAAGAGCGAAACGAGAGCTGATTTTTCAGCGATCCCGCATGTCGGCCCGGTGCTAAGAAGAGATTGGACATGCCCAATGCTGAGGGGGCCCTTTCAAACTCTGGGAGTCTCCCAGGGCCTGTGCCATCTGCTGGGGTGCATTGAAGCTGGACGCCTCATCACTTTGTATTACCATGTCAGCAGAGGAGACAATGGAGCAGGTACCTGAGCACATGGTCGTCGAGAAGAGGTGCTGCTGAAAAACCATACAACCTATCAGCGTGCAACTCGCTACACAAACACACCACAAGATTCTTCAATTTTTGAAATGAAAATGAAGTTTCAAAGTCAAAGTATGGCAACGCTGCGAATGTTTGTTTGTGGAGTTCTGTTTTTCCCATTCATTCTTATGGGAAAAAGCCAAATTGGCCCAGTGATAAACATTTGGCTCTGCGGAGACAATGTTTTCACTTATCTGGAACATGAGCTCACTGTCATGCCGTAGGGGAGAGTCTCCAGAACGCCCTGAGGCGAATTGGTGTGTGTGCTATGAGAACTGTGGCCACAGTCGCGAGGAGAAGTGTAACGTTTAACATTGATGGCAGTGGTGGGAACATGAATGGGGGCTTATGGAGAGAAAAGGCTGCACTGGGCCTACGATGAGGCTCGCCGTTTAAATTTCACAAGGCGCACGGGTTTCTGGCCTGCCCCGCATGAGAGAGCACCAATGTTCCTACAAAACTGGAAAAAAGAATTTGTCTGCTGCTTAGGGTGTGGCTGGGAGCAGCCTGAAAAGAGCGAAACAAGAGCTGATTTTTCAGAGATCCCGCATGTCGGCCCGGTGCTAAGAAGAGATTGGACATGCCCAATGCTGAGGGGGCCATTTCCCACTCTTGGAGTCTCCCAAAGCCTGTGCCATCTGCTGGGGTGCATTGATGCTGGACGCCTGATCCCTTTGTATAACCATGTCAGCAGAGGAGACATTGGAGCAGGTACCTGAGCACATGGTCGCCGAGAAGAGGTGCTGCTGAAAAACCATACAACCGATCAGCGTGCAACTCGCTACACAAACACACCCCAAGATTCTTCAATTTTTGAAATGAAAATGAAGTTTCAAAGTCAAAGTATGGCAACGTTGCGAATGTTTGTTTGTGGAGTTCTGTTTTTCCCATTCATTCTTATGGGAAAAAGCCAAATTGGCCAAGTGATAAACATTTGGCTCTATGGAGACAACGCTTTCCCCAATCTGGAATATGAGCTCACTGTCACGCCGTAAGGGAGAGTCTCCAGAACGCCCTGACACAATTTGGTGTGTGTGCTTTGAGAACTGTGGCCACAGTCGCGAGGAGAAGTGCAAAGTTTAACATTGATGGCAGCGGTGGGAAAATGAATGGGGGCTTATGGAGAGAAGAGGCTGCACTGCGCATACGGTGAGGCTCGTCGTTTAAATTTCACAAGGCGCACGGGTTTATGGCCTGCCCCGCATGAGAGAGCACCAATGTTCCTACAAAACTGGAAAAAAGAATTTGTCTGCTGCTTAGGGTGGGGCTGGGAGCAGCGTGAAAAGAGCAAAACGAGAGCTGATTTTTCAGCGATCCCGCATGTCGGCCCGGTGCTAAGAAGAGATTGGACATGCCCAATGCTGAGGGGGCCCTTTCAATCTCTGGGAGTCTCCCAGGGCTAGTGCCATCTGCTGGGGTGCATTGAAGCTGGACGCCTCATCACTTTGTATTACCATGTCAGCAGAGGAGACATTGGAGCAGGTACCTGAGCACATGGTCGTCAAGAAGAGATGCTGCTGAAAAACCATACAACCGATCAGCGTGCAATTCGCTACACAAACACACCACAAGATTCTTCAATTTTTGAAATGAAAATGAAGTTTCAAAGTCAAAGTATGGCAACGTTGCGAATGTTTGTTTGTGGAGTTCTGTTTTTCCCTTTCATTCTTATGGGAAAAAGCCAAATTGGCCAAGTGATAAACATTTGGCTCTATGGAGACAACGCTTTCCCCAATCTGGAATATGAGCTCACTGTCACGCCGTAAGGAAGAGTCTCCAGAACGCCCTGACACAATTTGGTGTGTGTGCTATGAGAACTGTGGCCACAGTCGCGGGGAGAAGTGTAACGTTTAACATTGATGGCAGCGTTGGGAAAATGAATGGGGGCTTATGGAGAGAAGAGGCTGCACTGCGCATACGGTGAGGCTCGTCGTTTAAATTTCACAAGGCGCACGGGTTTATGGCCTGCCCCGCATGAGAGAGCACCAATGTTCCTACAAAACTGGAAAAAAGAATTTGTCTGCTGCTTAGGGTGTGGCTGGGAGCAGCCTGAAAAGAGCGAAACAAGAGCTGATTTTTCAGAGATCCCGCATGTCGGCCCGGTGCTAAGAAGAGATTGGACATGCCCAATGCTGAGGGGGCCATTTCCCACTCTTGGAGTCTCCCAAAGCCTGTGCCATCTGCTGGGGTGCATTGATGCTGGACGCCTGATCGCTTTGTATAACCATGTCAGCAGAGGAGACATTGGAGCAGGTACCTGAGCACATGGTCGCCGAGAAGAGGTGCTGCTGAAAAACCATACAACCGATCAGCGTGCAACTCGCTACACAAACACACCCCAAGATTCTTCAATTTTTGAAATGAAAATGAAGTTTCAAAGTCAAAGTATGGCAACGTTGCGAATGTTTGTTTGTGGAGTTCTGTTTTTCCCATTCATTCTTATGGGAAAAAGCCAAATTGGCCAAGTGATAAACATTTGGCTCTATGGAGACAACGCTTTCCCCAATCTGGAATATGAGCTCACTGTCACGCCGTAAGGGAGAGTCTCCAGAACGCCCTGACACAATTTGGTGTGTGTGCTTTGAGAACTGTGGCCACAGTCGCGAGGAGAAGTGCAAAGTTTAACATTGATGGCAGCGGTGGGAAAATGAATGGGGGCTTATGGAGAGAAGAGGCTGCACTGCGCATACGGTGAGGCTCGTCGTTTAAATTTCACAAGGCGCACGGGTTTATGGCCTGCCCCGCATGAGAGAGCACCAATGTTCCTACAAAACTGGAAAAAAGAATTTGTCTGCTGCTTAGGGTGGGGCTGGGAGCAGCGTGAAAAGAGCGAAACGAGAGCTGATTTTTCAGCGATCCTGCATGTCGGCCCGGTGCTAAGAAGAGATTGGACATGCCCAATGCTGAGGGGGCCCTTTCAAACTCTGGGAGTCTCCCAGGGCCTGTGCCATCTGCTGGGGTGCATTGAAGCTGGACGCCTCATCACTTTGTATTACCATGTCAGCAGAGGAGACAATGGAGCAGGTACCTGAGCACATGGTCGTCGAGAAGAGGTGCTGCTGAAAAACCATACAACCTATCAGCGTGCAACTCGCTACACAAACACACCACAAGATTCTTCAATTTTTGAAATGAAAATGAAGTTTCAAAGTCAAAGTATGGCAACGTTGCGAATGTTTGTTTGTGGAGTTCTTTTTGTCCCATTCATTCGTATGGCAAAAAGCCAAATTGGCCAAGTGATAAACATTTGGCTCTATGGAGACAACGCTTTTACCAATCTGGAACATGAGCTAACTGTCAAGCCGTAGGGGAGAGTCTCCAGAACGCCCTAACATGATTTGGTGTGTGTACTATGAGAACTGTGGCCACAGTCGCGAGGAGTAGTGTGACGTTTAACATTGATGGCAGTGGTGGGAAAATGAATGGGGGCTTATGGAGAGAAGAGGCTGCACTGCGCATACGGTGAGGCTCGTCGTTTAAAATTCACAAGGCGCACGGGTTCATGGCCTGCCCCGCATGAGAGAGCACCAATGTTCCTACAAAACTGGAATAAAAGAATTTGTCTGCTGCTTAGGGTGTGGCTGGGAGCAGCGTGAAAAGAGCGAAACGAGAGCTGATTTTTAAGCGATCCCGCATGTCGGCCCGGTGCTAAGAAGAGATTGGACATGCCCAATGCTGAGGGGGCCCTTTCAAACTCTGGGAGTCTCCCAGGGCCTGTGCCATCTGCTGGGGTGCATTGAAGCTGGACGCCTCATCACTTTGTATTACCATGTCAGCAGAGGAGACAATGGAGCAGGTACCTGAGCACATGGTCGTCGAGAAGAGGTGCTGCTGAAAAACCATACAACCTATCAGCGTGCAATTCGCTACACAAACACACCACAAGATTCTTCAATTTTTTAAATGAAAATGAAGTTTCAAAGTCAAAGTATGGCAACGTTGCGAATGTTTGTTTGTGGAGTTCTGTTTTTCCCATTCATTCTTATGGGAAAAAGCCAAATTGGCCAAGTGATAAACATTTGGCTCTATGGAGACAACGCTTTCACCAATCTGGAACATGAGCTAACTGTCAAGCCGTAGGGGAGAGTCTCCAGAACGCCCTGACATGATTTGGTGTGTGTACTATGAGAACTGTGGCCACAGTAGCGAGGAGAAGTGTAACCTTGAACATTGATGGCAGTGGTGGGAAAATGAATGGGGGCTTATGGAGAGAAAAGGCTCCACTGGGCCATACGATGAGGCTCGTCGTTTAAATTTCACAAGGCGCACGGGTTTATGGCCTGCCCCGCATGAGAGAGCACCAATGTCCCTACAAAACTGGAAAAAAGAATTTGTCTGCTGCTCAGGGTGTGGCTGGGAGCAGCGTGAAAAGAGCGAAACGAGAGCTGATTTTTAAGCGATCCCGCATGTCGGCCCGGTGCTAAGAAGAGATTGGACATGCCCAATGCTGAGGGGGCCCTTTCAAACTCTGGGAGTCTCCCAGGGCCTGTGCCATCTGCTGGGGTGCATTGAAGCTGGACGCCTCATCACTTTGTATTACCATGTCAGCAGAGGAGACAATGGAGCAGGTACCTGAGCACATGGTCGTCGAGAAGAGGTGCTGCTGAAAAACCATACAACCTATCAGCGTGCAATTCGCTACACAAACACACCACAAGATTCTTCAATTTTTGAAATGAAAATGAAATTTCAAAGTCAAAGTATGGCAACGTTGCGAATGTTTGTTTGTGGAGTTCTGTTTTTCCCATTCATTCTTATGGGAAAAAGCCAAATTGGCCAAGTGATAAACATTTGGCTCTATGGAGACAACGCTTTCACCAATCTGGAACATGAGCTAACTGTCACACCGTAGGGGAGAGTCTCCAGAACGCCCTGACATGATTTGGTGTGTGTAGTATGAGAACTGTGGCCACAGTCGCGAGGAGTAGTGTAACGTTTAACATTGATGGCAGTGGTGGGAAAATAAATGGGGGCTTATGGAGAGAAAAGGCTGCACTGGGCCATACGATGAGGCTCGTCGTTTAAATTTCACAAGGCGCACGGGTTTATGGCCTGCCCCGCATGAGAGAGCACCAATGTTCCTACAGAACTGGAAAAAAGAATTTGTCTGCTGCTTAGGGTGGGGCTGGAAGCAGTGTGAAAAGAGCGAAACGAGAGCTGATTTTTAAGCGATCCCGCATGTCGGCCCGGTGCGGAGAAGAGATTGGACATGCCCAATGCTGAGGGGGCCCTTTCAAACTCTGGGAGTTTCCCAGGGCCTGTGCCATCTGCTGGGGTGCATTGAAGCTGGACGCCTCATCACTTTGTATTGCCATGTCAGCAGAGGAGACAATGGAGCAGGTACCTGAGCACATGGTCGATAAGAGAAGAGGTGCTGCTGAAAAACCATACAACCTATCAGCGTGCAACTCGCTACACAAACACACCACAAGATTCTTCAATTTTTGAAATGAAAATGAAGTTTCAAAGTCAAAGTATGGCAACGTTGCGAATGTTTGTTTGTGGAGTTCTGTTTGTCCCATTCATTCGTATGGCAAAAAGCCAAATTGGCCAAGTGATAAACATTTGGCTCTATGGAGACAACGCTTTTACCAATCTGGAACATGAGCTAACTGTCAAGCCGTAGGGGAGAGTCTCCAGAACGCCCTAACATGATTTGGTGTGTGTACTATGAGAACTGTGGCCACAGTCGCGAGGAGTAGTGTGACGTTTAACATTGATGGCAGTGGTGGGAAAATGAATGGGGGCTTATGGAGAGAAGAGGCTGCACTGCGCATACGGTGAGGCTCGTCGTTTAAATTTCACAAGGCGCACGGGTTCATGGCCTGCCCCGCATGAGAGAGCACCAATGTTCCTACAAAACTGGAATAAAAGAATTTGTCTGCTGCTTAGGGTGTGGCTGGGAGCAGCGTGAAAAGAGCGAAACGAGAGCTGATTTTTAAGCGATCCCGCATGTCGGCCCGGTGCTAAGAAGAGATTGGACATGCCCAATGCTGAGGGGGCCCTTTCAAACTCTGGGAGTCTCCCAGGGCCTGTGCCATCTGCTGGGGTGCATTGAAGCTGGACGCCTCATCACTTTGTATTACCATGTCAGCAGAGGAGACAATGGAGCAGGTACCTGAGCACATGGTCGTCGAGAAGAGGTGCTGCTGAAAAACCATATAACCTATCAGCGTGCAACTCGCTACACAAACACACCACAAGATTCTTCAATTTTTGAAATGAAAATGAAGTTTCAAAGTCAAAGTATGGCAACGTTGCGAATGTTTGTTTGTGGAGTTCTGTTTGTCCCATTCATTCTTATGGGAAAAAGCCAAATTGGCCAAGTGATAAACATTTGGCTCTATGGAGACAACGCTTTCCCCAATCTGGA
>CM055191.1:22081915-22084415 GCA_029224185.1 Karalla daura
CCTTTCACCCAGGGCCACCGTGTCCACGCGCACACGCGTGCACGCACGCACACACACACATGTCCACGCGTGCACACACACACGCACATCTGGAGGTGCTGGAGGTGCCACCCACGGGTGCAGGACGCGCACGCGTACGCACCCAGGGGGTGGGAATCGTTCCGGGCACACAAAAAAAAAAAACCGACACTCGAGTCCCCACGGAGGATGCGGTTTCACCCATAAATAGATGCGGCCCCGGGCGTTGCTCCCCTCTCATCGACCGCGCGTGGCCCCCTCAGCATGGGGTCCCTCGCCCGGTCCCGCCGTCCCCGGACGCGGAACCCAACGTGCCGAAAGGCGACCCTCCCCTCCCCTCCCCTCCCCTCCACTCCCCTCGACCGTCGAGTTCTCGAGCGGACTGATTTATGTTTTGATGTCCCATCCCCCTGTGTCTCCGCCAGGGGAAGAAGTCCAAGAAGAAGGCCAAGCAGGCCGCGAAGGAGACCAAGACGGCGGCCTGCGGATGGCAAAGAGCCGAAGAAGGTGAAACGCCGCGAATGGCGCCATCGACACCGGACGTCCACCCTCCCTTCAAGGGTCGATGAGCTCTCCTATTTTGTGAAAAAAAAACTATAAGTGGTTGCTACCTTCCAAGTGTTTGCAATACTAGCGAGCCACCGGTTTTCAGCCGAATCTTAAATGTGATCTTGCCTGTGAAACGAAAACAACAACAAAAGGCTTGGGGGAAGTGGGGGAATGGGACCTGCCTGCGCCGCTTCTCTCAGGGAAAGCGGTCCTGGGCGTTTGAGCTTTCCCCGCATCTCGCCCCCCTCATCCGGCCTAATCCACGCCGCGTTCCCCCCGCTAATCCCCGACGAACCCTTCGCCGTTTCGCAACCGACTCCGCCCCCTCTCTCTCTCTCTCTCACGCTCTCTCTCTCCCTCCCCTCGCAGGCACGTGGGAGACCAAGGTCAGCAACAAGGAGAGAAGCGGGGAGCAGCGCAAGAAGGACAAGGGCTCCAGCGACGGCTCGGCCAGTCCCGGGGGAGGGGACACCCCCGTGACCGCCCAGCCCGGAGCCCCCCAGGGCCCCCGCACCCGCCCCAGCACCCGCCCCCCCGCCCAGCACCCGCGCGCCTGCCAGCCAGAAGAAGAAGAAAGGTCACTTCTCACGCTTGTTTACGTCGACGTAACGCACAATTGAGGCCTTCCCGGCCCCCGGGCTTGGGTAAACCGGGCTAATTTGGCACCCGGGGGGGAGATATTTCCGTCTGTTGTCGGTTCACAATGCCCCCACGTTGACGGGACGGGCTATAAGTGGAGGCTTTAGGGCAGGGGTAGGCAACCTGTTCCACAAAGAGCCGCTGTGGCTGCAGGTTTGTGGTCCAACCAGGCAGCAGTCAACACCTGATTTGGCTTATGCAATCAACTGATCTGAGTCCTCAGACAGTTGATTGGTCCGTCTGTGTGCTACGGAATGGGTTGGGAACAAACACCTGCAGCCACAGCGGCTCTTTGTGGAACAGGTTGCCTACCCCTGCTTTAGGGGATCTGGGTCCAGAGTGAGTTTGCCTAACCTTCTGTGTGTTGTGTGTGGCGTGAGGCATTTGATGTATTGCGTGTTTTTTTTTTTTTCCCCCCCTTCAGGAGAATCCGCCAAAGCGAAGGCGGACAAGGTGGAGCCAGTCGTGCCGCAAGGTAATCCGTCGGCAGGAAATGCTCGAGCCGTTGGCGCGAAGACTTAGAGAAAGCCCCGACGTGTCACCTCGAGTGGGCCGGGAGCTGGTGTGCCTTACCGTAGTAGTAGTAGTAGTAGTGGTGGTAGTAGTAGTGGTAGTAGTAGTGGTAGTAGTAGTAGTGGTAGTGGTAGTGGTAGTGGTAGTAGTAGTAGTAGTGGTAGTAGTAGTAGTGGTAGTGGTAGTGGTAGTGGTAGTGGTGGTAGTAGTGGTAGTGGTAGTGGTGGTAGTAGTAAGTAGTAGTGGTAGTAGATGTGTTGCCCCCAACTGAGCTGTTCATTTTGGCTGAGTGTCAAGTCTCTCTCTGTCTCTGTCTCTCTCTCTCTGTCTGTCACTCACTCTCTCTCTCTCTCTCTCTGTCTCTCTCTGTCTCTGTCTCTCTCTGTCTCGTCTCTGTCTCCTCTCTTGTCTCTGTCTCTCTCTGTCTGTCTCTCTCTCTGTCTCTCTCTCTCTCTGTCTCTCTCTCTCTGTCTCTCTCTCTCTGTCTCTGACTCTCTCTGTCTCTTCTGACTCTCTGTCTCTGTCTCTCTCTGTCTCTCTGTGTGTCTCTCTCTCTCTCTCTGTCTCTCTCCGTCTCTCTCTGTCCTCTCTCTCTCTGTCTCTCTCTCTCTGTCTCTCTCAGTCTCTCTCTCTCTGTCTCTCTCTCTCTGTCTCTCTCTCTCTGTCTGTCTCTCTCTCTCTGTCTCTCTCTCTGTCCTGTCTCTCTCTCTCTGTCTCTCTCTGTCTCTCTATGTCTCTCTCTGTCTCTCTCTGTCTCTCTCTGTCTCTCTCTCTCTCTCTG
>CM055191.1:22086915-22127304 GCA_029224185.1 Karalla daura
GAGGAGAGAGACATGAGAGCGAGTCCGCCCCCTGCAGACCCCCGTATGCAAAAGACTCCATATCCTGTTTATGCAACACCTCCTTCTGGACGAGAACTCTGACCCGAGCCCCCCCCCCCCCCCCCCCCCCCCCCCAGCGCCGGAAACAAACCGGACCGACGGCGACCTTTCGCGACGCGTGTCGGCCGACGGGTCGTTGAGGGGGAAAAAAAAACAAAAAACGAAAACCAACCTAGACGCAGCGCAGTCCGACGTAATGCGGGGATTTTTAAGGGGCGCGTTTGGTACTTGGTCTTTTAACTCCACTGAATCCGATAAACCGATTTGAAAGAGCCGCGCCGTAGCGATTAGACGAGTAGAAACGGAGAAGAGGAAAAAAAAAAAAAAAAAAGTACTGATCACGTTCAGGGGATGTGGCGGCCGGGGCCTGGGGAGGAGGGGAGGGAGGGGCGGGGGGGGGTTTACAGCGTAGGACGGACGCACAACTGGCCTTTTTTTTGTTGTTGTTTGTTTTTTGCTTTTCACGTTTTTTGATAAAAACAAAAACGTCGCCCTTCCATTCGTGCGGTGCGGCGGAACGGAGGGAGGAGGGGACATAGACATACAAAGGAGAGGAAATGGATAAACAAAGGAGTAAATAAAAACAAACAAACCAACAAAAACGACAACGTACTGCGTGTGACTTTAGGGGGGGGGGGGGCGCGTCTTCTTCCGACCTCCGCGTTCTTACCTGCGACCCGCCCCTCGTCCGGGGTCGTGCCGCGGCGTCTCTTGCTGTTCTCGCTCCCCGTGACGGCTCTTGTGTGGCCGGAGGCGTCGCGGGCCGCCGCCGTGACATCGGACGCCCTCGTGAACCTCCAGCCTGCGGTCGACCCCGAACGTCTGCGGAACCTTTTGTAAAACCCCGTTTGTAATGAGAGAGAAAAGCTAAAGCCATATGTAAAAGACTAAATAAAGGCCAGTTTTTCTACAGCCGGGGCCCTCTGTGCGTCCAGTTTGTCCACGGGGTGGAAGCAGTGAGACTCTCTGTGTGTGTGTGTGTGTGTGTGTGTGTGTGTGTGTGTGTGTGTGTGTGTGTGTGTGTGTGTGTGTGTGTGTGTGTGTGTGTGTGTGTGTGTGTGTGTGTGTGTGTGTGTGTGTGTGTGTGTGTGTGTGTGTGTGTGTGTGTGTGTGTGTGTGTGTGAGAGAGAGAGAGAGTGACAAACAGCCTTGTTTTGTTGCAGCCACTCATGAAGCGAAGACGTGTCCTCGCTTGAAAAATTCATTTTACTGCACATTCCTTCAAATTCTCAAACTTTGTACGTCTTAACTCTCTATCTAAACTGGCCGGCGGAGGCAAACAACCGCTTGGCAGCCGTCCTAGTGGAGGTCCCAGTCAATACCCAGTCAATCATGCTTCACTCTTACACCAGTACTGGAAGTCTCCAGGGAGAAACAACTCCCTGTCAAGTCAAATTAAGGGGACACTTGGACGCGGCCGCGGCGCTGCGAAAAAGGGCCCAAGCTGTCATCGCTGGAATTAGAGTCCCTAAGCTCGCCATGTAACCTTCTGGAAATGTCTGGTTATATCACGGATTTGATCCCGTCCGTGCCGTCTCAGGCCCTGGTGTTGGTCATCGACAGGACTAGTTAATGCGCCCCCGCGGCGGCTCCCGAAGGTGACCGCAACAAGGCAGGAAGCTGGAGGATTCTGCCTCGGAATAAAAGCATCAAACAACGATAGTCTGTTTTCAACTCCTTTCAAGGTTCACTCACATTCCGTCTGGACTACCATCCGTGCACAAATCCCTAAAATGATACCGAGATCGATCATACATTGCAAGCTCGCGTTATTTCATTTCATTTTTCACGATTTACCACCTTTCATTGTTTTTCCGTATGTCTTCTCAAGGTAAAGATGGATAAATCAAAACTATTGATCTGTTCTTCAGAAAATTCACTTTCTTTTACAGACAAAATATCCTCGAGTTATTACAGTTATTACAGGAGTGCAAATACAAAATGCACAGGGTCCACAGTTTATGTTGGTGCTGAAATTGTCCCAGACCTAAATGTACAATTAAATGCATAATGTGCAATTCCCCATGTCTCTATGACCCTATCATAAATTGGGCCAGACATTCCAGGTTTCTTACAAACGTACTCTGCACTAAATAATTCACATCCCAAACAGTGGATACATAGCGGAAAAACGATGATGGTTGGGCGCCGACATTTCTCCACAGAGAAAGAGGGATGCGCGGCGCAGTCGTCGGTGTCCCGAGGATTACGGTGCTCTTATTGTGAAGGCGGACGCAGCCTGGCCGCTTGCGCGCAGCTTTGCTGCAGCCTCTCCGTTCATAATCTGCGCGGCTCCGGTTGAGAGCCGCTCCGGTGCTGGCCGAGGCAGGGACAGGTCTGCTCCGGTCTCCGATCCCGCCCGCGCTTGACGAGGAGGAGCGGAGGCAGAGCGGCTCCGGCGCTCCCGGCGGTTCTCCGGCGCTTCTCCGGCGCTCGTCCGGCGCTTGTCCCCGAGTATCGGATCATCATGATGATGACGGTGTCCCCGTGGGACCGCTGGTACTCCAGCAGCTGCTGCCTGTGCTGCCATGTCCGCACAGGGACCATCATCCTGGGGATCTGGTACATGGTGAGTTGCGCAGAGCCGCAGCATCCCGCTGCTCGCGCCTCAGCGTCACCCATCTACTCGAGTCCGATTCACAGCCTCATCCTCCGTAGCAAACTGTCACTGTGCCACTTGTTTTGACTTGTAGAGGCCTGCGGATGCTGAGGTATAAAATGTTTATGAAATGCGTGTTATTCACCTCTATACTCCTGATTTCAGGCTGCATACTGGCAACCCTACAGGGTGCAGAATAGCACATAATGTAGGGTGCCGTACGAATGAACGTGATGAATGTGTCGGTGAGGTTCTCAGCCATCCAGGTCATGGCAGACTTAAGGTGCTAAAAACAAAGGCAACTGGACTTTCTGTCAGGTGTTGGAGGACGTTTCACCTCTCACCCAAAAAGCCTTCCCCAGTTCCGTTTCTGGCGTGGAGCTTTCCAGCTTAACCCCAACGGTTCACACGGTGGTTGTTGTTGTTGTTGTTGCTGTTGTTGTTACCAACAACCAAGGTGCCACCACACCTGAAGAGTCCCGTTGCCTCGCAGACCATGCAATACGTGGCCCGCATCTCCGGGCAGTAAGACAGACTTGCCTCCAGAGAAACACAAAACTCCGTGTGGAAAAATCCTCCGTCTGGGCTGCCTATGAATAAATAAGCACTTGGCCTCTTCAGGTGGCGGGCTTCTGTGTCAGGCCGCCCATCGACCTGAGAGAATTTTCCGTTACATACACCTGATCAATGGGGACGCGTGAGTCATCTGCATAACGGGCCGCGGCCGGCCCCATCAAAAACAAAGTCCCTCCGCCTGTATGTTGCCACGGCCAGAAGGAGGTCATCACCAGCCTGCGTTAAGGCGGTCTCCCACCTGCCTCCTGCCTCCCACCTGCCCGTCCATATTGTGGCCTTTATCTGCCCATATGTCCTCTCTCCCTAAGCTCATCAATGCCGTGGTGCTGCTCATCCTGCTCACGGCGCTCAGTGATCCCGACCACTACCACCTGACCAGCGCCGAGTTGGCTAACGACCTGGACGTCATGGATGATGCCAGTAAGCCCCTCGCCCTCTCTCAAACACCCCCCCCCCCCTTGCTAAGTCTTTTGTTACAAGCACCGACGCGGAGTCAGGCAGCGACAGCCTGTGTGCGGCGTGTAAGGAAACCCCCGGCGGCTCGCTCCGCGTCTCACCCAAAACCAAATCTCCCCCAATTGGCCGTGACAGGCGACTTAATCCGGGCTGACGGGGGGCGGCAGCCTCAACAGGCTGTCGGCCGACTAATGGAGTGATTGATTGTGCTATTAGAGGGACCTCACACGCCGGTCCAGACGGCCTCTCTTTGAATCACGCGGCTGCAGGAGGAGCTGCCTCGACAGCCCCGGGGTCTTCTACCGGTTCCCACGATCCTTTACCGCATCTGCCCTTAGGAGCAATAATAGTAATAACACAGCAACATTGCTGAGTTGTCCGACCTCCTCTGACAGCAATAAGCTCTAATGGCAGCTGTGTGTTCCATCCAGCTGTGTGACCCTCGCCCCGTGGAATAATTAACGTGATGATCGAGTGAATACAAAAAGGAGAGACAGATTCCGGATTGTGTTCCAGATCACTAACGTTTGATGCCGTGCATTTGAGGCACTGGTTGTTATTATTATTATTATTATTTTCCACGCTCCGGCTCGCAAATGTAATTCAAAGCGCCGTCGAAGCTGGTGCGGCAGTCAGGAGGGACGCGGCGTCCTCAAAGCGGAGCGGCGAGCCGTACAGACCGGTAGGGTGGTGGCGGCTGCTCCTCTTCCTCGTCGTATCTGTAATGACATGTCCAAACAAGGGATCGTCTGCTCCTGTGGCTCCCGAGACTTCGGTGGCGACATGACATCAGTCAGTATTGGACATTCCCCAGTAACAGGACTTTTACTGTATGTAGTTATCCCCCCCCCCCCCTCCACACACACACACACACACACTCAGATCCATGACTTACGTAACTGAATGATTTGTCATGTACCCGCCGAGGTGACGCCGGGTCGGGGAGACACGGAGCCAATGACAGCGCAGAGGTTAAACCCTCGTCTGCTCGACAGATGCAGCTCGATCGGCCCAACGCCACGCGCAAAACGCGTTTTCGTGTCTCGATGAAATGGGGGCCGAACGCTCCGGCCACCTGGCCACGGCCCCTGACCAACCTGGCCACGGCCACTGACCACACCTCTCTGTCTGCCCCCCCCCCTCCCCCAGACATGTGCATCGCCTCGGCCATCTCCCTGCTGATGATACTCATCTGTGGCATGGCCACGTACGGCGCCTACAAGGTAAGCCCGTCAGTCTTACCGCTCGCGTTGTGACCCCCCCCCCCCATCCTTAGCCTAAATGAAACCCATGTCTCCGTTTCAGCTGCGCGCCGCCTGGATCGTCCCCTTCTTCTGCTACCAAATATTTGACTTTGCTCTCAACACGCTGGTGGCCGTCAGCATCGTGGTCTACCCCAACACCATCCAGGATTACCTGCAGCAGCTGGTGAGAGGCCACGTCCGGACGGGTTGGACTGGCACCTGTCGAGCCGCCTGCACTCTCTAATGACTCTCTCTCTCTCTCTCTCTCTCTCTCTCTCTCTCTCCAACCCAGCCCGACAACTTCCCCTACAAGGAGGAGATCGCCGCTCTCAGCAACATCTGCCTGGTCCTCATCGTGCTGCTCTTCATCGGCTGCATCCTGGGCTTCAAGGTAATTTGAGGGCGCGCCCCGGAGCGATGGTGCGCGGAGTGGCAATTACTGGTTCGCCGCTGCCCCGTCGCTCCCCGCTCATGCCTTCACGGGGGAAAGCAGCTATTATGAAAACCCCTGCGACAGAGGCTCCGTCTTTCATACGCCGCTTTTATGCAGATCTGACCTTTCGAGGAATCAAGCGGACTGGCTGAAAATAGATTCCGGGGCTTTTGTGACGGCAGACGGCTCTGAAACGCTCGTATCAGAGACGTCAGCGATGTCTCCGGCACCAACTCCCCCGTCGCTGTTGTTGCGCTGGACTATTCACAGCCGCAGCGCGCGAATGTGGCGTCTGCGAACCAGGACGGACTTGCTCCTACGAGCCGGCTTCCTGAAATACCTCTGCAAACAGAGCAGAACGCCCGGTTTATCATTGATATGTATTACATATTCCCATACGTCTTGGATGATCTCTCGCCCCGCGCCCCCTCTCACCTTGTCAGGCGGACCGGGAGCCGAATCGACGTCGCAGCAGCAAAGTGGCCTTGCGCGAGTCGAGGGAGCTCAGTCAGCTCAGTCTGGCCGGGCTCGGGGCGGCTGGATGGCCGCGGCAGATGGCCTTGTGCTTGGCCGGCCGAGAGCCAGATGATCCCCGGTTGATGGAGAGCGACGGGAACTTGTTTTAGTTTTGTTTGTTTTGCTGCTCTAAACGCGATGCCTGAGCCCTGGTTTACAACCTCCACGCAGACTGAAGTTGACAGGCCGGCGGGCTGGGTTGTTATCTTGGCTTCTTCGTCTGACTCGTCTCCGGGGGCCAGGACGTGTTTATTTGGACAGCGGGCCTCTAATGCAGTCTCTCGGGCACTGGGGGACGTAATGTGCATGTCTTCTTGCGCTGCCATTTGTGTCCGGCAGTTTTTCTTTTCCACAGAGCCTGACAGTGAAACCTAGCCTGAAACAAACAAATATTTCCAGTTCTGATTTTAACGCTGTTCCGTCTTGGTTGGCCATGTCAGCATCCCAGTTAGCTCAAGGCACGCCCGAGGCTCATTTATGTGTTATTAACTTTCCTGGTATTTGTCGTAAAGTAAACTCCCAGATGCAAAGGAGTCACCAGAGTTTGAATCAAACGATGCTCTGTCCGATCTGACGTTGTTATGCAGCTCCTAACCTGGCTTTTCTCTCTCTCTCTCTCTCTATCTCTCTCTCTCTCTCTCCTCTCCCTCCTCTCTCTCTCTCTCTCTCTCTCTCTCTCTCTCGTACCTTCCAATCAGGCCTACCTGATAGCGTGCGTGTGGAACTGCTACAGGGTATGTGTGCGGCCGGGGAGCCTCTGAAGTCCTGCTCTACGTCACCACCAATGACACCACGGTGAGTCAGGCCCGCCGGATATTGAGGAAATGTACGAGTCGGGGGGGGGGGGGGGTTGACATGAGAGGAAAGCATCACCCCCGCGCATGTGTGCAATATGTTACCCGCGTTCGTAGTCGATCACGCTGGCCTTCATGTTTATATTGCTGTCTGGAGATCTATAAAGAAAACAATATCTCATCTTCATTTGCCGCTTTCTTCCCCCTCCAAAGACGACAAATCAACCGTGGTAAAGTGATCTCCCTCATCCAGCCGGCCCGCAGGTCACGTTTTCATCGACTGTGTTAGTTCCTCCCCCCCCCCCCGCTCGGGCCAGCCCGGCAGCCGTAAAGTCATCAGGCTGTGGGAGGAAGGAAGTATAAAGCCGGGCTGTAGTAGCGGGTAGTTTTACGCAGGCCGACATGGATGAATGTGCGGGGAGAGCTGGGGCTCCAGGCTGCGAAAGCCATTATGAGAGCGGCCCGGTGGCTCAGACGGATCGCTGTAAGTCAGCTGCGAGTGTGTTTCTGGCCCTCTCGCCCACACACCTCTTGCGACAGGTCGCGCTGTAAAGGGGGAAAGGGGGGGGGGAAAGTCTCTAGACGAACAGGAAATGCAGAGCGCCTATAGCGGAGGGCCTGTCAAAAGCCAGCTCACGGCGTGCGCACACGCAGCATGCTCAGTCTCGTGGGTGTTCTGAGAAACTCAAGACTGCCGTCGGTGTCACATTCCACACAATCGGAACCGATCCGCCGCGCTCAGCGCCGCGTTATTGTGGCTCTGGAAGAAGGGAGAAAGCGCGGGCCCCTGATGGCTAAAACACCTGAGCCGTAAAAGAGAGGGCGCTGGGAGGCCTCTCGGCAGCTCCCTCTGACATCATTAGTGCCAGAGGGACAGCCAGCCTGGCCCCTGTCCTGCACCTCCCGGCGCCTCAGCAGGTACGGCAGATTCAATTAGGGCCGCCCCGGGTCAGCTCTGGGTTAGCAGCTTGCGCGGCCTCGCGTCACTTCTGTGGCGTCGAGGTCAAAAGCCGGCTAATTGCCTCCCGTACGAGCTGAGCTCCCGGACGCCCTCCTGCCACCCACACAGCCAGGCGGGGAGCTGCCACAGTAACGATCGTCATTTCGGTATAGGGGTTCGATCAGCCCGTCCCCATTTACTCTACGCAGTCATTTCCAGCATCCATTTCCTCCGCTTTGTATGGGCCTCTCGTTTCTAGCTCATCGCCTGGATTCTCTGTGCCTCTTCGGGATTCACTTTAAAGGCCCTGATCCCACTCAGAGAAATCTAATCAGAACTCCGTTGGCTGGCACACAAACACACACACACACACACACACACACACACACACAGGGCAGAGACGCTACAAATCCCGAGCGTCGGGACGCACCGGAGGGCTGACCCGGGCTCACACTACCTCTGCTCGCTTCAATTACCTGAGCAAAAGAGCGGAGGAGAGCGGAGCGAAGCCCCGTCTGCCCTCGCAGACGGGGCTTCAGCTGCGCGTCCGTCTTCTTCTGACATGCGAGAGGGAGCTCCGGCGTCCGTCCTCAGCATCGACACCAAGCCCGACACATCGCCCGCTGGCCCGCGGCTAGGGATCACTGCCACTCACCGAGTAATCCCGTGATCATTTCCCAGTTATTTCGCAACGTTGCCATCCGCTCCACGAAATCCTCATCCAGTGACGGATTGAAATCCCTCGTCTGGCCAATAATCCTAACCCACAAACAAAAGCAGGAACTAGTAAATGTGAAGCATTTCATTTTGTCCCGATGAGATATCGTTTCGTATCCAGACGATCGACTCATAATTTGTCGACCTTGTAGAAATTTGGGGGTTCTCAAAAACAGCCTTCATCACTTATGTCGGTCTTTCATTGTGCTTCATCAGGGAATTTTCAAGACCAGTGCCTTTTTCATTTTGTTTGACTCATCTCTTTTCGTTTATACTTTGATCTAATCTCTGCGTGCGTGTGTGCGTGCGTGCGTGTGTGTGCGTGTGCATTTGTAAACCCGGCTGGCCCGCTGTGCTCGTTACATCACGTTCGGCTGACATCTGACCTATTCATCGGGAAACCGTTATACGTGCTTTGAACTCCTGATACTGCTCTTGATCCAATGTGGCACTTTTACGGCTTTATTCACTTATTTGGAATCGCGCCGAAGCCGATCGTGTGACTGAAACAGCGAAACAAACGAACAAAAAAAGGCTCAGAGTGCAGCTCCAGTGTCACCGCTCGTCGTCCGCCTTGCTCTGTCACCAAACCCGGCCTCCTCCTTCCTCCCCAGGTGCTGCTGCCCCCCTACGACGACAGCGTCAGCGTCCCCCCCAAGCAGGCCCCTCCCCCGTACCCCACGGCCACGGCGTGAGCACGCTCCCCGCCTGCCCGCCGACCGGACCCCCGACGCCGACCGATGCCCGCGCCGCACTGCCTCTCTTCGGCGTACAGTACATTCCTGGATCTGTTGTCGCTACACACACGCACACACACGCACGCACACACGCGCACATTTACAGTACAGTACGCCCGTGCATGCGCTGGCTGCGCGCCACGTCGTCCGGCACGCAGACAGAAATGCACACGCACCAACCTTCTGCCACCACCGTGACCTCTCGCCCCCCCCCCCCCCCCCCCCCCCTTATTGGTTTCTACCACGTATACTGTAACTGCCCCGAACTGTGCGTTCCGCTCCCGTCAGAGCAGCACCTCCAGAGGTGCAGATGACCCAGCGCATATATATATATATATATATTTTTATCGACCGTGTCTGTGCCGTGATGGTGTCTCGTGTCTCCTCACCCTTGATAGACGTACTTGAACCTGTGCTCGCCGTCGGGGTTGGATCGCCTTCGCCCGTCCACTCTCGCCCTGCCCCAAAACCCTCAAGTGTGAAGTGTCGCCTCGACTGGAGGTTTTCCCAAAGACGCGCCTCCTGCCTGTGCCCCGGCGCGATCGACGGGCAACCTAATGTATATCGAACATATCGCCCTCTCCTGCAGTCTCGTGTTGTAAGCATCGGTGGGCGCGGGGTCGACCCTCACGACTCTCAAACGTAAGCGCGTATGCTTCTGCCGATCGACGAGAAATGTCTAGGGCCAGCTCCACTAGCTCCACTTTGACAGCGACGGAAGCAGCGCTGATCTGGAATCGGCCGGCCCTTTGAAGTCCCGGTGAATGAATTGCCCGAGGGAGCCCTAGTGCGGTGACCCCCAAATCGGGCCCGTCCTGCCTCCAGGATCTCGACGAGTGTGGACCCGTGGTTGTGTTTTTTCAATTACGCCGGCGGGAGCTCCTGCTCTGCGTAAACACGCGAGCCTCCTCCACCAGATGCAGCCGTTGGCAGGCTGCTCCCCGGACACGGAAAGCCCTGTAAGGACGGACGAGTCAAGCCCGAGGACCGCCGCTGTGCGAAGGAACAAAGATGTGACGTTTATTTGTCTATTAAAATCTAATTTCATTGACGCCTGTGTGCGTGTTTGTTTTCAGTGTGTGCTACAAACTGTTTGTGCGGTGTGACTCCGGCCTGGCCCGAGGGAACGGCCGAGCCCTGGAAACTGTTAGTAGGAGTAGCTGTGTACAGCCGAGGCCGCAGGTACCCCCGCAGTGTTTGCAGTCTGGATGACTCACCGGCTGGTTCCATAAACGGATACGGGGAGTTTATCCCGGCATCTCTCAAAATTACAGTGCGGCTCTCTCAGAGTGACACAGATGCATTGGGCTGGAGGATAAAATAAATCAACCCTCTGACTCTCCCGCACCGGCGTCCTCACCTTTTCTTAAGCCTCGACATCTAGCAAAAGCGGGAACTGTGCTCTGAAGTCATTCTGAGAAACGGCATAAACTAGCACCCAGTGGAACATAAACTTCATAGTCCCTTGATCCGAACGCCTCGAGGCTCTTTACTCTCGCTGGCACTGCAAACCTCAAACCTCTAGCCCGTAGATTGTTAGATGCTCAAGGTAAAGAAATCTCACGTCGCTGTGATGTGTTCAAGGAGACTGTGCCGTGGGCGCGTGTTCGCCGAAGCATCGGTTTACATGAGGCAGCGCGAGAGGCGTCCCCTCGGTGGGAGTCGGAGTGAGTGGGAGTAAACAGGGGGGAGCGGGGAGTGAATGGAGTGAGGGGCAGAGCAGCACAAGTGCCTGGACAGACAGAGGGCTGGGCTGGAGCAAGGAGAACCGCTTGTTTACAGCCGGGAGCTGCCACACACTGACAGATTCTCCTGTCTCTCACCACTGGAAACTTGGACGGGCTGGACTCAAGGAATCGTTGGCTTCGATAACAGCGTGAGTAGCTTTTGATTTATATTCCGGGCGGCTTTAGGTGCACGGCTTTCGCAGGCTGAACGCACAGACTCCACTCGCAGGGCATATTTTCAAGGGATCTGATCCATTTTCTCAGTCTCTTGAAAAGGAGCTTGATGCAGAGTGGAGGCCACCAGCATCCCGTATTTACGCACTCGAGACAACATCCCGTGTTACGTCGCCTGTGGCATGAAAAGCCATCAGCGGTAGGAAATGCGCAAAACAGAGATCAGGCCCCCCCCCCAAAAAAAACCAAGGTACAAGCCAAGGTACAGCTCATGCTGCATCGTAGTAAACACAGCCGCGGCCTCTTTTTTGTTTCTAAATGCATTTGTCAGCATTTTTAGAGAGCAAGGAATATCCGCACCTGGTTTGGTGGAGGTCTGGGGCACATTTGTGATAACGATGTCAGACTGTCAGACCTGTGGCAGAGACACAGGTCTGACAGATGTGAGGTCAGAGGTCGACGGCTCCGCGCAGGATGCAACACGAATGCGTGACCCGCGGGTCTCAGGTCAGCTGCCACCGTACACTTATGTGTGTGTGTGTGTGGGTGTGGGTGTGTGTGGGGCTGCGAGATCAGTCAGCGAGCTGCTCACAGCTCCATCAGGGAACACCGAACAACAGCTATTGCACGGCTGCGATTCCCCCTATATTACACACGCCACGTCATACTGTTTTCACAGCGCTTGCAGCATTTGCACCAACAACAGACCGCTCTCAGACAACAGTGGGGTCTGCAGTCTGAATACGGCATGTAATGAATGGCTCTCCTGGGCACTGGGCAGGGAAACGGTCTGCGGTACTTCTCGGCCTGTGTTAAATCACTTTTAACCACCTGTTCAGCAAAGCATTCATACAGAGTGAACCTCTCGTGGAGCTCGCATAGAGGAGATTATGATCATACCGCTGAAAGTGAAATTTGGGGGTCTACGAGCAGAGGTGCTTGTGGATTGTCATATCCGCGGACTGAAGTGTGAAATCCGAAGCTGAGGAGGTCAAATATGTGGAAGGTGAGAGTTCTCTTCTCTATTTATATCTCTCCTCAGCATTAACCTCAATGCAGCATTTCATTGGTCACCCAACCGACTCAGAGTTGCTGCTCCAGAGATGTTCGAACACCGTGCGGTCGTTTGGTCGTAGGTGAACCATAGAAATGAGCCACTGGCTTTTCAGTCTGGATGGCGATTCACATTCGTGTCCATGGACCTGAAGCTGCGCTACTTACCACACTGCTTAGCTCTGAAAACCCATCTTACCATTCAACCTGTGAAGTGGTTATTGGTAAAGATTATTGTGTTTTATGAAAACAGTTTTTAAAGAAATACAATTGACATCGAAAGACAGGATTTTTCCCTCACACATGTCACGTTGTTGCTTATTACTATTTGCTTTATTATTCACGGGAAAAGTGTGTATTATTTGAGACTTTCTGCAATTTTGAATTTTGAATTGTCTGTTTTTACAGTTGTTTACATATGACTTCATACCAAAGCGCAAACGTTCGGAGCAGCGTATTGAAATCCCATCGCTTGCTTTTTGATGTCCACCTTGACCATAATGCTGCAAAATTACACTAAACGCTGCACATTATTTCTCATTTGCCTGGCAGCCAATCAACGGGGAGCTCTGCCCCTGTGTGTGATTGGATCCAGACTTCATAAATGTGGACTGAACATAAAACAGCAGCGCATTCTCTTCTCGTCCTTCCTTTCCTCCCTCTCTGTCTTCGCTCCTCCAGGTTTGCACTGCGTGGTCAGAGCCTCTCTGTGCGCTCTCTCGCTTCCCTCTCTCTCTCTCTCCCTCTCTGTCTGAACGCTGCAGTTGTCACCTCTCATCATGATGAGGTCCCTGGCCCTCGGCCTCCTCTGCCTGCTGTGCTGTAACGCGGCTCGACCGGACAGACGCCGTCCCAGACCCGCTGCTGCCTGGGGGCAGAACGAGACCACGGTCCAGAGCAAAGCAGCGGGTGAGTGGCCGGCCGCCTCTCCCTCCAACATACAGCCTGTCCGAGAGGCGCGATGTTTGTTAACGCCTCCCTGTGTCTGCTTCCCAGAGAGCCCCTGCAAAGCCGTCCCGCTGGACTTCGTCTTCGTCATTGACAGCTCCCGGAGCATCCGCCCCCACGACTACGAGAAGGTCAAGACCTTCATCATCAACCTGCTGCAGTTCCTGCAGGTGGGGCCCGACGCCACCCGGGTGGGGCTGATCCAGTACGGCAGCGTGGTCCAGCCCGAGTTCTCCCTCGACACCTACAGCACCAAGGCCGAGGTGGAGCAGGCGGTGAGGGGCATGGAGCACCTGGCCACAGGGACGATGACCGGTCTGGCCATCCAGTTCCTCATGGAGGCGTCCTTCACCGAGGAGCGCGGGGCGAGGCCCGCCAGCCTGCACATCCCGCGCATCGCCATGATAGTGACCGACGGGCGGCCGCAGGACACGGTGGAGGAGGTGGCGGAGCAGGCCAGGCAGTCGGGCATCCAGATCTTTGCCATTGGTGTGGGCCGGGTGGACATGAACACGCTGAAGACCATCGGCAGCGAGCCGCACTCTGAGCATGTGCACCTGGTGGCCAACTTCAGCCAGATCGAGACCCTCATCTCCGTGTTCCAGTCCAAACTGTGTGGAGGTGAGGATCATTCATCCGCCCCTGGTTCATCCTCAGTATCTGATTCCTCCGCTTCTTCTGGTGCTCCGTAGCTCCTTTTACCTCTTAGTTCAAGAAAAAGGTCCCAAGCCCTACTGTTTGGCAAGGAAAGTAAAGTCACATGATTGGTCCAGGCAAGACAGCCAATCAGAAGGGAGCCTGATGATGCTTGATAATCAGATCTGTGCTGAAACACAGATCTAACAATGCCGCTCCTACAAATAGGATTCTACGCTGGCTTGTAAAATAGCATCTGAGGCGTTTCCGATGAAACCAGTGCCCCATAGCTTCTATATCGTCGCCACAAAACAAGGACGCGTACTGTACACCTCTCTCAAGTGTGTGTGTGTGTGTGTGTGTGTTTCAGCCACGGAGATGTGTGAGGTGGTGGACCACCAGTGCCAGCACATCTGCGTGAGCAGCCCGGCCTCGTATCGGTGCAAGTGCAGGGGAGGCTTCACGCTCAACCCCGATGGCAAGACATGCAAAGGTGAGGCGCTTTGCAGTGTGTTCCTCCACGACACGGGTCGTCGTCCACAGTCTGGCCTTTACGTTAGCCTCGCACGAGTGTTCGAGTATCTTTTGGCTCGGTGTTCCGTTTGCTCAGACCGCTCCATTTCAGCACCAGCAGCGGTGAACACCGGTTCTGATCGCGCAGGCCGCCTTGAGAAACTGACTCTCTGACTGCGCTGTGTCGTCCCCAGCCGAGGACATGTGCGCCGAGGTGGATCACGGCTGCCACCACGTCTGCGCCAACCTGGTGGACGGCTACGAGTGCCGCTGCCGCCCGGGCTATGAGCTCACCGTCGATCTAAAGACGTGCAACAGTACAGTATTCAGCCGAGGCTCCGTCCCCCCCCCCCCCCCCCCCCCCCCGCCCCCCCCCCCCGTCGCCTCTTTCCCTATCCTGCATTTGAGCCCGGCTCCACATGCAGGTGGACAGAACTCATAACTATGGCCAGACCGGTGAATAGGTTGTATATCGCACCATTCCGCACATCTTATTTTATACCTCTTTACCACTACTTATTACTGCTTTTATGCTGTTTTTACTACTTTATTACTGTATTTATCCTGCAAGATGAATGTCCTTGCGTGTAGAGGAGGGAGTGATGTAAAAACCATGGCCTACTATGTTTTTGCTGGACCGGCGGTTAAAGGGAAAGCCAACAGCCTTCCTGCCAGTGACGTCAGTCCACCCACTGCTGGAAACTGTCTCCTTCGCTCCTCTGGTAGATGTTAACAGACAGTTAAGTAGGGGTGATTTCCTGGAGGAAGTGTGTTTTTACCATCACGCTGAAACCCGGGGTGTCACTGTGTCACCTAGTCAAAACAGCGCCAGCTGTTTGAGCTCTCCTGTCCTGGGTTCACACATCATCACCTTTCCCACTCGTTCTTTGACTATTGATGAATGAAATATGGCGATGATTAGCTCCAGTTCTAAACGCAGCATTCACGACTTCAGTTCCGCGGTGCGTGACTATTGCTTGCTCTCAGGAATAGACTACTGCGACCTGGGGAACCACGGCTGTGAGCAGGACTGTGTCAGCATCCCAGAGTCCTACGTCTGCAGGTGCAAGAAGGGCTACGTCCTGAATCCGGATGGCAAGACCTGCAGCAGTAAGTGAGCAGCAAGAGTTGAATGAATTCCCGCTGAATCACGCTCCCTTTAAGCCCCTGCATGTGCCGATGAGTGCAGTTCACGGTGATGCTTGTTCAAAGCACCGGTCTCCATTTCTGCCGCCACTCAGGGATCGACCACTGCGCCGACGGCACCCACGGGTGCGAACAGGAGTCCACCAGCACGGCGGACGCCTGTGTGTGTAAATGCAGGGAGGGCTTCACCCTCAGGTCCGATGGGAAAACATGCAAGAGTACGTCTAAATGTCATTTTCCCGCTCGCTCGCTCGCTAGTTCGCTCGCCTGCCGCGATACTAAGGGAGAAATCCATTTTGGAGCTGGAGGAAACTGAAAGTAATGATGTGCTATTGATTTACAATACGGACTATGGCGAGTACACACCGTGCGATAGGACTTCTGCAGGTTTGTTCACAGTAATTATTCGTGGACAGTAACTGTGCATGTGGAAGGGGCCAAATTCTCTGGTGACTCTTGGATAAATGGGGCTGTATATGATGCATTGTTTTTATGAGGGCATCGATATTACTTAGCGTTCCGGGTTACGATTTTCTCCCTCTGCGCTCGCCAATACGCTGCCCTGCCAGCCCTAATCGGCTGACAATTTCCCCGCCAGGGCTCGACCACTGCGCCGACGGCGCCCACGGCTGTGAGCAGGAGTTCGCAAGCACGGAGGACGCCTGCGTGTGCAAATGCAGACGGGGCTACGCGCTCAGGCCCGATGGGAAAACCTGCAAGAGTGAGTGCCTCAGCCCGACACGGGCACAAAGGTTCCCTTTTCTGGGACGATCCCTCACCGCATTGCATGGCGTGCAGAGTTAAACATCAATGTGGGTCGCAAACGTCTTTCGCGCCCTCTCTCTCCCGCTTCTGTAACACTGGAGAGTGCGTTGCTGTGGCTAACGGTGCGTCCTCACTCCCCGACTGTTTGCTGCAGAGACTGACCATTGCGCCGATGGGAAACACGGCTGCGAGCAGGAGTTCCTGAACGCAGAAGATTCGTGCGTGTGCAAATGCAGGAGCGGCTTCAGGCTCCGCGCCGACGGGAAAACATGTCAGAGTGAGTCCAACTCCCTTCGGCGTCGCCGCAGTGACTATGAAGGTGGATGATGCAGGGCGGAGCTGCCTCAGGATGGATGCTGCACAATCGCTAAGGCTACTAAGGCTGCTAAGCCATTTAGCTTTTTCCTCCTGTGAGTCAGTGCCGAGGCTCCTGATTCATTTTGAGACCTTCAGCCCAACCCGGAGTCAGGGACGGGACCGATGTGAATGAAGCCCTCCCCCACGTTTGTCAGCGTAAAGGAAGCGCTGATGTGAATAGAAAATTGACTGCAATCTGCCACGTTTTTCGACGTTGCACCGACCGCTTCTGTCCCCTCCTCCGGTGTTTACGTGTTACGTAACTTTGGATGAATTTTTGGCGGAGGTCACTGTTAATCCGGGCCTTCGCTGAAAATTCCATGTTTCCCCTCCTGTCCAGATTACGGGGGATATTCTCTTGTTTATGTTTACCAGCAGGCAGGAGTCCTCGGACACTTATCTGTCTAATAGCCATGGCCGGTCACAGAAACACGCAATCCTGGGTCTAAAACGGCTCTCTTGAGTGCGGCGTGTGAATTCCGGAAACGTCCCGGTCACCTGCATGTGCCCAACTAACCCTGCGCCCCAACCCGCAGGTCTGGATCTGTGTCAGACCGCGGAGCACGGCTGCGAGCACCGGTGTGTCAGCACCGCCGACTCCTACGCCTGCAAGTGTTTCGAGGGCTTCGCGCTGGCTGAAGATGGCAAGAGCTGCAAAAGTATGACCTCGCCCCTCCTCACCGTGGACCCACTTCCTCCGAGAAAGGCATGAAACGTGCTCTCCATGTGTTTCTGACAGAGCCCGAGTGCGGGGACGGGGTCATGGACCTGGTGTTCGTCATCGACGGCTCCAAGAGCCTGGGCCCGGCCAACTTTGAGCTGGTCAAGCAGTTTGTAAACGGCATCGTGGACTCGCTGGACGTCTCCAGGGCGGGCACCCACGTGGGCCTCCTGCAGTACTCCACCAAGGTGCGCACGGAGTTCACCCTGGGCCAGTTCAGCAGGGCGCAGGACGTCAAACGGGCGGTGTCTGCCATGCGCTACATGGGCAGAGGCTCCATGACCGGCTCGGCCTTGCGCCACATGTTCGAGTCCAGCTTCTCGGCCAGGGAGGGCGGCCGGCCCAACACCCCGCGCGTCGGCATCGTGTTCACCGACGGCAGGTCTCAGGACGACGTGTCTGAGTGGGCCGACAGAGCGAAGGACTCCGGTAACACTCATCATCCTGTTCCGCGGACGCACGCTGCCCTGTCCAAAAAGTGAAGTCCGTCTACCCCACTCTCCCCGCCCCCTTGTGTTTTCAGGCGTGACGATATACGCGCTGGGCGTCGGCAAAGCCATTGAGCAGGAGCTGAGGCAGATTGCCTCAGAGCCGGACGAGAAGCACCTTTATTACGCCGAGGACTTTGACAACATGGGGGAAATCACGAAGAAGCTGAAGTCCAGGATGTGCAAAGGTATGTTCACTCATCCAAACCGAGAGATGCTGAAAACCACCAGAGCCTTCTCGTCGATGGCTCCGTTCAGTGATACTTCATCTCCGACTGCCTTCCCCAGGCCAGGCCATTTTGCAGAAAGACATTTGTCTTTCTGCAAAATGGCGCATCACTGCCACCTGCTGCCACTCTGACAGCACTCCGCGTTCCCCCATGCGGCGACACTTTAGGTAGGGGAAAGAAAACAGATCCGGGAGGAAAACCTTCTCGTCTTGTTCTTTTATTTCCCCACAGAGAGGCCGTCCGATGAAAACATGTGCCGGTGTGAGAACGTGATCGCGTTTCAGAACCAGGTCACGGAGAAGCTGAGGAGCTTGGTGCAGAGTAATATCCTTGTTCAAAAACCGCCTCCGCAGCTACCTTTACACTCAAACGTGTCACTCTTTAACATCAATCATGTTGTGCACAGACTCAGGTGGTTTGCATGATACATTTGTCAATTTGAATGCAAAGTCACAAAGCTACGGATACACTTCTGGCTGGTTTCTTTGTCTTCGTCACTTTCAATTATGTGGAGAATCCTTAAAAAGGCATGTATCGCTTTTTTTCAGCTTTGCTTTGTCAGACTTTTCCTCCAGGGAAGAGTGATTTCCTTAACATGCTTACTTGAAGCCATGTCAAAGAAGCTGGAGACACTGGAGAATCAACTTGTGCTCAAATGAAAGGCTGTGACCACAGTAACATCTCCACCCACCCCGAACCTGTAGTGTAGCATTCACAGGATCTCCCTGATCCTGCTCTGCAAGCTACAACAAAACATATGCAAACCACAGCAGCTATTTATACTCGTTTGTATGAACACAGTGATTTTTGTCTATAATTTTGTTTACCAAATCAAATAAAGCTTTATACTGTCGACTAAGAGTTACACATTTGACACATTTCTTGGTTGTTTTCATTCACTGTGGGTTATCACATGTTACATAGGGTCACTTTTGGTGTCACAAGAGACATGAATGTTTCCATGTGGAGTCTGCCCACAAAAACGCAGCTATCCACATGCACAGATGGCACATGTGCTGCCTTTAATACGACCAGTAGGTGGTGGACCTCCTCCAGGGGGACACTCCCATAAAGGGGAGGACACTCGCTCCAAGCACATGTTTGCCACCTCCTCCTCCTCCTCCTCCTCCTCCTCCTGTATGAATAGTCAGGGACGGACAGGGAACATTCAGTGGTTTTTGCCTGCTCTGCTTAGCTGCATTCTCACAACACATTTGGTGCAGGAGGGCAACAGGCCATGCGTAGACACACAAAGAGGCTAGGGGAGATAATGGTGCCCAGCTTCTCTTAGGAACCGAGGAGCTATAGCTGTGCATGTTTCCACTGCCAGACAGGCTCTGTCTTTGCTAACAGAGTAGCAGTGCACACTTGAGTTCGTGTCTCCCAGAACTTCCAGGTTTTGCTTTACTTCTCTCCTCTCCGCTCACCTTCCAAACATGGGGTGCTCCTCATCCAGTGCACAGACTGTTGACCAAGAGAAGAGGCCAGGCACAAAGCCAGAGGAGAGCAATGGAGATACAGTGGGTGAGTAGTGATCGCACATGGAGAATTCAAACTCTCCAAAATGTCTTCACTCCCTGTTTGGTTGTTTTGTGCTGAGCCGTGTGAACTGTGATGATGAGCTATGAGTCCTTTGTGGAGCCGCGCTCTGGTTGCTCCACTTCCTCTACAGTTAGCGTCTCTGAGAGGTGCTGAGGGGTGTGCGCCTGCTGCTCTGGTACACTGTGTGCTTTCTCACTCCCCTCTGCTGCACAGCTTACTACACTGCCTCGCCATGAGAATTATTCATGTTCACCCACTTCCCACAAAGTGCTCGGTTGTTATTTTTAGTCGGCCATCTCTCATTGAGAGTGTGTTGACAGAAAAAACGGTAAACTGCCCTGCATGACTTATTGATGAGGTGAGACCTGAAAAGAAGCTGACTGGGATGGTCCTTTATCGGTTTCATCCTCACTGAGTCCTCTTTGGCATGTAGATGAAGGTGGACTGGTAGCTACAGCAGGTCCAACTCCTTCAGTGGCACTGCATTAAAGCCAGTTGGGAGTGTGGTGCTGTCTATCTGCAGCCTGGGGCAAGAGTTGCTGCCCAACCTGTTTTCTGCCTCTGTGCTGATTCGTGACTAGGAATTTTTCGCACGCACACAAAAGAACATCTCGTAACAGAGACAAGGTGTTCAACTTATAGTTTGGCAGTATATTTTGCAGAGATTTTCCCTCAGATTGTGTCGAGCGCGCGTGCATGATAAGAGGGGTGTTTTGAAACTCGGTCCAGGACTCTCCAGCTCACACAATGGATGCAGGAATGCAAAGGAGAAACGGGCTGGAGGGGCCAGCATTGTGATGCTCTTTGAAAAGGTCCCAAATGTTTCCAGGCTATTCTGACATTCCCTTGCGTTGGGACAACAAGGCGCAGCCCGGTTTAGTATCTCAACACATAGTCACACTCTGTGGTCCTCGACTTGATCGACTTTGCATATGTGGTCTGTGTCCAGGCCTGTGCAGACGTCCAGCAACGCTGACACAGGCCACGATTGTCCATTCATAGCTCCAACCCACTGGCACATGGCTATGTCATGCCAGGCACGGCTGCCTGTACACTGTGTGCTCTGCACCTCTACGTATACATGACATGACAGTGCCATTGTTAGAAAGCGCTCTCTCCGGCACAGAATCAATCAAGTCAGCACTTTGACTTGACTTTTGACCTGACTTTCAAACAGTTGTGGAGGAAGGCAGAGCGCTGCATTCTCATTAAAGCTGGCATCGCTCCTCTGCATTCATGTGCACCATTTCCATCTTCCACTATGTCACTGTGTGATGTGTGTATCAGAGCATTGTCCCTCCAGCCAGTCCTGGTCACCTGGAGAAGCTCCAGTGTCTTTCCAGGCTCTTACATCACCCCAGCAAGAAAACCAGTTATTGTGCTCCTCGCCCAGCCATGCTCCTCTAAATGTGGCTGAATGGGGTGGAGGTTTAAATCATACAGTGTACAGTCTGTCCAACACATCAGCTGTATGCCATCCAAGCCACCACTGGTCCCATCCCCTGCCTGGGCCCCTGTCTGCCCACCCCACCCCAACCTCCCTCCCTCCCTCCCTCCACCCTCTGTGCTGTTGGCCAGCCGTGGCACTGTTTTGACTGGGATCTCTGTCATCTCTGGCTGCTAAATCATGTTGACATACGAGTCATCCATGCCTGGAGAGGATGTCTCTGTCTCGACCCAAACACACATTCACACTTTTCAGCCACTGTTTCTGGCCTGTTGTGCAGACCACAGCTTTGCTGTCTCCCTGACAGCCGGTGTGTGAGGTGGGCTTCGGCTGAAATGCGTGGACACATTTGGAAATCTCTAAAGAGAATAAGTGTGCCAGGCAAAAGAAACATTATAAGGAGACGCACGCCGTGGGGACACCTGTCTAAAATCCCCTGCTTTTACAAGTCTACAGAATCGTGATTTGAAATCTCTCACTTTACATATAAACTGTCCCGTGCTACGTGCTCATCCGCTGGCTCGTTTTGATTCGAGCTGCCAGGCCGTCACATTCCCTTCCACCCATCACTCTCAGCTCTTTCTACCACTTGTGACAGACAAGTGAAATCAGGAAGCTGCAGCATCCAAACCATCCAGCCGTTCAGCGTCTGCACCGGCTCGTCTCACGTGTGGACTTAGTTTTGGACAGAGGGGTTAGCTGTAAAACTGCGATGAGGGCAAACTGGTAACAGATCCTGCTGTTGTTGTGGTGGTGATTTCTAGGGCTGAGGTGCTCGTTGCTGTCCTGACATTTAGGCTTAAGCATGTGAACCATCCATTGGGGCCGGTAAATGAGAATGCAGGTAGGGTGTCTCCCCAGAGGCAGGCAAAGACAGTGTCACATGTATTTTATTTCCTCTGAGAGGGCTCCTCGTGGCTTGAGGCTTCAGTGAATCGCATCCTCAGCTACGGGAAATGAAAGGATGCCTTCCCTAGCACGTATTGCCTGAGCCTTATTGCCTCATTTCCTATCATACCCTCCGTGTGGGTTTTAAAGTACTGTTTTGCTGTGCAGTTGCATGGTCAAACGGCCAAATGTGTTGTTGTTTTCAAAGTCTATATCATGAATCACTCACTACTATTTAATTGGATTTTTGGGAGGTCACCAGTTTTGAACCTAGTTCACACAGATTTGTATATCCATCAGGGAAACGCATACCAGCTTGCAATATGGTAATTGTTCTCTTATGGTTGAATGTCTGAGGAGCCCCAGATGTGACAGACGTCATCAAATGACTAATCCTCTTGAAAGTGTTTTTGATGCTCAGCATGATGAATCCTAACCAAGCATCTATTTGCCTCTCTGGTTTTGGCAGCGGTCAGAAACGGGATCATTGCAGAAGATGCACAGACCATCGAGGACCAGATGCAGCTGCCTGTGCAGACCGCCTTACCAGATGATCTACAACCCGGTGCGGATGATGAAGCAGAGGCCGTGCTAGTGGCCCTGGAGGCCCAGGAGGACCTGGGCTCTGGGGAGAACCTCCTGGCTGCTCCAGAGCCTGAGCCAGAACCTGTTGCCCTTACAGAGGCAGCTCCGGAGGTCGCTGCACCACCTGAAGCCACCACTGAACCCGAGGCTGCTGTGGAGGAGGCTGCACCTGTAGAAACCAAAGCTGTGGAGGCTGCGCCCGAGGTCCAAGCCCCTGCTGAAGCCACACTGGAGGTTCCTGCTGCTGCTGCTGCCGAACCTGTTGTGCAGGCAGAGCCACCTGCAGCTGTGGAGGAGGTCAGCCCTGCGCCGGCAGAGGCAGCTCCTGAGGCTGCAGAGCCTGAAGCTGCAGCTCCTGAAGCTGCAGCTCCCGAAGCTGCGGTACTGGAGGCTGCAGCTCCCGAAGTTGCAGTTCCTGAAGTTCCAGCTCCTGAAGCTGCAGCCTCTGAGGCCCCTGCAGCTGTGGAGGAGGTGGCAGTAGCAGCAGCGGCGGCGGTGGTGGCTGAGGCCCCAGCTGAGGTTGCTGCTCCGGTGGAGGTGGAGGCCCCAACTGACAATGCTGCAGCAGTCACTGCCTCAGCGGCACCATGTGAATCCTCAGAACCAGTCGAAGCTTCTGCCGCGGCGCCCAGCGAGGCCACAGGCGTAGTCGCGGAGGAGGCTGCCGCACCTGTCCAACCAGCCGAGCCTTTAATAAACACAGAAATCGCTGTAGCAACTATTCCGGAGATGCCTTCACTGGCTCTGGCTGAGGCCGCACCTGCGCCCGCTGCTGCCGAGGAGGCAGCCGTGGAGGCTGCCCCAGCGGTAGAGGCCGAATCCCCTGCTCCCCCTGCCGCTGAGCCAGCCCCGGAGGCAGAGCCTCCAGCACCCACACCCGTGGCTGCAGAAACCACTGCAGCTCCTGAGGCTCCTGCGGCAGCTGTGGCCTCTGAGCCCCCAGCAGCAGCAGCCCCCGTGGAGGAGCCCACCCCAGCGCCCACGGCTCCAGCACCTGAAGGTATGAAGTGCCGCCTCACACCTCTGGGTGGCCCGCTCCATCTTAGTGAGTAGTGTTTCACAGCAATACTGGAAAGACAGACCTCCCAAAATATCTTAAGCTATTTAAAGGAGGATTTCCTTCATATTCTGCATGTGACTGTGGACGTGCCACGATGTGGTAAGGTTACATTTTTGGAAGTATTAACAGCTGAAGGATGACTGAAGGATTAGAAGTACGTTGTTACCGCCATTGTTTGGTAGACTACTAAATGGCTCGATGGATTTCATGAGTATGCTGTGCGCCACACTTTACAACCCGTCACGCTGCTTTTGACTTCAGGGCATCGCGCTGCGCTTTAACCTGTTTCGTAAGGCGTGATCCGCAAATTCCAGCGCGTTGACCTCCACCCAAAAAAAAAACTGCCGGGCCTGTAAACGCTCCCACGTCGCCACTGGCTGAAAACAGCTGGGGAATCTCTGCCTTCACGCAGCGGGCAGCGAGCATGTCGAAACAAGCCGGGGGAGATAAGACCCGGGAGGGGAAAAAAAAAAAGTCATATAGATAAGAGGCTTTTGTTTGCGTCCATTAATGATCCTTCACAAGTCACACTCAAACCAGTCCTTCCCAAAGTCACTTTTACGACATCAACCCTTTGAGAAGTTGCTGCTGCCAGGGGCGACTGCTCACGTATCCAACACACGGGGGTCGGCAACAGCAAACTCTCAGTAAACCATTCAACGGTTCTGGTAATGAACAGTCATCCACGCGAGCTCCCGTCCGTTGTCCTGTGATTAGTCGGGGCTGACAGGATGAACAGGATATTGTTGAGCCGCGGGGGCGAACAGATGAGGCAGTGTGGAAAATGGAAGGCGACTGCACACTCCCGGGCGCGAAATGAAGGCTCGTCTCGAGTGTTATGGCAGGAGCGTGTTGTCAGCACAACAGCTCCAGTCACGCAACTCCCAGCCATTGTGCTCCATTGTGAGCCGACTGCAGAACAATCATGCCCTGCTGCCTCGCATAAACCGAGACAATGTGGATGCGCCACCGGCCCGTAGCGAAGGAAACCGTCTTCTGCAGGCTTTAAAGCCGTCATGTGTTTTCGGTTTCTTATGCGTGCCCCTACTCTGATTCTCATTGAATCTATGGCCACCAGTTCGGGTTTTTGGTTGCCGTGCTGGAGTGATCCTCTTTTTCGTGCCTGGCTATCTTAAAACATTTTCTAAATTCACTGCTTGAGCTAACCTGCGAAAAATGGGAGTCGGGTTTTAACAGCCGGTGTGCCAATTCTGAAGTGTGTGAGGCCTGAGACGAGCTCACTGAATGCACAGTAGCTCCAGCGGTCAGTCGCTATATGAAGGGGGCAGGGTCTGTGGTTCTCAGTGCAGCGGGAACCCCACTCTTAACTCTGAGAGAACACGCTGTACTTTTTAGGGCAGAGACACCCCTCCAGGCAGCACGTGTAACATTCTGGCCTGCTGTGGAAGACATGGGCTATTGCATAACTTTTATGAGACTTTCTCTTTTGAGTCTCGGTGCTCTCTCTCCCTCTCTCTCTCTCTCTCTCTCTGTGTGTGTGTGTGTGTTTTGAGAGTGCCAGGTAAATAGTCAACCACTCCAGTACGACCAGATGTGGTTAAGGTGGAATCGTTTGCCCTTCACAGCCGCTATGGGTTATGCTGGTGATTGCGGAATCGGTTAAAGTGGAACAAGGAAAGCGTGCGATAGACTGCTGAGTAAGCATGTCGAGTACTAATTTCTCCGTGTGTGTGTGTGTGTGTGTGTGTGTGTGTGTGTGTGTGTGTGTGTGTGTGTGTGTGTGTGTGTGTGTGTGTGTGCGCGCAGTGGTGTCTCCAGCTGAAGCCTCTCAGGACGCGGAGAGTGAGAAAGCCAAAAAGGAGGATTGAGTCGGTAAGCGCACGACCACAAACCTCGCTTTTGAACCAATGCAGAGTCCTACAGGATCGACTCCATGTCCGACACAACTCAACACCCTGTGTTCTCCCAACTCTGAATATGAAGACTGGAGTCATCAGTCGAATGTGATTGTTTCTCTCTGTTCTTGACCTTGGACCAGGAAGAAGAAATTCACCAAAAATAACAAGATCCCGCACCCCATCCCCCCCAGAGCTGCCCCCGTGACGGATAACAAGACGAAGCAACGAGCAGCACATTTTCAGTATTGTCTCATTAGCTCTCACCAAACTCTACACAACTCTACACGTTAATATGCATGGTGCCTTAACGACATGCCATTTAGGGAAGATCAGGACTTTTCCTACATTTGTAAATAGAGACTAAGTTGTTTTTTTTTTTGTTTTTGTTTTTTTTTTCTACTGCAACCTTATGTGCCTGAAGCCACATTTTTACATGCAGGCCTGTGCATGGAAAACACTTAGGATGGGTTAGATGAGACGAGTGGGTGCAATATCTCGTGAGGCGCGTGAACTAGGGAAGGATGCTTTCGTGGGTAAATCCTTTTTTTTTTTTTTTTTTACTGTTTTTGAAATAGCTGCTTCTGAGGAATACAAAGCCAAACACGACTGTGAATAGAGTTATGCAAGGAGGCGGCGCCGACCGAAAACGCCAGTGGTGGTGGATGAACAACACACTGGCAAGGTTTACAAACACTGCCGGCTCCATTTCCGCTATTTTCACCTGTATGAAACTAAAGCTCGAGGGTTTACGTCTTTGCCATAAATCAACATTCATGTTTGGTGTTTACACATTATTTAATTCCAATCTAACTGAATTCGTAGGAAGGACAGTACTAAATGCCGAGTGACAGTTGTAATACGGATAATCTCTACTGGAAGTCCACATTTCCTTGATTTTTTTTTTTATATACATATATATATCTATGTTGGTTGGTTTCCATGGGGGGAAAAATCCTCTGATTAAAATATGTGCATTTGTTTTAAGATGAAAAGAAATTCATGCGGACCGCATGCGAAATTTAAGTCCGACGCAGTGAATCATTGTCGGGTTGAGGCTGCGGGTGGAGATGCACGTCGAACACTCCCCCTGAAAACGAAGCCGTTTTTACAACTGCGAATGACAGATGCGTGGCACAGGAAGAGGGTGCCCACGGGACAGGGTTTTTAAACGATCTCTGCTTCATGTTGCGTTTTTTTAAAACAAACAAAAAAAGAGACATTGAGCTGCGCGAGACGCGACGGTGACCGTGGGAACAAGGAGCCGATGTCCGATATCTTTTTCCATCTGTTTCTTTCTCTGTAATATATTCGTTTTCCGAGTTTTGTCTGTGATTCTGCTAACCTAGTGTACAGAATAAAGGTTTCCTCACTACTGGGTGTTGTCTTTCAATGAGATGGAGCTGTGTTTAGCATAGCCAGCGCACGTGCGCGTAGGAAAAGAATGTGTACACATAAAAAATGCAGACCTCCACAAACGATGCACACAGCCCCTGAGCAGAGGGATGGTGAGGGGGAATTAGGCCCACCTCCTTACCTCAGGGTACCGCGTTCACCTTTAAAGACTCGTCATGTATATAATCTGTAGGGTCACATGTTTTTCAGGTAGGTTCACTCGACATATATCACTGCTATTCTGTTTTTTGTTGTGCACCGAAACCATAAAAGAAGTCGCTGGTCGTTAAATTATTGATATGAGCACAAAACGGCAGTGGTGTCATTGGTGCTCAGTGAGCTCCCACCTCAGTCTCCATTCTTCCAGGTTTGAGAGGATGAAGTGTAGCACTCTGTGCCATACTCCAAATGCATTTATTGGACATGAACGCCGAACGCTGGTCGATCTAGACATATCCGGTGTGTGGTAAAATGATCACTGAGGATGAACAAAAGATCAGGAAACAAACCCACATCATTTAACCAAATTAAAACAGTTTTTATTGAGTCGCATTTAATCGTGCGTCGACCTCGTGACAATATGGCGGGCGGTGTAACCCAGTGAGTGCGAACAAGCTTAGGTACTCGGCCGCCACTGAAAGCGAAATGTGAGACGGGGGGGGGGGGGATTTAAAAAGCAGTGTTGTTTCCAAAAGTGTCTCGTCACTGTAAAGGGGAGAACGTGCACTGAAAGAGCCCGACTGCTGTTGCTCCGCCTGGCAACCCGCGTTTATGACAGCTGATGATCGGAGCGATTGGTGCTTTACGGGAATCCTGACTGGACCATGGAAGAAGGCACGCTGTGCAGGCCGAGTGGCGTAGATAGTGGCTTAAGGCGCGCTGGTCAGAGGGCCCAGCACGGCAATGGCCTCGATCTCAACCAATCCACCCTGGACACAGAGAGAGAGAGAACGTTTTTTTTTTCCTCCTTTCGCAACAGAATCGAAGGAGAAGAGCAAGTGTCCCATCAGGCACTCACCCTGGGGAGAGCAGCGGCCTGGTAGGCTGCTCGGGCTGGGTAGTTAGTGCTGAAGACTGCAGACACACACACACACACACACACACACACACACACAAAACACACAGAGTTCAACCAGGGCAATGCTGGGTGTTTAATCATCGCATCGATGACACATTATCAACCTGTTAATAATCAACGCAAACATGATTTCTGACCTCAAGTGCTGTACGCAGATGGCCAAATGAGTTTCACTTTCGCTGATAGAATTTTCCTCCCTCTCCCCCATACAATCGGTGCCGACACGACTAAAGGAAATAACGCACCCCCAAAAACACTCCCATCAACTCTTCATCCACTGACAAACCCACACAAGGGCGCTGCTCTCTGGGGAGCGCAGTGCGTTGGCCCCACAGTGTTCAGAGGCAAAAGGCCCTGCACTGACTGACACAGACCCGCTCGAAGTTCCACTGGCGCTGCTTGATGAGACCTGTTTGCAGGACTGTGCCCTGGAAGCATTCGCATAAATCTCAAATCCTGACAGTCCTGCGGAGCCTGTCAGAGCGGGGTAGCGTCTACCTCCTCCTGCCGATTAGCTTGATGGCAGATGGCGGAATCAACGGCGACTCCACCCCCTCCTTCAACCCGAGCACGAGTGAAATTCAGACCAACACCTGTTCCCGCATTGTGATTCAGTCCATCCATTAATTACCGAAAATCGGATTCCTTCCACCACGGCGTAGATGCCGGTGAAGATGCGAGGTCACACCCACTGAGGAATGTTTCTGGCTTCGCATGCAGTCCTTGTTAATAAAGTGAAGGGACTCCTTGGCTGTCTGCGCAGTGTCGGACGTGGCAGGCAGCGTGACATTTAGTTCAAGGTGTAAACCCCTGGCAGCTGCAGCTCAGGTTTCACTGTGCTTTGTCTCCCAGCGCACGTCAGCAGACCCGTGCCCGTGCCGTCAGCCGTGTTCGCCTCTAGCGCATTCCCGGCGCAAAGAGGGAAACTCACGGGTGACAAGTCTCTCAAGGAATACACACATATAGTGGTAGTGATGATCACTTTGATGTGAGGACAATTAAAGTGAATAGAGGAACCGTATGCAGGCACTCAGAACAACTGAGCTGTTGGCTGTGTGAACTTTGGATGAGAGCGGTGAAAGCAGAAGCAGCGATCAGCCAAAGGAGCGAGACGTCGCCTCCTCCTCGTCCCACACCCGGCTGGTGCATGTTCCCAGGACTGTGCTGACACCTACTGGCCCAGCCTATACTGCAGCGCGTCAGGAGACGAAAGCAAAAAGCACCGCGTGGTAAACGGGCAGCACTCACACTGCTTGTACACGTCGTTGACGCCGTTGAAGTCGTTCATGTCGGCCAGCAGCACTGTGGTTTTGACAACTGCAGACGGACAAGGACAAGAAACAGGAACGTTTAGGTTGGGTTGGAACGCGCGCGGCGCACACTTCTGAGCGGGCCGTTCAAAGGGGCGACTTAGTAGAGGTGGGGAGGTTTCTCCTCACCATTCTCATAGCCACATCCGGCAGCTTTAAGGACTTCACCCATGTTCACAAGCGCCTGTGGAAAAAGCATTTGGAAACGTATGGGTGTGCTGCTCTCAGTTTTGCTCATTTGTGAGAGATTACGTTGTTACTTCGCAGAAAGAATGAAAGATTAAAGAGAGGCTTGTTGTGTGACCTGTCTGGTCTGAGCCTGCACTCCCCCGTCCACGAGCTGACCGCTGGCAGGATCCATCCCCAGCTGTCCTGACAGGTACAGCGTCCGATCTACCAGCACCGCTTGGCTGGGACAGACGCAGACAGAAACAAAGAATGATCCCCGAGATATTAGAACCTCCTCTAGAACCACAGAGGAGTCTTATGGTCCTGTGTTCTCTACCGGTAACCTCTCTGTTCAATGCAAGTTTACTTAAGGGACAGCGTGTAGAAATTACCCCCATAACACGGTGACATTGTCTATTGCATTCAAATGAGTAGTGCACTCTCGGGCCCCCCCCTTTCAAACACGCATTGCAACTACGGTAGCTGGTGTGTATCAAAAAGCCTCTCTCTCTGATTTCTCATCCAGTGTCTCTGCGATCGCAGGGGGAATGCATTGGTGCTATTTGTCCCTTTCAAGATGGCACTTGCATTCTTACCTGTCATATGTATACATTGGTTGTTTATGAGAATGTGTCAGATCATTAGTGGAGGTCATAAGACGCCAAAGATAACATATACTGACATCGAATTGGGGGAAATAAAAGAATACATATTACACACTGTCGCTTTAATTTGTAGAGGTTCATCACTTTCTGTCTTAACATCTCACTGGTGTTGCATTGACATCCCATCAAGATCTATCAACATGCTGAATGGTAAATGTTAAGGGAAGGGTCAAACAAAGGCAGATGTTTTTATGCAAAGTCATAGTTGATAAGGAGAGGGAGAGAGAGAGCTACAGTGAGGAAATCTCAATGCAATAGTATAGGCCTAGTTTCCCTGACGGCCCTGTGCCCTCACAATAGTTTGGAAAGCTTAAAGTTCAATCCAAGTCCAAATAATGTGTACTTTGCTCCCACATACAAATCTCCTATTACAGTACCACGAGTGACAGCTGCTGCGACTCACACAACAAATGAAACCTCACCTGACTAAGACAATATGAAGGAAATATCAAAATAATAAAAAAACACCCTCTTTTGACATCTTCCCTCTACTCCTCAGGTGAACGTTACTTCATTGCTAAGTTGGGCCTAAGTTAGCAACCTGTGGGCCTTCTCTTCTCACCTGTACGGGCCGATGGCAGCAGGAGCTCTTGTTGTGCTGATGATCCTCCTGACTAACGCAGCCATTGAGCTGACTGTGTGTGCGTATCTGTGCGTGCGTGTGCGTGTGTGTATGTGCAGTCACAAGGAGAGAACGGAGCAACCCTGCAGCGGAGATCCCTGAGCGTGGAGGAGCCGGGGCTGCAGGAGAGACGGCCTTTACCGTACATCATGTTGTAGACGCGCTGCTCATTTGTTTTACTCCGCTTCTATGCTCGAGGCGGAGTCTGTGAGGAAGTTGGATGTCTTAAAAATAGATTTAATGATCCCAGAGGACGGAAGTTTTACCGGAAACAGAGGTTTTTTTGACATTGTACATTTAGCTTGCGCCGATACACCATAATCGCGGTAGACACCGCATATCAGGAAGCAGGCGTGAGGCGCACTCACATGGCTTCTACCTGCAGAAAGAGAGGACGTCCACACTGCGACCAGAGTCTCTGACGCACAGGATCACCGGGCTACCAACAGGTGAACCGACGGTCGCTGTCCAGCGTTCGTTGAATGCGCGGACGCAGTTTTGATGTGTTTGTTCGGCGGCAGCGGCGCAGCTTCACGTGGTGGAGTAGCTGGCTAGCTAACGTTAGCGGCTGCTCCTCGGGACTCGCAGCTCAGCCCCTCTCTCCCCCCCCGTGTGTCTCCCGCAGAACATGTCTGCGGCCAAAGTCAAGATGAGGGGCAAGAAGATGAGGAACCAGCCTGTCAGCGTGCAGTATCCAGCCTGCAGCCCCCAGAACGGAGGAGGAGCAGCAGGTAGCTCCGGGACTACACCCTCTCTTGTTTGTCCCGCTGTGATGCTGTGTCATGGAGATGGGTGGCACCGGCACGCTGCTCCAGGGCTTCACAGCCCTCCGTGATATGTGAT
Organism: Karalla daura; assembly: GCA_029224185.1. NCBI lineage: Eukaryota > Metazoa > Chordata > Actinopteri > Chaetodontiformes > Leiognathidae > Karalla > Karalla daura. The sequence continues at coordinate 22,118,205 of CM055191.1, forward strand.
GCTCATTGTTACTGCGCAGTCGTACTCTGGACAACATGAGAGATGCTCCCACTCTTCTTCACCTGTGAGCAAACGCCGATCTTCCCGCAGGTGGAGGTGCTGATGGCGGTCCCTCGGGCTCTACTCCATCTTCAGAGAGGACGAGGGCCCCCGAGCATCAGCGCGGATGGGTGCGAGGCCACCAGCCGGACGGAGGCGGCTACGCCAAGGAGATGCCCAAGTACATCACAGGTAACGCCGCCGTTCCAATTCAAGACGTGTTCCCTCGCAGAGTGAACTTGATCTCCATAGGATCTCCGACTCTGTGTGTCCTGTGTGTGTGTGTGTGTGTGCGTGCAGCCGGAGGCTTTGCCATGGCCAGGGCGGCGGAGGTGAGGGCCATGCAGAGGGCGGTCAGGAAGACGACCAGCAGCTGCCAGGTGTTCGGGGCGCTGCCCCGGCACATGAGGAGGCGCGCCATGAGCCACAACACCAAGCGGCTCCCTGTCAGGCTCAGAGACATGGCCAACAGGCTGGTAACCCACCCACGCCCCATCCGGCGTCCTCTCGTCCCATTCCGGTTGGAGATGCCTGCTCCAAATGAGTCTTGTCTGTGTCTTCCTCCTCCTAGCGGGAGAGGAGCCTCCAGTCGGGCTCCAAGAAGAAGCAGCAGCCCAAGAGCAAGAGCCGCAAGGCCCGCCGGCGCCACGGGAACCTGCTGCTGGAGTTCAACCGCCGGCAGCGCAAGAACATCTGGCTGGAGACGCACATCTGGCACGCCAAGCGCTTCCACATGGTCAAGAGGTGGGGCTACTGCCTCGGGGAGCGGCCCACCTTCAAGTGCTACCGGCCGTCCTACCGGGCCATGAGCAGCCACTGCCTGCTGCAGGTAGCCGCGGCGCAGCCACCCCTATCGTTTCTCAACCCTGCTGCTCGGGCGAGCGCGATTCATCGTGGGCTGGTGTGTGTGTGTCGCCTCCAGGACCTCTCTTACTACTGCTGCGTGGAGCTCCGGGGAGAGGAGGAGGAGCTGCTGGCGTCGCTGTCGCGGCTCACCAGCAAGGAGGCGGGTGAGGAGCGTGCCTCGTCTTCACCTCTGCCCCCCCCCCAGCGAAACTCTGAAGTTCAGAATGTTGTACAGATGCGGGCGCGTGTGCGTGTGTGTGTGTGTGTGTCGCAGGTCCTACCTTCGCCGCGGCTCTGAGTCTGTCCGGGCGCAGGCAGGGCAGTGTGGTGGTGTACAGGGCGGGACAGTACCCCTTGCAGGCCGTGGGGCCCGTCACCTTCCTCTGGAGACCCCGCACGCCGGGCTCCACCCTCAGGCAGCTGTGGATCTGGGCCCATCCCGCCATTAAACCCGTACCGTCGCCCTCACTCACCCCTACGAATGTCTTCGTCCCAGCCGTTGGCGGGGAGACGGACTGACCTGTGGTCACGTTTGCCCCCGCTGCAGGACCTCCTCCCCGAGCTCCAGGCCGCGTGCCAGTGTCTGGAGCCCGTCGTGCCCCCCGTCGCTCCGGCGGTGGCGCCCGCCGAGGCCGCGCCCGGGCGGGACCCCGACCCCGGGCAGGCCCCCGAGGGCGAGCGGGTGGCCGCGGCCAAGAGGAAGCGGAGCCGCGGCGATCCCGGCGAACCGCCGGCCAAGAAGATCCTGGGAGACGGGACCAGGTCCCCCGGCGCCCCGGTCACCTGGACGTCGCGCACGACCGGAATCGTCATCAAGTGAGAGCGGTTTTCGATCTTTACTGAAACGCGGGCCGCGTGAGAGCCCGGCTCGCCGGACAGAGGAGCGGCCGACGGTCCAAACGGCGGTTTCGCGACTCGACATGATGTTGTCCCCGTTTTGGCCCTAACTCTCCCGGCGCTCCTGCAGCGACCTCACCATGGAGCTGGTCCGCTACCGCCTGATCGGGCCGCAGTCGCACTGCGTCCTGGCCGACTCGCTGGAAGCGGCCACGGCCTGCCAGGTAGGAATCGCCGCGGAAAGAAGCCGCCTTCGCTACAACGTGTTGAACTCGAGGTGCTTAACGATCTCTTTCTTTTCAAGGAAGCGGACCAGTCCCGGCCCTCCGCCCTCTGGTGGCCCGAGCACTGCCGAGACGAGGGCAAGATGGACCTGCACCGGCGGCAAGCCGACGCCTATGGCGCGCTGAAAGGTCTGCCGTCGCTCCGCTCGCTCCCTTGTGTTGCCTATTTCTCCATGTCATGAACACGACCCCGCGTTCCCCCCCCCCCTCCCCAGGCATCTACTCGACGGCAGAGCTGCCCCCGGGCACGGTGCTGGGCCTGACTGTCGACGACCCCAGGCTGAACTTACCGAAAAAGAAGGTCAAAGCTTTGCCATGTGTGCAGGAGGCCCAAGGTAAAAAGCCGGCCTGCCAGACGGACGGACGGACGGTGGAGGGGGTTCGGTCCTTTTAGCTGCCTGTACGGCTTAGGAAACCATTGATCGATTCCACCCGATTGTAATCCTATCCAGACGTGCACGTACCGGTAGACCCGACCGCTCGGGGAGCACGTATATCAATCTGTCGGGTCGGTGGCTGTGTCCGGTCCTGAGGTTGTCGCAGGGAGTACACATCTGGTTCTGTGCTCCTGGGGGCCTCTGCCTGGCCATGCAGATGTTCCAGGTTCGAATCCTGGCAGGACCCTGTACTCCAACCACTCCCTCAGTGACCGGCAGCAGCCGAGGGCCTGCTTAGAGAGGCGTATTGGCAATGAACAGACAAAGGGTCAACACGAGTGGGTGCAAAAGGTCTGTTTTGCTCCCAGCTTTTTAGCTGAGCCAGGGGGGATAGGATCATATTTTTACAAGTGTGCATCTGCCCATTATGATCAGTGATCGGTTCCCCGCCCATTGAGACATCCACCGTCAGTCAGTCAGGCTTGGAGCTTGATGTGTCCGCAGACACAGGGTCCTGCAGCGGCATGCAGTTTGTTGTGTGTGCGTGTGCGTTCCAGACGCGGACGAGGAGAGGAGGAAGGAGCTGCTGCTGCGCGGGGTGCCCGAGCCCTGCTGCCAGAGCGAGCTGTGGGACCGCTCCGTCCGCGACAACGTCACCGACAACAAGATACCAGAGCAGGTTGCTCCCCCGTCGCCCCCCCCCCCTCCCTCCTCCCCTCCCACCTCCCACCTTGCGTGCCTCTTGCTCGCCGCCCTCCGCTTCAGCGTTCTCTCTGCGTCTCGATCGACCTCCAGGAATTGAACCGCATGAGGAGCGAGGTGCTGGTGCCGGGCTCCAGGCTCAGCCCCACCCCGGCTCAGGGCCGGGTCCCCGTCCTGCTGGTCCACCAGCCGGGCAAACAGGTGGGCCATGAGATGAGCTCCTGGGGGGCCGGATGGGACCTGCTGCTTCCCAAAGGATGGGGCATGGCCTTCTGGGTGCCTCTGGTGGGTACCACACACACACACACACACTCACTCATTTACCCAGCACTGTTTCACAGAGTTTAATACCGACTGCTAGGACATGATTGCATGCCAGCTGCTTTGTGTAGCTCTGGATCGTCTGGGTCGACCAAAAAAAAGTCTAGATTTCCGGAGGCTGGAGAGCACTGTGAAAATCAGTTATAACGTCCCGAGGCAGTTCCATTTGGTTCGGTTGGGGGGGCGAAAATGTTAAAACGTACCATGAAATGTGAAGTCTGCCAAGCAGCCCCCGGGCTTTGCTTTAATGTCACGTCGGATGAAGGCTGGTCCTCCCTCCCTCCCTCCTCCGCTCAGGTGTACCGAGGGGTGCGTGTCGGCGGGCTGCACATGAGCCTGAAGCACTCGCAGAACAAAGGAGCCCCCCACTTCCCGCACGACTACCCGGACTGCCCTGCGGGCCTGCGCTTCCAGGAGGAGCAGGAGGCGGAGCTCCTGGCCAAGTTCAAAAGGTCAGCTAAAAGTCGTATCGTTCCAGCGATACCTTGGAGCGAACCTCCGGTTGTGCTGAAAAATCTGTTAAAATCAGTCATGTCGGGTGATATTGCTGTGGTACAACACCTGTATTTGACGCTGTACTGTAGCGCCTCCCCGTGGCTGCACGTGGTATTGCAGGAACATCGCAACCATGCCTGAAGCAGATGAGTCTGGGATGATATGCAACCCAGCGCCCCCACTCCACATTTTCTGAGATTCCACCCGGGTTTGTTTCTGCAGACAGAGACGGATGCTCCACAGCCTCAATTCAAGAGCATGTGGTGGAGTAATTCAGCTTTTCCTAGTTGGCTGTCGTTTCATCGTCTCGCTACTAAATGCACGTTTGACAGCAGGTGAGGGTTAATGACGTGTAATGGTCAAAATGTGCCAGTTAGGCCAGCCTCGGGTCCATTCATAGCCAGTGCTGGACTGCCGACATGGCACCCAGGGTCATTCGTCTAGAATACTGGCCTATGAATAGACGTGCCGGGGGCGTCTGAACGGAGTGGTGGGGAAACACTCCAGGTGCTTTGCAGTGGAGTGCAAGCCGCTCCCTATGACTGCACAGTCGCATGCTAGGAAGGGGTGGTTCCCACTCGTCTGCAGGCCAAGTAAGTTGTCGAAACGGTCACGAGATCCGTTTTTTTTGCTCGAGGAAAGCTCTCCAGAGCTCTGCCGATTTCCACTTCGTGCCCCCCCTCCCCCCTCCACACACACACACACACACACACCATGCAGATGAGATGGTAATGAGGCGTTGGGCTTTTCGCCCCCCCCCCCGGCGGTTCTGACGAGGCCCTGACCCCCCCCCCCCCCGACCTCTCCGCAGGCGCCCGCCCGCCAAACGGACCAACTACGTCAAGCAGGGCTGCCTGGCGCCGTTCGGTTGCCCGTGGCAACAGCTGGCCGAGGAGTGGGAGCTCATCCGGGGCGACGTGGCGGAGGAGGGGGCCCAGACCCCAGCACGGGCCGACGCCCCGGACCCGGCGAGGCCCCCGCGCCGCGTCAGCGTGATGAGGTGCGTGCCCCCCTCTACCGTTTTCGCTTCTTTTCTGGTCCCGATTTATGCTCCATCCTCTGTAGCCCCCCCCCCCCCCCGCATGCTTTAAACATCTAAATCGCCCCATTAACTACATGGATCCAGTTGACTGGGATGTTCTACCACATTTCTTTTTGGAAGGTGGAGGGGAGGGCGGAGGGGGGGGGGGGCGCTTTGGGCTCCAGTCGTCGCTCGGTTCCCATGCCTTGTATTGAGATACCCTGGCGCAGCTCCAGTCCGCCTCCCCCTCATCACGCCGTCCCAGATGAGAATGCCCAAAGTACGTCCGGCCTCAAATTGCCGCCATGCATCACGGAGATGAACGGAGGGGAAGAGCTGCGTCCGTCCTCGTAAAGCCATCGCGCCCGCTGAGTAATGACGGGCTCTATGCGAGAGAGAGATTGGATTGCTTTTGGGCGTCCATTGGCCGCCTCCTTGTCCTCGGCATTAGGGATTAAAAACGCCCCCTCGGCCGGATTTAATGTCTCTCGGGGTCGCTCCACGGGGCCAATGAAAGAGCAGCTCTTACTTATGATTGTTAATCGGCTGTTAAATGGATTGTGGCCTTCCTTCCTCCCTCCCAGGGACAGGAAGTCGCTGAGGCTGCTCTCCGCCTGGTGCCAGCCCACCACCTCCAGAGGGCAGAGGTGGCGGGGCGGGGGGGCGCCGCCCCCCCCTCTGGACCGGGCCGCCGCCGCCTCCCTCCTGGCGTCGCACGGCTCCAGCCTGGTGTGGGTGCGGCTGTCGCTGCTGGCCAAGGGCAAGCCCGAGCTGCACGCCATGGTGTGTGTCCCCACCGCCGAGGACCTGCGGCTGCTGGGCGGAGGCCGGGACGGCGGCCCCCAGGAGCCCCCGCACAGAGACCACTTCAAAGGCAGGCTCCTCAGGAGCGGCAAGAAGCGGCCCAAGAAGGCCAGGGAGCCGGGAGAGCCCCAGGAGCCGCAGGAGCCGGACCCGGACCTGGTGCCGGGGCTGTGGCCCCAGCCCCTGCCCAGCGTCACCTCCCACTGCTCCAGGGTGACGCTGGGCTGGGTGACGCAGGGCGACTTCTCCCTGTCGGCGGGCTGCGGGGAGGCGCTGGGCTACGTCAGCCTGGCCGGGCTCCTCCACACCCTGGCCGAGCAGCCGGCCCAGCACAGGGGCGTGCTGCTGCTGCGCAACCCCAGCTCCCCGCACTACCGCCTGGCCAAGCTCAACGTGGAGGTGTGACCGGGAGGAGGAGGAGAACGAGGACGAGGAGGAGGAGTGGCACCACCTACCTGCTCAGTGTTGCTTCGACGTGCATGAATGGAGGCTACCTGGTGGCAAAGGGACCTATTAGATGACTTTCCAGACTCGCCTTAAGGAACTATTGAATTCTGTACCTGAACGACGCCTCGGTTTTACTTTTTGTTTCGTTTCCCAAGCTTTTATCGTGTCTTCGAGATGCGCCGATCCCTCGTTTCTTTTGCATCCCCTCAGTTAAGGGTATACGGCGTGCGTTTGAGATGGCGGCCCCCCGTGAGCGAGCCCGTGTGTTTTATAACGAGTTTGTATTCGGAGAGCAGTGCCAGCCCCTGGCCCGGGCTGCCTCGGCAGCGGATTTGTTTGAAAGTGAGCTAATAAAACGCCCTCACCGCACCTGACGGCATCCGCCATCTGTGGGTAATTACTGTCACCTTCTCCCGTGCAGGAGCCTCACAAAGCCCCGATATAACCTCCAGCACGCCCCCCCCCCCCCCCCCTCACCCCACACCCACCCCCTCCCTCGCCCTCCCTGTAAGCAACCGTTGCTTAAATATGCGTGCTTTTTATAGTTCCACTGGCACGCTTTCCCCCCACACATCCCATAATGTGTAGGTGGCGGGTGAGAGTTTAGTTGCTTGGCAACACTTAAGTTTGGTAGCGGATGTAGTCTGAGGTTCGTTCGAGGTAAATATCGGCAGGGAGGCTGTGCGTCACTGCCCCCCCACCCATCCCCCACCCCCCCCCATCCCCATCCCCTCCCCCCCTCCCTAGTTATATGAACTCCATGTAATCGTGTCAGAGGCGCACGCTAATCAAAACCTTTCTGCCACCGGGGCCGGTTCGTGCCGCTACTAGCCAGCCACTGGCTTCAGATGAGGCGCGTGCATCAAGCAGGTCCCGCCATCAGGGGGCAGTAGCGCACCTGTTTTGCTGCGGCGACATCGACTCCTCAGACGTTGCGTTTTTGTCCCTTTTTTTTGTTTATTCACAATCCGTCGCATCGACAAGGCATGAAATCGCTCATTTATACACTTGATTAACGTAAATGTTATAGCACAGGGCATGTCGCCATGTCCTCCGGGAACTTAAAAAACGGAGTGTTTAGTTGCTAGTCGGGGGATGTTTTGTGACCCTGAGGCGTTTCTCCTTATCCAGAGTCGGTCTTCCTTCCTTCCTTCCTTCCTTCCTTCCTTCCTTCCTTCCTGCTGTTAACCAAGGAGGAACGCTGCAATCCCGAGGTACTGAAAGAGATTCTCTGACCCCCCCCCCCCCCCCCCCCCCCCAAAAAAAAAGAAAAACGACCAATATGGCCACGAACGCTGCTGCTCAGCCTCGGCCGATGTCTGCCACTTCTTTCTATAAATAGAGATATCACCCAAGTACCCGAGGGAAAGCGAGCTCTCACACACACACACGCACACACGCACGCACGCACACAAATCCACGAAATTACAGTCCCGGCAGATGGAGCGCGTCCTATGAATCGTCCGTCTGGCCGGCTCTGTTGCACATGAGTTTGGCCGCCAGCGATCCGTATGTCGGGGTCTTTGCCTCGGGCTGCACTTTGTCCGTGTGCCTCCTCCCTGCGAACACGCACAGCACAGCGCGTTAGAGACGGACCCCGCCGCCGCCGGGGGGGGGGAGGGGGGGCCCGCGGACGTCAGCGGTCGGACGGAATCCAGGGTCGGAAGCTGCGAGGAGGGCCCGAAGACTCACCGGGAATGCGATCCATGGCGATAAAGTTTCGGTCCTGCTGCTTTATTTTTGGCCTGTTTCGGGCAATCAGGAAAACTCCCAGGAAAGACAGGAGGCAGCTGGGGGTTGGGGGGGGGGGGGGGCGGTGAAACGGGTTTCCAGTGAGGGCCGATACCATCTCCCAGCGCATACCAGGTTTTAAGATGCAATTACTGGGGGCTGTTATTCAATACTCACCCGAAAAGAAACATAAAAATGTTCAGCAGAGCCAGGCCCTCGAATTCTTGGTAGAACACTATCCCTGCGAGACGAGGGAGAGAGAGGGAGGGAGGGAGGGAGGGAGAGAGAGAGGGGAAAACGAAAAGAAAACATCAGAACGCAGTTCACTTTTCGGGAAGACGGCGGAACGTGTAGATCCTCTCGAGCGCTTTGTTCGTGGAGCGGAGCCCGGCCGATCCTCCGCGCACATTACACTGGGATGAGCGGGCAAATCGGTGCGATTGTCAACAGAACAGTGTTGCTCTGAGCGAGCGAGAGAAAGCGCCCGGCTCTCTGTGGCCAGGCGAGGGCTTGGGAGGACGCGGCGGGTTTCTGGAGCACGTCTTCATCAGGAGAAAGTGCGTTTCTGCCCAAAGGAGTCGGGAGGAAGAACGATCCCGCAACTTGCGCCGTTGGAGAAAAGCAATAAAACTGTATCTTCCTGGCCTTCCCACCTATCCGCAGAGGAGGTGAATCCGTTTCATAATTGAGCAAAGTGCCCGACAGGGAATGACTTCGTTCCTCGGCATTTAGCACGTCTTCTTTGTAATTTCCTAAAAGCCATATGCATAGCTATGGGCTCTCACCAAACGCCACTCAAAATGAAGGAATGAATGATGTACTTGTCGGCTATGGTTATGAGCTGATGATCGACGCATTCAGGTTTAACAACATGCATTTCGTCGACTCTGAATAAATCCACAGTGCCTGTGGCTCACGGACGAGCGAGCTCTCGAGCGACGAATGCGAGGGCCCCGGGAAACGCCTCGCGTTTCGGTCGGCCGCAACGGGTTCGGATGGCGCCCGCCGGACCCCCGGGGTGACGTACCGGCGAGGATGGCGCTCGCGGTGAAGAACACGAAGTTGATGGGGACGACCTCCGTGGCGTCGAACATTTTCATGGCCTGGTTGAGGAACCTGTCGGCAGAGGAGAGACGGGCGTGAGGGGCGCAGCGGTCGCGCTAGCGCTCGGATCGACCAACTTCACAGGCACGCAT
>CM055191.1:22127404-22247155 GCA_029224185.1 Karalla daura
GATTTCAATTGTGCAGGGTGGCATATGGGCAGGCTATCCCACATACAGTCATTACTCTTCATATACGCTCCACACACACACACGCACACACACAATTACATGCAATTACATACATGTACGCAAGCACTCGGTCATGCGGATGTGCACACAGTGAGATTATACTATAACGTGCACGGTAATGGATACAGCACGCGCACACACGCACACACACACACACACACACACACTCGACATGTTTGTTTTGATCAGCCTGGAAAAATCTGTCATCTCGCTCGGATGAATGGAACTCATTAGGGCTTCATAACACCGGCATCAAATGACGGCAAGATGCTATTCCATGCCACGTACTTCACGGGCCCCCATTCATCAATATCATTGTCGAAGAGGGTGACAGCGAAAAGCAATCAGTTGCACGCGAGCTGGGCCTCCGATTGGTCTCCCTGACGTGTTTCCCCCGGGACAGGACGGACGGGCAACGAGGGGCCGTTGCCCGGGACGTTGCCCAGGACATTCTTCATATGTCTGGGAAAATCAAAAAGCAAGACTGGAACGGGTACCAAGCGTTTATTCTCCGCAGAGAAGGAGGACAGCACACTCTGACCACTGCCAGTGGATCAGAGGGCTGCTTCCCTGAAGGACGGGTCGCAATGCATTTCATCCTGACCTCCAGGAACACACCCCTAGCTGTGAAAACCATTTGGTCACGATACACAAATCGTCAGGAGCTGAGCGAGTCCTTACAGCTGGTGTCCTGTGAGCAGGACACCTCCATAGGAAATTCAATGAAGGTGTTAACAGCAGGGAGTGATCTTACAGTTAAATTCTTGAGTTTTTGATGCAGCACACAGAGTTTAGGCTACAACTGAATGAACATTAATCATATGTTCCTAGATGCCTGTAACAACAGGCAGACGGGCAGTCTGAGTTTGTGTGCAGGCCCCGCCACCGGCATAACGAGGCTAGCTACGCGGCATGAACAGCTCAATACGTCAGAGAGGCACGGCACGTCGCAGGCGGGAGCGTCACGCCCGGCGTTTCTGGCGCCGGCGCCAAACGGACCTGGAGGCAAAATGTCACTTTTAATGGCGCGCGTCCCCACCCGGGGGTCGGTTTCGGGCGACGCCAACGCGCCCCAGGGACCACGGAGGGCTCTCGCAAACGAACAACAAACAGTCCGCCGTGGATCGAAGCAAAAACGCCGCCCCCTCCGAGACGGCGCCGCGGCGGACGCCCGGGACGGGCCTGTCGGCGCCGCGGCCAAACAGTCGGCTGTTAGACGTCTCACGCCACGGGGCGTGTTCGCGTGCACATTTAGGGCTCCTCCTTCGCCTCCGGGACCGGCTGGATCCAGCGGGTAACCATGGCGACGCCACACAAAGTGAGACCCCGCGCGGCTTGGTAAAATGAGAAACGCGGCGACGGGAACCTCTGGGGTGCGCGGCTCTGTCACGGCTCCTGTGTGTTTATGAAGGTGTGTGTGTGTGTGTGTGTGTGTGTGTGTGTGTGTGCGTGCATCAGATCAGCTCTGCTCCTCTACGAGCGCTCTATCTCTCTCTCTCCCTCTCTCTCTCTCTCTCTCTCTCTCTCTCTCTCCCTCTCTCTCTCTCCCTCTCTCTCCCTCTGATGTGGAGTGATGGGAGCCTCCCCGAGGGAAAACGCGCCGTGTCAAGCATTCGTTTGCCGCACACATCTGACAAAGAGCAGCGGAATGAAAGAGGCAGGATTTCTGACACGTCGCGCTCCGGGGACCCTCGGAGGCAGAGACGTTGCCGTAACGCGAACGCCGTACGGTCACAGCGTCCACGGCGACTTTTTCCATAGGTGCGCTTAGGTCGGCTTACGCTCTCTTGCTTGTTGCACGCGATGAAAACACACAGACGAAAGATCTGCGACGCTGACTCTTCGCAATTGTTTCATTTGCACGTTCCAAGACCCACTGGAAAAGACCAAATCTTGACACCGTGCTAAGCATCACGTCTGAGTCAGTGGTGTCAGTCTGGTGTGTGTGTGTGTGTGTGTGTGTGTGAGAGTGTGAGTGCTGGTGTGATTCAGGTCTCCTCCTCCTCCTCCTCCTCCTCCTCCTCCTCCTCCTCCTCCTCCTCCTCCTCCTCCTCCTCCTCCTCTTGTGCGCGTGATGACATTGTGTGTGACGGGCCGAGTCGATGCTCCTCTCCAGACCGCACGCGGCACCGGGGACGCTGCTGTCACTCCGGATGGAGACGGCTGGCCCCTGCGGACGGGGGGGGGGGGGGGCGGCCGTAATTGCTCTCTGCGGAGCGCCATGACATGCGGGGACCGGAGGAGGACAGCGGCATCATGGCCTCTCACGATCTGGCATCCCCCCCCCCCCCCCGCTCCCTCCTCCGATTTTCACGCACGCTGTCTCATTTCATTCATGTTCTCTCCTCCTCCTCCTCTTCCTCCTTCTCACCTGGACGTCTTCTCCCCTCCCCACATCCGGGCTCCTTCCTCCCTCTCCTCCAGCCAGACAGACTACCACTCGCTGCCTCGCTCTTGTTTACTCGGCCAAGGCTCCCCGCTGTCCGTCCCCCCCCCCTCTGAGCCTCCGCACAGCTCTCAGAAAGCAGGCACAACAGCGCAGCAGGAGTGTGTGCGTGCGTGTGACTGCGCGTTTCGGCCCGGGGAACGTTTCAGCTCGGAATGAAATCCCATGGACTTGCGTGTTTTCACACACCACTACAGCTATGCCTGCATGTGTGTGTGCGTGTTTGCATATTTGCATAGTGCGAGTCGATGCGAGGCGAGAGGCGGAGTCAAGCCGGCGACCCGCACGTTTTCCCCGAGCTCCACTTGTTGGCTCTGAGGGGGACGGGCCGTGTCTTCCCCTCCCCTCCCCTCCCCTCCCCTCCCCTCCCCTCCCCTCCCCTCCCCTCCTCTCCTCTCCTCTCCTCTCCTCTCCTCTCCTCTCCTCTCCTCTCCTCTCCTCTCCTCTCCTCTCCTCTCCTCTCCTCTCCTCTCCTCTCCTCTCCTCTCCTCTCCTCTCCTCTCCTCTCCTCTCCTCTCCTCTCCTCTCCTCTCCTCTCCTCTCCCCTCCCCTCCTCTCCTCTCCTCTCCCTTCACCTCCTCTTCATCTCTGGCCTCATAAATTCTTCAGGGCGCTACTTTAAGACAAGGATATTATTCATGCGCACTCCAGCGCAACAGCAGCGGCCCGAACGTGCTTGTTATGGAGATCGGTGACTCCTGCAGGCTGGGGGGGCGAGCGCGGCGGATGCTAACCCCTGTGGCCACGGAGAGCCGCTGCGTCCGTCAGGTGGTGCGGCGGAAAGATCCGAAAAAGTAATTGCCCGTAGACGGGACTACAACAGCGTACACGGCTGCAATCAGGGCGGGGACCTCTTAACCAGATTTGTGCTTTCGCTCGGCGCTTCGCTCGAGCCATTCATCCACTTGCGAGACGCGACTGCGGGAAAATCGCTTGCCGCGTCGGGGGTAATAGCCGTCATTAATATCCATGACTCACCGCCACCTCCGGCGTGCAGAGGGGGGGTGGGGGAGGGGGGTGGGTGGGGGGGCGGGAGTGAACCTGCTTCATGTTTCACCTGCGTTCAGAGCGCCGGAGCAGAGCAGAGCAGAGCAGGCTGGGGCCGGGCCCTCTTTGTTTTCATTGGCCAACGAACCTGGAGAGGATGGTGCCTGGCTCCTGGGCCGAGAGAGTCGAGAGAGAGTAGCTGGACTTCCCGAGTCGCCTATAAAGTGTGAAAATGGCTGGAAATGTGCACACATTCACCTTCTGGGCGCGGTGCTGGGCATGAACCACAAACTGAAGGAGCGGTCCAAAACAAGCACGCTGCACCTGCGCACTGAACCTGTGCGACCGCAGCGTGAAGCAGCAGCCAGACGCAGCTTATTAAAGCACATGTGTAAGCACGGGGGCCTTCAGAGGGCGGTTGAAAATCGGTCCTAGTGCGAGGGTTTGAAATGACACCGACGCACGCGAACACATTTCATCCTCTGCTGCGGCGTTCAAAGAGAGGCGCTGATGTTCGATAACCTGAATTCTCAAAGTCCAGGCAACGCTTAATCTTTTTTATATATCGTACTGTAACAATCGCTTTCTGCAAGGCCTCTTATATCCGGATGAAGCGGGTAAACGGATCTCTCCTCGGCCGGCTTGGCAGTCGCGGCGGCGTCCCCGAGTCGCAGCTGAACTCTGCTGTCGAGGTCACGAGCCCGCAGGAGTCGCTGCAGCAAACGAACGGGCTCCTCCTTACATCGCAACACTTTCTGAGCAGGGCGAAGGGCTCGGAACGTGAACCATTCACTTAGAGTAGGGTCGGTTTCAGCTGCCAATTTAATCAGCGTCGCAGCCGGCATATCTAAGCAGCGCAACATTTCAGATGGGGGGCGACACTTGATTGTCCTGGCGGACGTCCCTGTCACCTCAGGGCGGGGGCCCCGTTCGGACAGAGGTGCTGTCCTGTGTGGGGTTTGCATGTTCTCCTTGTGCATGTGGAGACTCTAAACTGCTCCTGCAATGGGTGCGAGTGAGAGAATGAGTGATGCGCGCGCTCTGTGAATATGAAATCGACCAAGATAGCACTCATACATTTCACATCTTTTGGATATTTAACACAAGGTATCATCCAATAGTTTCCTACCCTTATTTTGCTATTTAGGATTCCTGCTCCAATGTGCGGTTTGCATTTACCCTGTTAAGTTGGGAATCAGAAAACCAAAGCATTGACATAAAAGTGAAAGTTCAAACATGGGGGCATGTTGCCTTCTGCTTGTTGTGTGTGTGTGTGTGTGTGTTTTTTCACCTTTTCACCATATCTATAAAAGAAATGCGGGTAGTTTCTGGAAACCCTACTGTACTGTATGGGCTTAGTGTGAAGACAACGATGGGATAAGAAGGAAACCAACAGATGTGACGCGGCAGTGAATCCCACAGGTGGAAACCTTTCGGCGCCGCTCTCCACCATGGATGAGTGGGGTGGGGGGTGAGGAGGGAAAAAGAAGTCGCTCTCACCTATGACAGACACGCAGCCCAGCGGGGCTATGAGTGACGCCGGGGCAAAGCCGTAGGCGGCAAAGTTCCCCAGCTCGCCCACCCCCATGAGAACCACCCCGCACCACCACATCACGGAGGTGTAGTAGGGCTTGGAGCCGCGCTGGGCCTGACGGACGTGCGCATATTTCTGTCAGGAGGGGAGAGAGAGAGAGAGAGAGAGAGAGAGAGCGAGAGAGAGAGAGAGAGGGGAACAAGGAGCCAGAGGCATCAGTCAGATTAAGCAGATCCAATACCTGGAAGAGCTGCACAGTCGAGCATACGCGACACAGATAACGGCGCTGGCTGAAATGATGAATTTCGAGACTTAACGCGGCAGCGCGGGGGCTCGCAAAAAGCGAACCGTGACACCCTCCGCTGATCAGGATTTCATCTGAGAGGGGACGCGGCGGCAATTACACAAATCGGTGAGGTGGGACGCCGAGGCCGCGGCAGGCGTAAACATCATAATCCTCGTCGATGTCATCTTCGGAGGTTATACCTCTTTAATAGACGACACTTATCGGACCCTGTCTCCCACACTCGTGCCGCCCCGTCGCCTCTGCACCTGCGGCGGAACAGCATTTGCTGACGGGGAAATAAGTGAGCGGCAGGGATTACCTTGTCATCGTTAGAACCAGGCAGAGAACGCCACTGTTTCTATTTGCCGGGGGAATGGGGGTGCGTGCCAACAGTGATTGCATTAGACTTAAAGGACTGGGGTTGACAATGGGGCGGCGGGCAGCTCGAAAGCGACTTGAGACAACTTGAAACTCCACTTGAAACAGCGGCGATAAGGCGCCAGGGGTGCATTGAGAGCCTGATTCGTTCCTTTGTTTAAGCTCTCACTGCTGTGAATGCGGACTCGAAGCCAACTTGAACAGCCAGAGACTTAAGAGTGTGTGCTCACCGGGGTGCCGATGAACGCACACAGTCTGCTGAAGTGAGAGCAAACTGCCGCCAAACTCCGTTTTCTCGCAGCTCTCGGAGAACAGGAGAAAACGGAGTCCTGTCAGCCCCCCCCCCCCCCCCCGCCCGTGTGGCCGAGTGTCTGGATTCCCGCGAGCTGCCTACCTGTATGTTGAGAGAGATGCTGATGAGGACGTTCCCGCATATGGAGATTAGGATTCCCAGGAGATAGGTCTGTGGGGGAGCGAGCAGTAAACAAGACACAGGATTAGGAGACGCTCCACTCGTCACGCCACGACTCCGAAAAAAAAAAACCCCGCGGCGCCCCTTCAAGTTCTCCCTCCAGCTGTCACGCTCGCCGTTTCCATGACAACCCGCCCGGCACTCCTGTGTGACACACATTATACAGATACCTCACGATTATACAAGTTTCACAGTGAAAGCACAAACGCGGATGTTCCTCCCTCACCCTCTGAACTCTCCCACGATACGCGACACCTGACCGCAGTCTGGATGCAGGTCGGAACACATGCGCGCACACACACACACACACACACACACACACACACACACACACACACACACACACACACACACAGAGGCTCTGTTCACAGTGTTTGCATGGTAACGGTTTCACAGGGACGATGGAGGAACGCTGTCGCCGGGCTGCGGCAATGTTTCCCACGTTCACGATCTTCAAGCGATGAGCCGCCGCACTACCTATCAGCCAGCTGCAGTCATTGTTGTCACTGACGAGGCACTGTGCAAACAAGGGTTTCACTTTGAAGTCCTTTCCATTGTTGACTGCCCCCGAACGTCTGGAGAAATTTCCAGGGCGACCGCGGTGTGAGCGCGGGGGAATAGCATGAAGCGACGTGATGAACCTGTGATATTAGAAAACCTATTCTCCACAGTGTCAGAAGGTCCGTCTGAGGTTGGAGGAGAGGACCACAGTGCAGCCTGCTCTCAGCCTGAAAGCGTGATCGGTAGAAACAGGATCTATTGGCTCCAGGTTTTCCAAGAATACTCCAGGCTGCTTTCCACCGTTTGCTCGGAAAATGACTGCCAAAAGGAAATTTAATTTTAGGTCATAAACACACCAGTAGCTGTAGGCAGACAAAGTTTACAAAGAAATGAAAGCGCGCAGTGGGGGCGGTATGTGAGTGATGAATATCTAAAGAAAGAAATTCAATCACTGCAAAAGAAGTAACGGCAGCCAAGCACATCCAAGTATTTATCCCTTGGAAGGGCATCATGAGACAGTGGGGAGAGGGAACATAAAGAGCGGATAGGGTGAGAGGAGCGGGAGAAGGAACGGGAGACAAAGTAAGAGAGAGGCGTGAGCTGGAAAATGAGAGGGAGGGAGAGCGGCAGAGTGAGGAGGAGAGATGGAAATGAGGACGGCACCACACTAGATTTAAAAAAAAAACAGAAACAAGAAAGGAAAGCCTCATTGTTCAGGTTCACTGTGTGAGATGAGAGTGGCAATAATATCCATCTGATATTGTTGACAATGAGATAACAACACCGCAGACAAAGTGCAAATGAATTCCTCCGGTCTCCAAGCCGAACAGCTGTCACGCCGTCCGGGGGGTCGTCTATCGCTCTGCCAGAGCACAGTATGAGACACCCAGGAAACACGAAACATCGCCGACGGTCGCTCTGCTGACAGGGGGACGCGGCTGTCATTGCAGGTGGATGTGACACGGTCATCGCCCAAAGACCCAACTCCCATCCTGCGGCCGTGCCTGACAGCTCGACAGGAGAGCGAGGGTGAGGAGCAGGCCCGAGAGCGAGCGTCAAGAGATCTCACAGAGATCTCACAGAGACCTCACAGCTTCGCCGCGGTTCTCACAAACCGTCTCGCATCTTCCCCACGCTCACTTTGGCAAACGGTGAGACTCATGGGCGGGCAGCAATAAACGGTTATTGCTCGATCAATCCCACGGCTTCATTTCCCCTCAGACGAGACGCCGAGTAAACAGCCACACCGAGCTCCGGGAGGCTGTCAGAGCGGCCTGTGGATTTAATGCACCGGGTCCATGACGGATCAGCGGGTTAAACGTCTACAGTTCGGCATCTTTGCCAGACGCGTTGGGACGCTAATGTCGGCTAATTGGGAGGACCGAACGGTCAAACGTGTCGTGGTAATTAACTGCATCACATCGCAATCGGTGTAGCGTGGCGGCGACGGCCTCATATCCTCCGTTCAGACGGTGGAAAACGAAGCCCATCATCGGGGGAGTACTTTTAGATCTGAACGGGGCGAGAGGATGAGAGGCTTCCCTTCGGCGACCGGGGATCCCGCGTCACGCCGGGCCCGTCTAACAAGCGTCCGTCAGGTTGGGAGCGACAACCTGTGGAGAGTTACAGTGCGTGCCGTGATCGGCGCTGAAGTTAGCAGCCCAGACTGGCAAACATGGGCCGTTTGACCTGGGAGCCACAGGGGAGATTCATTGATCTGAGCGATCTGGCTCAACTAATACACGTCTGAAACAATCATTATCGTTATCATGCCCGTGGTCCCTCGTCAGTATCTCTACTATTATTCTCTGTTGATATTAGGCTGACGGACGGCCACAGTCTTCTGCACGCTGGTGTTGTCATCCCTCGAGCCATCGAGTCGTCGAGCTTCCATATCCCCTTTAATGAAACCCAGAGTGGGTGGCAGGAGGTCCCAGTGTCATTTTGTTCGGTATTATTCAGAAATGTAAAAAAAAAAAAGAAAAACGCCACGAATGCATCTCATTTTGTTTAATCAGGGTTTCGTTCGCTGGTAAACAAACGTGTCACAAAACGATGCCACATGCAACCACAATCAATCCAGATTAGCGCGCGTGCTCGGAGGAAACTGACACAATCCCCCGATCAATCCGTCAATCACTGTCCCTCCATGTGACAGGGATACGGTGTCGCGGTAGCCTGCGGGCGAATGACATGGCATTGATAGAGTGATTGATGACACCGGGAGTCGTAATAACCAGGGGAGAGAAAAATGAAGGCAAGCTCGTGACTGAGCACACAGTTGCAGGTAAAGACACGCAGCGGTGCGCTGCCCTCGCCCTAAACAGCTCTGAGCGTCTGAGCGTCGCATTTCCATGCAACAGGGAACTTTGAGGCCGAACCACTTGTGTCGCTCCCTCCTTGCCGCATAACCAAGCCACATCAGCCCGATAAAGACTTTAATCCAAGTGGATTTGCCGATTTGAAATTCAAGAGCACAACAAACACTCAGGTCTTAGCCTCCATTTCACACTCCGTCTTCCCATCACGTTCACCTTGACACAAAGCTCGATGTGCCCAGTGACCTGTGACACACCCCCAGAGGGTGATACCACACCAGAGGTAAACAGGATTTACACTCCAGCGTGTGTGTGTGTGTGTGTGTGTGTTTGTCTTTACGTGTGTGATGATTGCAGAGGTAGCCGAGGTAAACAGGATTTAGCGGGAGGAGGCGGGGAGCAGATGGGTGGCTCGATGATGAGATTCCTGGGGGATGTGATCTGGCATCAAGGTAAAAAAAAAAGACAGAAAGAAAACTGTGTGTGTGTGTGTGTGTGTGTGTGTGTGTGTGTGTGTGTGATAGACTCCATCCTCCAGCGTCGAAGCAGACACACAGGGGCCGACTGCTCGAGAGATGACTGCGGCTGTGCAGTAATTCATAATCGGACAGGCGGCGTCATCCATCAGGC
The DNA here is from genome assembly GCA_029224185.1 of Karalla daura. Classification (NCBI taxonomy): domain Eukaryota; kingdom Metazoa; phylum Chordata; class Actinopteri; order Chaetodontiformes; family Leiognathidae; genus Karalla; species Karalla daura. The sequence continues at coordinate 22,137,017 of CM055191.1, forward strand.
CACTGGGACTGTTTTCACTGAGCCAAGATCGATAACCCTGTCCACCTCTACAGGACACGCTGTAAGTGGCCCGGCTGTGACCACAGCCGCCCCGCAGAGGCCGCGGGGCGATGCTGAGAGAGGCCAGGGGCCAGGCCATCTGTGTGTGTGAGTATGTGTGTGTGTATGTGTGAAGGCAGGCAGGCGGACACACAGGTGGGGGATGATGTAGCAGGAGATGAAGCAATCTGAAGTGTGAGGACAGAGCCGTCACGGGCCCTCTCACCTCTCACTGGGTTCATTCAAGTCAATTAAGATCGGCAGCAAGCGCGTGTAATTGCACAGCATTACTCCCGCTTCTGCTTTTTGCCTGCTGGGAGAGAGACACACAGAGAGAGAGAGAGAGAGAGAGAGAGAGGAGAGAGATCCGGCACCTCAGGCAGACGGTGGCAGCCTAATGCTCTGCCCGACAACAGAGACAAAACCGCACAAGATTGAGAGTGAGAGTGAGAGAGAGAGAGAGAGAGAGGAGAAAGGGAGATAGGGGGAGCCGCGAGTGAAAGCGATAAGGAGAGAGTTTTCCTGTTACAGGAAGAGCAAACAAAGCCGTGGAGGCAGGCGAGGCCGGGGCGCTGGGAGTGCCACCGGCTCGCTTGGCAAACAAGGCACACTTTACTGAAGGAGGGCTGGAGACGCCGCGCCGCAGAGCTCCCCGCGCCTCTGCTCCGTCAGGCGTCGCCTTTCATGTTTTACACAGCTCGGCGTGCCGAAGATGCACTGAGCAAACGAGACAGGAGGGGCACACTCACTTCAAAGTGTTTGGAGCCACTGGTCGAGAAAAATGTGCCTGGTGGCATGGTGACTCACTATCTATGATATGTATACAGCTAACTAATAATGTCATGTATGTCACACATCTAAAAATCATAGTCCACAGTATGTGCTGCGTGCTGTACCGAACTGAAAAGTGTTTCTAAGGAAGGGCTGGAAGTAAAGGCCGGTGCCAGGTGCTTGTTTTGCTAGCGAAGGCTAGCAAAGGCTAGCCTACCTTCCTGAGAGGCTAATAAGCCAAACAAACACCAGGTGACACGGAACTGCCACTCTGCTACGAAGCAGACACTCCGCGCTGCCTTTTCAAACAAAAGCCCTCGCCGTTTCTCATTTCTGTTTGCAAAACAAAGTGGCGACGACGCTTTTATGAGCCCTGTGTAATGAACCGTACCCGCGTATCCGTCTGCGCTAATTGATGGCCTCGTTCGGGCTCTCATCGTCTTGCTCTCCATCTCCACGTCGCCGGCGAATTAGAGATGTTGCGAGACAAAGAGGTCTTCTTTTTCTTAGGTTCATTCACTCGTTTCGAGAGGGACTTCTCCCTTATCGCTCCCGCTGGAGGATATGAGATCTTCAGCCATGAAAAGGCTGATTACGGCGTGGCTGCTTTTGAGCAAAACGTCATGGAGTGGCCACCAGAGGTGCGTCTCGGTCGCTCAGAATGCCTCCGCAGAGCAAAAGCCCGGGTGCCGAGCGGCGCGAGGGGACCCGGCAACGGCACGAAGACACGTCCCCGTGTTCTTTGGCGGGGCGCTTAAAGGTCAGCGCGACACGAACGCAAGCTGAAGCAGCTGCGGAGGGCGAGCGGCTATGAATACTGAGCCGTTAGCAAACGCCGCCGTCCAGAGCAAACACCACCCTCGCCAGCGAGGAGGCGCAGCCGAGGACGGCATCCCTCCGTTTACCGTCTCGCGGTGGAGCCGCCGTGCTTGGGAGTCACATTAATTGGGCTGCTCTCGGCGTATTCGTCGCGCTAGCTGGAAGTCCGGAGATGAAATCGGTTTCGAGTAATTTCTCGCTGGAACTTCTTCACCCCCAGTGTAGACACTTTGCATGAGGCCACGCGGAGATACTGTGAACACTGACTGCGTGTGACCACTCACGCACACACAGCCACAGACGCACATTACTTCTGTATAAGTGAGGGCATCCTTCAAGCTAACTTATATCCTTACTGAAGCCTTAATCTATATAACCATGTCAGGACATCCATCAGCCCGACGTAGGTGTATTTAATGCTACACACGGGGAACTGTTGTGACGAGTGATTTCTCGCAGACTTGTTGTGAGTCTGCATCTCCGGCCTCAGACGGGCTGATCTCCGCGGCCTGAATCTTAACTACGGCCGAAGCAGGAGAAGCTGAGGGGGCCGTGACGCCGATGGAGGGGACGACTGACAGCACTGATCCTCCTCCTCCTCACTGGGACACAGACCCACAGACGGACAGATACACAGCGTGGCCCTTTGTGTCCACTGACAATGGGGATCTGTCCCACTCTGCGATGGGCTGATCTCTGGATGAAGCCCTTCACTCTGCTCAGAGGTGGTGGGTACAGAAGAAGCGTGTAAGCTCAGAGACAGAGATGGGCAGGACGGGATCGAGAAGCCTTGATTTATCGAGTCGGTTCGTCTGCACAAATGCACAAATATGCTAATTGGAAGAACCTCTATAGGGTGTCCCATATAGATGGTCTTTGTCATCCAAACTCCATCAGGAACTGTTTGCTGACTGACTGAGCTGAACCGCGAGCAAGGGTGCAGGATTGATCCAACGGCGAGGAAAACTCACTGTGTTTAATGTATATTAAATTATACACGTTTTAACCAGAATGAGCAGCACACCCACAATCCCGCTGCTTTACAAGCTGTGGGGCCAAGAGGGGGGGGGGCGGTTCAATTCATGAAAAATCGAAATGATTCATTGCCCCAGGAGCAGGAATATAATCAGCAAATTATACGGAAAAATAAAAATGTTTCATTTATTTTGGCGCAGTCAGGACTATCAGGGAGGTCAACGCTGGTATTTACATTAAACCTCGGAGGATGCTGAATACCCACAGTCAGGCTGTAAAATATTAACTCAGCACAGTGACGAAGCCGAGTTTATTGCCAAAGTATTTCGCTGTTATTTTTAGTGGCACAGTCTTCCATCACCCACCTTCTCTACCTCCCATGGAAACTGCCAATGTAGTCTTACTGAGTGCTGCCGCCTCTGAAGCATACCCTGCACAAGTGTAGCCCATGTGCAGCCCAAAAAAAAAAAAAACGCCCCTAAAAACTCTGAATGAATCACATTTAGAAACGAGCACCACCGGAGCCCGTTACTCCTCGGGGGCACGTGCCTGACTTCTGTTCTCATTATAGGAGCAAAGCGGCGGGACCAGCTCTGGAAAGCCCCGGTGGGCCGCTGCAATATCCGCGTATTCGGCCTCTGCAAACGTGCGACGGCAACAATAACAGGACGATATTGTCCCGCGGACGTGGCGCGGTTCTCTGGGATGGTGGGCAGCCATGGACTGAGGGGGAGCTGGGACCATTAGCCAGCTGTTCGGGACTCTTACAGTAGATCTATTCTCTCACAACCCACCCATGGGCCATTACTCATCACTCACGCCTCTCATTCCTCCTCTCCCCTTCTCTCTCTTTCCCTCTGTCTCTGTCTCTGCCCCATTGGTAATGTCACAGAGGAAACGTGGCAGAAAGAGAGGAACACACTGACAGGGGATGATGAACATGAAGGGAATGTGTGTCTGTCGAGGAGTAGGAGGCCAGAAGACTGACACACACACACACACACACACATTACAGGACATTAGCAAACACACGAGCACAGTGTGAGGCAGAGCCTGCATTAGCGTCCACACACAGGCGTGCGCACACTCAGCCTAATGCACAGAGTCAGGAGAGCCCGCCTGCAATGTTAAAGGTTCAAAAGAAAGAACAGGCCTTTCAACACAATGATTTAGTCATGATCACTTTAGAAAATAGTTCTGACAGGTGCCAACATCGATAGATCTCTGCACTGTCTGGCTTCCTCATCCACACTGAGTGCTCATTACCCAAAGAGCTTTGGGGGCTGAGGTTATATTCTGACTTCCAAGATTTCTTTTAGACTAACTTAATCTCATCTTGGACATTAGCTCGCAGCTTCCTGCTGCAAGGGGAGGTTACAGAGGGAAGTTTCTGAAAGTTAAAGGAGGGGGGGTGGTAATCATGAAAGTCTGATCTCTGCAGTCTGCAGTGATGCAGCGAAGCTGAACAGCAGAAACAGGTTCAACGTGATTTATCACTTGTACAGTGTGCAAAGGGGGGGGGGGTCCTGCATGAGAGCAGAAGTGGAAGAAGCCACGGGCCTGAATATATGCTGTTAGGCTTAGAGCTGAAATTATGTCGAAAGACAAAGTATCTGAAGCTCTTCTTGAATTTGGAGAAATATACATGCTGGTTCATAGATACTGTATGAAGATGTTATATTGTCAATGTACATTTAAAATAAGATGGATGATGGATGGATAGAATATATCGATGAGGATAGCAGGGTGTTAATGGAGAAGTGCAAACTGCAGGTGATCAATGGGCAGGGTAGCAGCACTCTCAATGCATCAAAAAAGCAGAAATGTTACCATTACTATCGATCATTATGGATATCACTTTGTCAATATTATGAGTGAGCCTCCTCCACCACCTGTGGGGCAGCTATAGCATCAGTAGGGCTCTTCTCCTCCTCCTCCTCCAGGAGCATTCACCTGGACAGACCTACCTGCAGAGGGTTCTCCAGGATCTCTGCGCGGTGAGCCTGGGCCGAGGTCATACGAGGAGCCGCCTGGGCCGAGCTGGAATTAGCCATGTTTTCCCACAAGAGGGGGGGAAAAAAAGAAAACAAGAGTGCCTCCGTCTGTCAGCTTCCTTCACATCTTTGTCATGTGCTGCTCAGGTCACCTCCTCCCAGCCCGGGCCCACCCCCGACGCCCGGGTCGCTCCGCAGCAAACTCGGAGGAAAACTTCCCAAAGGCTGTGACGCGCACCAGGAGTTGGTGCTGCCTTCACGCACTGTCGGAAAACAACCAGTCCTTTGATTAAAGTAGCTAGAAAATGGATTTAGATGACATTTCGATATACTAAACGATATCCACGTAAGTTTACTTGTCAGATGCTGTAATCATATTATCCCATAAGAAATTATTCCACATCTGTTTTGTATTCAGAGGCGGTGAGGTGGTCTGTCGAGAGATGTACCTTAACGCATCACATGACAACAGGTGCACAGCTTGTTGTAAAACCAAAAAAAAAGAAAAAGAAAAGGCACCAACGCGATAACCATATTGAGGCTCTGCAGCGATTAGCTAATAATTAATTTCCTCTCTTGTAGCACTCGGGAAGCAGGAAGATCCCACCCTTACGCCTCCTGGCATTAGCTGCGGGTGGACCGTCCAGCGCGATGCCACCTGCTGGGCACATTCGACATGACAGACACGTGTGGGGGGAACAACCCCGCAGGTGGCTGGACGGCACAGCTGATGTGCGAGAGACACACGACCAGGGCCGTCAGGCGTTGTCAGGGCGATGCCGCGCTCACCTACAGGCAACAGGTGTCTCTTTGTGTACGGATGTGCACATTTATTACCATCCACTCCCGACCGCTGCTTTCAGCGAGCCCTTCGGCAGCTGAAAGGGAGCGAGAAAACAAAAGTATCACCGTCCACCTAAGACCAGGATGCAAACAAGGCCGGCTACATCAGGAGGGCCGTGTCTGATCTCCTCTCAGGATGGCTCCTCCAGCTGTGGCTGGTCAAAGGGATGAAATGAGGCGCGTTGTTACACTGGTGTGGCTTTTATAGGATTTTGCTGTGAAGAGATGAATGATGAACACTTGTTTGTTCAATATGAGCCATACTTTAACTCCTGGTTGGATCAAGGGCCTTTCTGTGGGTTCTGAGTTTGCATGTTCACCCTGTATTTGGGTGGGTGCTCTTCCAGGAACTCCTGTTTGCGCTCATAGTCCAAAAACGTGCATGTTTAGGTCAAGTGGAGCACCAAGCACAGGCAGAAAGTACGAAGCAAGGCAACTGCAAACCTTAATCAAGTGGCATTATGTGTGCAAGCAGCTCATATCCTATAGGATTCGAGATCTTACTGTTGCAATTACTGCCAGAAATCTATGTTTAGCTGCACTCACGCATGGTTGCTCATCGTCACAGCCAATTAACACTTATCATGTTAAGCACATATACTCTGATCAGTGGGGACACAGGTGTGATCATTTGTTAATATGTAATATATGTGATTACTGTACTGATGCTCACTCCTTACCTTGGGGAGCTGGACACATCCCCTGGTTCCATTCGCTCTCCCTTCCAAGTGTCAGTGTCTGGCCTGAGTCAGCCAACTTTCCCCATCATCATTATCAAAGCCCATTTGGTATCATTACTGCGGAGGGAAGGGAAAGAAGGGAATAACGTGACTGAAGCGACTCTCCCTCTCTTACAGTTTCTGCAGTAAAACCCTCCGGAGACTGCTGCTTCATCCATCATTCATGGTGAACTTTGACTGACAGCTTTGTCACAGAGAGAGAGCCGGGGCGTTCTCCCCGGCGGTTTCTGAGTCCCAGGCAAGTGCCTCAAATGACACCCTGATGTCAGGGATGAGGTCGACATATGGCTGAATCTTGACCCGGTACGTCAGAGAGCGACTGAAGTCACGAAATGCAAGCGAGGACAAAGGAGTGATGGGAGAGAGGGAAAAGAGTGAAGATAAGCTGCGGAGAGACACACATGCACATGGAGTGGGAAAGAAAGCTAAGGAGGGAGATAAAGGCGGCTGAGCAAAACGTAGGGAGCAGCAGATTTAGTCGACACAAAAAAACTCCTACACATGCTCACTTGAGCCTGCACCTCGGGCTTTGAAGGAGAGAGAAGATGGAGAAATAACCACGTCCTTTTCTTATGTCCTCCCTTCTCCTCTGTCTCCTTCTTATTCGGTCCCCTCCACTCACCCCTTTAACTACCCCTCCCTCTATCTCTCACACGCACTAATTGAAAATCTGAAGGAAATGTCATCCTGATTCTCTTAAGGGGCAATGGTCTGATTGGTTGTCTCCTCTTGACCGTGTGATCATAGAGCATCGGAATTGAAAATGAGGCTTTGAATATGCCATAATGATTAAAACCTGTGTCGCTGATTGCCCCCCCCCCCAGAGTTCAGATTATCATTGAGAAAACCTTTACTTCATTCCTCAACCTTAAAACTCCCACTATGAATGTGAAATAAATTGCCGGCGGTGCTTCAGCTTAGACTGATTAGACCCAGGCAATGCCTGGTTCCATTCACAAGCTCTGTGTCTTTGTTCAGGAGCGCAAACACAGTGGCTTGTTTCTAATGATTTAAGGACAGGGCTTGAAATTGGAGTCGTATCTCATTTTAATACCGAGGACATTTTCTATCCCTTATCTATTGTTGAGCTGTAGGGGCAGGGACATGACAATAAAACTGTCTATTATTTTATGATTGAATTTATGCTGGGGTTTTGTAAAAGTCTCCATCAAGAGATATGAGATGTGAATGAAAGACTGCCAAGACTGTGCAGGATCAAAACGATGGTGATTTAGAATGCAGTGGATATTTTGTATGACCAGAACAGCTCCTGAAGATAGATTTTATTTTGGCAGCCTGAAATATTAAGATAGCGGGGGATAGGATTGCAGTCAAGTCGAAAATGTCAAGTTGTAATGGTAGAATTGTGAACAATCGAAGGATACAGTTATTCTAAGGTCATAATTATTTGTTTGCAACGTGCCTGAACTTTATTCCAGTTCACTAATGAGCAAATGGTGCAGGTGCAGAATATCTGGGTCAAGCTGAAGCTGCGTGGTTCAGTTGTTCAGTTCCTCCAGACAAATGATTGTCCTCTAACCACCTCAATAATTAACCTCAAAGAGGCTTCAAAAAGTCACACATTTTTTTGAAACAATGTCACTGTTGTGACCCTTTGGAGGGGTCCTGATCCTGGATTAGACTAATCTGCTAAAATGTTTATGACATTGTCAAAGCCAACTCCACTTACAGGCATCATCTCCACATATAAAGTGCTTCCTATGATGCACCAGAACAGTCAAATAGTTTCATAGTTAGCTGACACTTTGTCAGAGGGGGGATTTTGGACGCATGGCTTGTAATGGAGTGTTTCACATTAATGTATTAACACAAAAGGAGTACAAAAGTAAGACAAAGGATCTAAGCTCTTTCTCACCAACGATGAATATGGCGAAACTGTGGCAAAGCGAGACAGAAGGCCTTCTTTGAAAAGCAAAGCCCGCCATCAATACACAAGTACATCTGAGAAGACTTGCTGAAGAATAGGTTATGAGGACGGGTTTCTCCCCCACAAAGCACCACATTAAACTCAACCGTGTGGGAAGAGAATGAATCAAAAGCTGCCCAGTTCAATGAGGAAGAGTGAGTGAATAATCTATGGATGATAGTCTGGCTAGCACAAATAATTTAGAGCATCCGCCTCAGTAATCCTGAACAAAGTCCTGATGACATCCATTGTTTCGAACGTTGAGCTTCTTCACCCTCGCTAATGAAATGTGAGGAGGTGCGTGTGCGCCGTCGCAGATATCATTCAGGACCGACGGAGCTTGCAGAGCGAGGGGGGCACTCATTATTTTAGCCTAAATCAGATATCCTGCACAGAAAATGAACGTTTCCCAGCAGGTAAATGACAAACGCTGTCTGTCGCCTATTTCCTACGCGCTGGCACATCCAAATGAGCCACGGTAACAGGATTCTAAAGCATTCCCACACTGTACGAGGACAACATGAAGAGGAATAACCAGAATAACACAGATCAACCGCATCAAGGAACCTCACTGAGCAGCGGATAATACACAGGCACTCAAGAGCCCCTGCTGGACCAGGATAATGATAGACTAAATAGGATTATAATCACCGCACGATCGTCGCACACAAACACAAATGGAACCCACAAGTGAGGGGTATTAATAAGAAAACGGCGGTAATTTCACAATATTGTAATCAGCTGCGAGTGGTTGTGTGTGCGCTCTCAAGGCTGTTGTTAAGCTCTCCAAATCCTTCAAATCTGCCGTGTGAGGGTGTAGGGGATCTATAACATGACATATAATACCATTCCGGGAGTACCTGCAGCAGATGGATTTCAGTTTTAAGCCACTAAAAGAGGCTGGAATTGAAGGGGTGGCGTGTGAATAAAGACCGTAAGTGTACCGGCAGTCTTCTGAGCTTGCTGTACACACTACTGCGAATCTCCAATTGTTGGGAAGATGGGGAAAAAAAAGTGTTAATATGCGATCGCGCCGGCTGCCTTGGAGAGAGCGAAGGATTCCATTAAGGAATAAACAGTTCTGGTTTTGCCTGCAGCCGCTGAACACAATTTCAAACGACGCCACAATGCAATACCGCGAAAGCAGGAAATTGTTTCCAACGCAATCCTAAATGTGTTTTCAAATGCCGCTAAAAGCCTGCCTTCATAGACACGGTGGCCCGGCAGAGTGCAGCAGTCTGACCAAGCAACAGCAGCTACTCGGGCCTTCGTGTGATGTCTGGCAGTGGATGCGCTTCCACGTTACATGGGAAGATAAATAGATAGATTACTTAATTTAATCCCTGAGGGGAAGTTCAAAATATCACAAGCAGCAGCCGAGGAACAAGCGTGACGGCAAACACAACTCACCTGAAGACCTAAAAATGCATGGTGTGTGAAAACACAATAACTATGTGAGTGCAAAGTGTGTGTAAAAAGGTTAAAAATGCATGTGCATATCTGAGAGGCCCCCAGTCCATGTGACCAGAGGAGCTCCCACCTACATGCTCTCCAGTTTGCCCTTTAACAGACCGGGTCGGATTGTATTAAAAGCACTTGAAAAATCATCCAATCAGTGCGTCATCCACGCCAACATGGGGCTGATGCGCAAATTGCAAATGGGACGGCTGATGAGCGTAACCGTGGTCTGGGTGGTGGGGAGGCAAGGATCGGTCGCTCCATCACCTTCGTAATATGAGGTCAGCGCAAGTCATTCGAGGATGCACCGTGTGCCTTCTTGGAACCAAGCATGATGCTTTCCAAATGGACGGGACTCTCTGTAGGTGCGGACCCGTGTCAAAAAGGCGTTGCAGTGCATCACGTGCGCATGCCTTCAAGATGCGTGGGCTGATGCCCTCTCGTCCTGCAGCCTTCCCCTCATTAAGTTCCATTATTCCATGCAACGACAAATCAATAGTCTCATACCTAGGGTCAGGGTGATGTCATGAAAACAAGTAACTGCAGAGGAGACTGACCGCCAAGTAATGTTTGCTAAGTTAGCCATTTCCGCATACGTTTTAATCCTATGGGATGACTTTATGTCAGTCTGCTAGTTTACCCAGTGCCAGCCTAGAGCCCGTAGTAGGCAACCTGCAATGCCAGGTCACTAAAATGTAAACAGTTATTGTTTGTCAAATGTGTCAAAATGCCTTAAATGATGAAATACAGCTTTTCAAAGAAACACTACGCTTTTGTTCTGCACTCCTCTAAGCGCTCCGTAGATGTATTATTGCTTTTTAAAACATAGCTTTTTATAAAACTTCCACAAATTCAGCCCTCAACACCTTTCATCTGCTGTCCCTGGCTAGCAGCCGCCACACTGCCCAGCGTGCACGTGACAGAATCCGCACGTAGCAGCTTTTGTCTGCTGCCGCGGATGCCCTCAATTCACGCACCGGGACGCGTAAAAGGAAACCTTCGGCACTAAGTCAGTGAATGCTAAATCAGTGAATGCTTCTCTGCAAGGCCACAACTTTAACAGCGGCTCCGAGTTCAGCCAGACGGGGCTGCTGATGACGTCGCCGGTGCATTGATAAAAGGAGAGCCAGGTGTAGGTCGGTGACAAAGGCGCATAGCGCGTTTTTTTTCTTCCCTCCCTGAGATCACGCCGCGTGGCTCTCGTGCATTCTGCGGCGAGGATTAGGGAGCACCACTTCTGGTGAGGAGACATCGGCATGTGTTGAATGGCCTAATTCTATTGATCCACGCAGCTTGACTGCGAATGCACATGATCAATGACCAAAGACTCTGCAATCAATTGCAACCTTCACATGGAGGCGCCGGTCCTCACGTGCAACAGACGTTTTCCACAACAGCAGGACCTTATTTAATCTCTTTGGAATGAAGGGAATTACAGACACAAGGGCTCCTCCTTTCTTCTGGCCTGCAGGTTAAACGGTTTAGATAGTGGTTTATTCAAACCACCAGACGATAGCAAGCACATCATTTAGCTCGGCAGTGATTCGTTTAGTCAGACCATGTGTAGTTGGAGGTCTCATAAATTTCCCTGTAGATTTTAAGCCAATCATCACCAGACAATATCTGGACTATGCAAAGGACCAGACTCCCCATTATCTCAAAATTAACATTGTTGTATGTGAGCAACGCCAGAGAGGACAGCAGGGACCTGACTATAGGAAAAATAATGGCTGGTAATGAGTCGACTCATGTCTCATCACAGGTAAACTCTCACGGGAACCTACAGGTTTTGTTTTTTTTTATCGCTGACTGATTCTGAGAAACAGCCCCACACGGAGAGGATGAACTGAGACACAGCCGGCATTCAGGTCATGTGCTGTTCACCTGACATCTGGAGAGGGTGTTTGGAGGAGCGCCAAATTGTTATTGCTGTGTTTTTAATGAACCCCTTCAACATGTCTGTGGGAATTCTCATTCACCCAGTTCATGCTAACGACTCCACAGAGATTAATCCTGGCCTTACCTACCAACCATTCAGAATCGAATAAACCTCTTGGTCGAAGGTGAATCTACAATGAGCCCAGTTGCCACGACTTACAGCTCCTCGGAAGCTCTTCGACACTTCGGAGGTGTAGGGGTGCATCCCAGCCTGTGAGAGCAGCTGCAGAGCTGCAGGGGCGCTTTTGGAGCGCAAATCCACAGGTCCTGACTATGCATTTCTTCCTGTCTCCTCGGAGTCCTTCAACATTATGGGAGCGCGGTGCTAAATCGACCCTTAACAGACTGTCCATTATCTCCTAATGGTAAAAAAACACTATTCCCTTGCCCTTCACACCTACCTTGAGAGCTAATTACACTGCCAATGCATGATACAATAAAAAAAAGTTTGTTGATGTGGCATCACTGATTGTGTTTCTGACAGCGTGGCTGGAAAAAGCACCACAGTGCATTTCGGTGGATGCTGGTGCTTAGTAGATGCCTCCCTCTCCTCCCCTCAGCACCGTGATGATGCTGAGATCATTTGGAGGAAGGAGAGGAGAGGAGAGGGCGGCGCACTGGGACACGGCTACGTGTTGCTGCGCAGCAACAGATAGGGAGAGGAGGAGGAGGAAGAGGAGGAGGAGTAGAGAGAGAGAGAGAGAGAGAGAGAGAGTGTGAGAGAGAGAGGAATTCCCTGGCACAGGCTGGAGCTGCTGTCAGGGCGTGTATCCGCCCCTGTGGCTTCCAAGGATGCGCTGCTCCAGAGGCAGCAGCCTCTACCTGTAGATGGGGGAACAGGAGAGGGTGTTAACTATAGAGGGACGCAGGATGTGAGTAGGACCAGCCACAAACATTTTCCGTGTGTGTCTGAGGAAGGAGCGGCAGTTTGCTCTCGCCGTGGAGGCAGCGTCAGACACCTCCCTTTGGAAGAGGAAGCGCGACAGAGAGAGAGAGAGAGAGGGAGAGGGAGAGGAGAGAGAGAGAGAGAGAGAGAGAGAGAGAGAGAGAGGGAGAGAGAGAGAGACGCCTATCTGGACTCCTCCGGGGGGACCCGGGTCTCCGCATCATTCTCGTCATCGCGGAGCCACTACTTGGCTCCGAGCTGCTCCATGAAGTCCCCACGGCTGTCATGCAGAGGCGCTCTGTAGGGGGCTTTGCTCCGCCGGACCAGCTGTGAAGTAAGTTGCCCGTCCTTCGCGTTTTTGTGCGGCGGAAACCCATCCATCCATTATCTCACCCATTTAGTACCCAGTGGTTCCCACCTCAGCTGCTATCCTGCATGGTGCTGCTTGCAGAAGGAGGAGGCAGGGAGAACACCGCGGACAGGTCTCCTGTCCGTCACAGGACACGCACACATTCATTCACGCCATCTCCTCGGGGTGAGCCCCTCACGCAGCTGTGGAAAACACGTGGTTACAACACACGGACCTTTTGTCTTTCACTTTGCGGCACGAATTCAAAATGACATCGAATTTAAAACTCCCTGATTTCTCCCCTCCTCTCTCTACAAGTGCGCGTATCCTCTCCATCTTTCCCTGATTCCATGTGATTGACATCTGCGTCTCGCTCTTTGTCTTTCCCCGCGCACCTGTTTGTGCGTGCGTGTGTGTGTGCGTGTGTGTGCGCGCAGACATGACGGGTCAGTTCCTGGGGAAATCGTGCGGCGGGGCTCACATGGATGACGGTGCGGCCATCCGTATCAACGTGGGCGGCTTCAAGAAGCGGCTCCAGTCCGACACCCTGTCCCGCTTCCCGGAGACGCGGCTGGCTCGGCTGCTCCACTGCCAGTCCAAAGAGTCCATCCTGGAGCTGTGCGACGACTACGACGACACCGAGAAGGAGTTTTACTTCGACAGGAACCCCGCGCTCTTCCCCTACGTGTTGAACTTCTACAACACGGGGCGGCTGCACGTCATGGCCGAGCTGTGCATCTTCTCCTTCAGCCAGGAGATCGAGTACTGGGGCATCAACGAGTTCTTCATCGACTCCTGCTGCAGCAGCGCCTACCACTGCAGGAAGATGGACCAGGACCGGGACGACTGGGAGGACAGGAGCGACGAGGGCAGCACCACGTCCTCCTTCGATGAGCTGCTGGAGTTTTACAGCGACGCCAGCAAGTTCGACAAGCAGCTGCTGGGCAGCGTCCGGAGGCGCCTCTGGCTGATGCTGGACAACCCCGGCTACTCAGTGGCCAGCCGCATCATCAGCATCCTGTCCATCCTGGTGGTGCTGGGCTCCATCGCCACCATGTGCATGAACAGCATGAGCGAGTTCAGCCTGCTGGACGGCGAGGGCCAGCCCACCGAGGACCCCCGCTTCGAGACAGTGGAACACTTCGGCATCGGCTGGTTCACCCTGGAGCTGGTGGCCCGCTTCATGGTGGCGCCGGACCTCCTGCACTTCTTCGAGCACCCGCTGAACGTGATCGACCTTGTGTCCATCCTGCCCTTCTACCTGACGCTGCTCATCAACCTGGTGGTGGAGAGCAGCCCCGCTCTGGCCAACCTGGGCCGCGTGGCGCAGGTGTTGCGCCTGATGCGCATTTTCCGCATCCTGAAGCTGGCCCGCCACTCCACAGGACTGCGCTCGCTGGGCGCCACCCTCAGGAACAGCTACAAGGAGGTGGGCCTCCTGCTGCTCTACCTGGCCGTAGGGGTGTCCTTCTTCTCCGTCATGGCCTACACGGTGGAGAAGGAGGACAGTGAGGACCTGTCGACCATCCCTGCCTGCTGGTGGTGGGCCACCGTCAGCATGACCACGGTGGGCTACGGGGACGTGGTGCCCGTGTCCATAGCGGGCAAACTGACGGCCTCGGCGTGCATCCTGGCCGGGATCTTAGTCGTGGTGCTTCCGATTACGCTCATTTTCAATAAGTTCTCCCTCTTCTACAAGAGACAAAAGCAGCTGGAGATCGCCATGCGAAGCTGCGACTTTGACGAGGGGATAAAAGAGGTGCCTTCGGCCAACCTGAGGAACTACTACGCACACAAAGTCAAATCCCTCATGGCGAGCTTGTCAAACATGAGCCGCAGCTCCCCCAGTGAACACAGCCTGAATGAGTCCATACACTGAGGGGCACCCGGCGATGAGGACAGTGTCGAGGAGCTGTCCTCGAGCCTCCCTCCACTGATGTCTGACCGTTTGCCTCTCTGTAGCTGCGCGCAATAACCTGTTAATCTATGTGTCGGTCACACTCGGAAGGTGAGGAAATGTACAGGATAGCCTGGATATGATGTTTCACTGTGCACAAACGTGGCCGGAGGGGTCCACAAAAAAAAAAAAAAAGATGCGGCCACGTCAAGATCCAAAAGACAGAGAATGCTGTAGTTGTTTACAGTCCTCGGTGGTGTCACACTGTAGTCCACCCCCCCAGCTATTACTCGTTGTGATCAAATATGTCTGAAAGTAACTCCAGCTGTATCTCCTTTGAGGAATGTTGATGTGTAATTGTTATGTTGCAACGCGATTACTTCAGATGTGTGGTTGAATCAAGCTCTATTAAACAGACGACGAACAACAGCAACAGCAACAACAACAGCGACAAAGAGTCCTTACGCACCTCCGACTGTTTCCAGCATGCAGAGCGAGGGTCGTTTAGAGTCTCCCGGGCTGATGGGGAGAGCACATGCAAGCCCGGGGGCGAGGGAGGGGACGCGAGACGGTGACTGACGCTGCAGCTAAAGCGCTTTGACAGGTGTGGCAGGAACATCCAGAGCTGACACGCTGAATGCGTTTGTCGCGGAGATGCGGGTTTTTGTTTCTAAGCCGCGTCACCAATCCCGATGACTGTCGTGCAGTCACGAGCCAGCGTGCTCTGATAATAAACAGGGGGTTTAGGGGAGAGAGGCAACATAAGGCAAAACCACCAGTGTCGTCGTTTATCTCCCTGTTCCCGCCCATATCAACAAGTGCTGGAGATGACCTGCACAGGCACCCCCACCCGTTCTACCAAGTCCCGGGACGCCTCAGGAGTACGAGGACATCCATTAGCGGACGACACTAATGTTCCCATTCCGCCCAGTTTTCGCAGCCCTCGCCCGGCCCCTGCTCTGCATCCCGACGGCTCCCTCACTCGATGCAGTCGCTGGAATACAGCGGAGAGCGCTCACTTAGGGGCATTGATTTCCAGTTTAGAGGATGAAAAGCTATTTGATGCAGGTTGGCACCGGCTCTGAAGGCTCCATTCCTCTCCCCATATTTCTGTATAGTCAGTCGCATCGATTACGGTTTCTTTGATCGAAGGCCCATCCTATTTGGAAGTTCTCGCATCGATTTCCAGGCGACGGATCGCGCATTATTGTTTCGAGGCGGCTCCCCTCCTCCGTCACACCCAGGCGCCGGCAGGAGAACAGCCTCACCGCACCTTTGTCATTTCGACAATTTGCGACACATTTATGCGCGTTCCAGTTGTGTCCTGCTCCAGTGGTCGGAGGACAATCTGAAATTCATTGTCTCCAGATTAATACGTGTCGACAGGCAGGCAGCAGCATCGCACGCGCCGGCACTCACAGCTCATTAGCGTGAGCTCGCAGAACAAAAAGCATAAACCCGCGGATCGTGTCCCGGTAGCCGGAACTCACGGAGGAAAATGCTGGAATTAGTTCGGAGTTGTTTATTTTTACGCGAAGTTAGCGCCGGAGCGTCGCGTTATTGCCATTTAGGCCGAAACGGTGGAAAATTAGCCGTGAAAACCCAAGCACTCTGGGGCGTCCATGGGAAATCATATAACCGCGTTAGAACGCCGAGGTCTAATTCATTCAAGCCGTGATTGGAGAATAAGTGAACGGCACGGAGGTAATTTCAGTGCACTTCAGCAACAAGGTCGTGCTCGCTCAGGAAACCCTAATGAGAGACCGGCCGCTTGTTTTCTTCCAAGTATTTCTGCCGAGCTCGTTCGAAATAATATTTACCCTTCGAGGCCAATTATATCCGTCTCCTTTTGCTTACCTCTAAACCTTTAAAGGCTCCCCCCCCCCCCCCGGGGAGCAAATCCAAAGCACCAGACAGACCGACATGGAAACATCACTAAATGAGCTGGCGGTAGCAGCAGGGTGACGCTCTACCATGTAAGCGGAGGCACAGCAGAAAGGAACAGCGGCCAACCTTGCCCATCCTTGGCAGACACGTGTTGTTATTGAACGTGGTGCGGGTCCCCACGCGCCTCAGGCGTGAGGGAAAGGCTTAAGAAGTTCGGCGGGGGCGCTCTGTTGTGCCGGTCCAAAATGGGTGTTGTGCGCGCGTAGGTCACTGTGACTCCCCTCGGAGGAAGACGGAGATGTCTGGCCCTCGGCTGCCCCTCCCCGCCTCGCCTGTATCATTACCCCCCCCCCCCCCCCCGACCGCGGTGATAGATGCGAAGAGGGGCCCAGATCCCGCTGGCGCGCAGCTGAGTGCAGATGGCAGCGCGGGTCATTAGAGGGAAGGCCATGGCTCAAAAAAAAAGAAAAAAAACGTCTGCTCTCCTCCCTCACCGAGCCAGGAAGCAAGCTCGGACCCAGTCCGGCCACTTCTTCAGATCGACACGCGATCGCGTCTGTGGCTCATCACGTGGGGTTAAAAAAAGGTAAAAAATGAGTCTCACGTGTCATCATCAGAGCCTTTTTAGGCCGAATCAGGGGGGGTCAATTATCTCGCTGCAGTGAATGATGACTAAACGCAAAGGGTTCTCTCTTGCCACTGTAAAAGGAGGGGCATCCTGTACAGTGAGGGTACCAGCCAGAGTTTATCTGGCTCCCTTTACGTCTGCATTGGAAAGAGGAAGACCGGCAGAAAGGCGGCGAGAATTTGAGAGTGCGGCTCATCGACGCAGAGCTGACAGCGTGTCGGACCTGGGC
The DNA here is from genome assembly GCA_029224185.1 of Karalla daura. Taxonomy (NCBI): domain Eukaryota; kingdom Metazoa; phylum Chordata; class Actinopteri; order Chaetodontiformes; family Leiognathidae; genus Karalla; species Karalla daura. The sequence continues at coordinate 22,154,397 of CM055191.1, forward strand.
GGTCTATGTGCTTTGTACGTGTGTGTGTGTGTGCGTGCGTCCACGCGTGCGTGCGTGGACACACTGTACACAGACACATCAGACGGCGTGTCTAATGGGGAACTTATTGAAGCTGGCAGTACAAGCGTCATCTGCGGTCTGCTCCGTGCTGGTGATATAAAACTCTGTTACTAAGCAGGCGTTCCGTGTTGTTGCACACCACCATCTGCTACTATCCCCGTGCTTTAAACAGTGTGGGAAGATTGGATCTTTTCAGTGTGTTTGCCCCCCCCCCTTTTTTTTCCTTTTTTTGCCTCTTCCCACCACATCTGATCTGTGAATATCTTCAGAAATAATCCCCCGTTACATGGATCGTGGCATAGCTAATTATCACCTACAGATCCGATGCAAATGCGGGCCCGCAGGTAGTGTCGGGCGGCGGCAGCCAAACATACTGCTTCGTGCCGCAGTTGGAAAGGTGAAACCCAAACCGTTTTTGATGTTGCAGATTTCGGGGAAGACAATGAGATCTTTTTCTTTTGTTTTGTTTTTTTCATACACGCAAATCTGTTCATTGCTTCCCAGCACTGTTTGGAGGAAATGTCTCTGTTCCAATGGGCATCTCATTCTCTTTTTGAGACAGGAAATATACACTCTTGGAATTTAACTTGGCCCGAGTAAAATTCAGAGAATATCATCATGGCGGAACACACTGTAGCACACTGTAGTTCTTTGAGAGATGAACGTTAACACTAACCGTATTGCCTTGTTAGATTGAAATGCGATGTAAGGTTTGCTAAAGAGGGCTTGAAATGAAGTCTGAATGTCTGATGGGAATGTCTGTGGTTAAAAAGGCATTACGGTGGTATATTTGGTCATTTACCAAAGTGAAGGACGCTTCAAAATCTTGACCTGATGGTGGCACCAGATAAAAAGTGATTGGAGTTCATCCTGAGGGGGGAAATGAGTGTCTGAAGTGAATTTCCACGGCGGTCCGTGCAGCAGCGGTTCAGTTTTTTCAGTAAAAAAAGCAAAAATATGAATTTGTTGTTGACAGTGGTGGTAGGTGTCGGGGAATAGTGTAACTGTGTGCAACAGTTTTGACCAACCCTCCTGGATTCCTTGGTTCTTGGTGAAATGGAACAGGTAGACCCAGGGATCATTTTAATGAAGCATAATGCTTTTGATTTCATGCTAATCCATGGAAAAATCCGTTTTTGAACAAGTGCGCTCTACAGGCACAGTCACGAACCAATAAACATGTTGCCACCCGGGAAACGAAACCGCTTTGCTCAGTCACCGCAAATAGATACAGAACGTGTCCCTTCTCCCGTTTCATGTTACATGCAAGTCGCATCGCGTCGTCTCGCGTACCGGTTCAGACTGGACCCGCAGCGTCAGACCTGCTACCTGGATTGTAAAAGAATTTCCGGAGGACGAATAATCCTGGAGATCTGGGGCCATTAGCGTCCCGTCCTCTTAATGTGGCGCTCGGTCCGTGCCATTAAATGACTCACCCAGACAGACAGTTGTTTTTGGCTGTAAATCACAACACCGTTCCCACGGAATTTTAATTGGTAGCACGAAATGGTCCATTCAGGCACTCAGAGAGTGCTACCTGGCCTTTTACCAACAACTTTTATGAAAATCAACTCCCGGACTTGTACTGAAACTCCACATCTAGTGCTGCTTAAATAGCCTAAAAGGCTGGAAATGCGCTTTCGTTCTCAACGGCCAAGGAGGGTAATAGTGTACTTTGGCAGTTTGGTGCCGAGGCGGCAATGAGAGTGAAACACTTTAATTATACCAGCCTGTGTATTTCGGGACTTTCTAAGTGCTCGCAGAGGAGCCGAGCTGAAACTTCGCTTAACTTCACTTCCAGGAAGACGGTTAACCCTTACTTCCCCACCGCGGGGGGTTTGAATGGCTTTCCTTGGATCGATCTTTCATGAGAAAGAAATCAGTTCCGCGCGTTATCTGCTGCCAGGACTTGTCCACCGATGTCACATCGCGCATCTGGTGCTCGTCGGCTTTTGTGGGTGCCACATAAGACCACAATGTTCATCATCGGAAGACAATGATGTCATGTTGCTGCAAACTGCAGCACTGTATTGAAAAATATTGAAAACGCATTTCCCATAGATTACCAGGAATGCGGAGTATTCGATTTTAGATCCACAGTACTGGGCAGCACACACATGGACACAAGGTCAGGATTCTCATAGTGTTTTACATAAAATGATCAGGGCATCGACAAACAGCCTGGGAAACAGAGCTAATGCACACAGACTATTCCTCCTCATCTCACGATGCCTCTACTCATCTACTCTACTAATTCAGGCCCGTCTGAACTCCCCTGTACCTGGAGCGTGACTCACTGCGCTTCAGCTGCAGTTCAGCAGGATCCGTGTTCCCAGTAGAAACATAATGAGCCGGGCTTCATCTCATAACGACCGGGTATGAGACAGCATCGATGTATGAAGCAAGCCAGTGGCCCTGGCCGGTTGCCCTGAGCACGGGTTAAACGCTGGATATTTTTAAGCGCAGGTCCATTACGCAAAAGTCTCCCAAAGTGAGAGTGAGTGTTGAGAAGGGCCAAACATGTCAACACACACACACACACACACACACACACACACACACACACACACACACACACACACACACACACACACACACACACACACACACCACACCACCACCACCATACACACATACACAGCTCGGGCTAAATTGAACCGGAAAGTATTTCTGCCGCTCCCACAGGTGATAGAGAAAGTCAGACAGACTCAAGATTGGATCCTGTATTAAGCCTGGGTGTGCGGTGGGGAGGGTGTGTTTGTGTGTGTGTTTGTGTGTGTGTGTGTGTGTGTGTGTGTGCATGACACACAAGATGAGACTGGAAACTTCAAAGCGGGAGGAGGAGTGGCTGGGAGATACATGCAGATCACCTATTTGTCGGCCTGTGCCTGAAATGTGTTCGAGCGGCCCTTCATTTGCATGTATCGTGTATGCAGCGGGTGTGTGCTTGTGTGCGCTTGTGTGTACTCGTGCCTGTGTGTGTGTGTGAGTGTGTGCACCTGTGTGTGTGCGTGAGCATGGCTGTGTGTCATTACTTCCCTCCGGAATCAATTTCCTCTAGGATGTGCCAAGGACAGTGGCGCAGACAGTTTGATTTGTAAAGCTTGAACAGAGGCCTCAGTGTCAGCCCACCTGAGCCCAAAGGGATGACGTCAGTAATCGCTCAGAAACCCTGATATCTCAAGGTGCATTGTACTTCCAACAACACGGAAAAAAAGCAATGATCTTGAGGTTACAGCAATAACACAAGACATATGAGAGAAGGTGGACCGCGAGGCTGACTTCAACCACAAGGATTTTGATGACAAAAAAAATCCTGCAGGAAGCACAGAGGCGTTAACCGGGAACACTAAGAAAAAAAATAGAAATATGCGAATGTAATGAAACAGTTTATGTACATCTGTCAGGGCCAGAGGCGGCAAGAGACGCCTCTTTTTCTGTCCGAGTGGAGAAAAGTGAGCGACACAAATGGAGCTGCTGGAATGTGCGACACTGGGTTGGAAACTGCAGCCCTGACAGTAGCAGGGGCTGTGACAACACATCGTGAGACATGATGGGAATATAATAGCATAAAGAGTCTATTTCTGTGCTTTAGAAATTCATCCCCACTCCCTCTTTGTCTCTCCCGCTCTCCACCTTGTGCCACATCGATCTTCTCGGATCGTCAACTCGCTAAATACTAAGGGCCACACTCCCCCCCGCCACCCATAGTATTTGGGAATGGCGATAATTGCCTAATTTGTTATAATTGCAGCGCTGTACCTTGTCCGGCGTGGTTAATTGCCTTTGAAATCCACCTGGTGTTTGAATTATACTGTGCAAAGTGCTACAGCCGCTCCGGGGGGAGCGCACTGTGTAAATGAAGCTGATTACGGAAACAAACTGAGTCGCAGCCTGGCCCTGCAGAGAGGGGCCGCGCTTTTTCTATTTGAGCTAATCTCAGCTTTGCTTTGGGTGGACGACTGTGTGCTAAGGCAAAGGTGGGGGTGGCGGGCCTCCCCCCTGACTCATAAACCATGTTCACTGTCGGCGCGCGACCCCCGGTGCGCCTCTCCGCTGGCGTGAATGGCACATTTCTACAGACCCTGCCCCGATGTTTGACTGTGCGCTTGAACAAAGGCTTTGGGAAATGTCAGTTTCCTCAGGTAGTAAATGGGAACGACCTGAGTCAATATGGGCGCCTGAGTAGCTACGCTGCAATGAGTCATTGCAGCGTTGGAACGACTGCTAGGCAGTGCCGAATGTAAAGGTTGCAAAATATTAATCTATTTTATATGTGTTTACAATTATACAATTATATGCATGTGTGCATGCATGATAAACAAACATTAAACTGAACCTTAAAACTAAATCTAATATCAATTGTAAATGTCATTTCAAATCTGAAAAAGCGTCCAAATAATGTAGTCTGTGCTCTTTCACAGTAGCTCTGCACCTTGTGAAGGTCTTATCGTGACTGCTTAGGCGACTGCTTACGTGCGGGACATGCTATTTCTATTGTAAATGAGTCCAATATTTCATCACCGTGTAATTAATTCACACAGGAACTGAATGCCTCTTTACCAGCTAAATGAGTTTTTCACTTTAAACTCTCCAGTTAGTTTTTCAGAGCCCTATCCCTTACAAAAACAAAAAAAACCCAAAAAACAAAAAAACAGCAGCTGTGCTTAAAAATGACACTGTTAAGCCATGGAAGCTGAGGCACCTCAAACATGCCTCTGGCTTAGTCGTTTATCCACATTCACACATGATTGTTTGTCACTGGTTAATGAGTAAACAGCAGCCATTCCTATTCTTACAACGTCTTTGTTTGTTGACTGTGCTTTCCTCTCGCTGATGTGCATTTAGCAGCGCGGGGCTCTAAAACCTCCGCCCGGTCGACTTGTGTGCCCATCAGCCTCTGCCGCTGCAAATCCTCGGGTTTGTTAAATGACCGATGGCAGAGAGCGGACAGGGCGCACCGGTACGGGCCGGCTTTCATTCGAGGCCCGGAGGGGGAAAGCGCAGAAGAGGAATGGAGGGTGCTCGGGGAACAGACGGGGAAAACGGGAGGGGCAGGAGGGCGTCCGCGACCACGGAGATGAAAGGCGACAAACAACGCAGTGAGATGAGGATTCAATCGCAGCGAGCGCCTTCTCGCAGGGTTCTCTCGCCTGCCCGGGATGAAAGAGGGGCCGGCTGGGAGGCGCCGCCCCTTGTTTATCATTATCCCACCGGAGGCTTCGGGGATGTGAATCCGAGAGCCGAAGATTACAGATGGATGGCTTCCCATTATGGATCATTATAGCGTCCTGTGGGCCGTATATTTGCTAATGGGAGCGAGGGAACGGTGCCGCGTCTCTTTCACACATGCTCCTATGGGCGCCGCAGCCGTTTAACAGTGGCCTGATGTGCTAATTATGGGGAGTGCGCCTCTCTTTAATATCGGGGCGAACTTATGCAACGGATCGCAACGGGCTAACCAATTACCGGGCTAACGCCGCAGCCATTCTTGGCAGTGGGGTCACGTTCGCGGAATCGAAACGCCAACATCCGAGGTCCGCTCGCGAGGGCGAGAACAACAGAGGGGAATGTGCTCGCCGCCGCAGGTGCCTCTGATCTCCCGGTCCGGGCTGCGCGTCAACCCCCGATCGAGCGAAGACGTCCGCGGGAGACGTCTAGGGAGGGGGGAGCACGTTCTGCCTCTCGACGACGTGTCTCCCCGTAACAGCCTCTCTGGATTCCGGTCACATCCTCGCGTGTGTGTGTGTGTGTGTGTGTGCGTGCCCCGGCCGCAGCGAGGCTTACGGAGGGTGCAGCGGAGCGGACACCGGCACCGACGGGACTTCTTCTCCTCCTTCTGCCGTCCTCTAAGTGTCCTCGATAGCCGCGGCGCCCCTCTCCTGAGGCGGCCACGGAGCCAAGCGCCGAGCCCTGGCCCGAGGAGGCGGGTGGCGGCGATTGCTTCCCGGGGAAATGTCACACCAATATTCCCCGCGCGAAAAAAAAAAGAAGATTGGATTCCCCCGTATCTCTCGGAGCCGCTGGGGACGGATGCATCATTTGGAGGAGCTCATTACTCTTTCATGGGGGCTCCTCGGCACACACACACACACGCACGCGCACACGCACACACGCACCTTTCCCAAGAGCGGCGCGCGTTCACTCGTAAGGTCGCCATTAATTAAGATTCTCGGAGAGGTGCAGATGGTGACGGATGGTTGATATTTCCTCAGAAAGCACACTCCGTTGTGGATGCCAGGCGGAAGCTTTGGCCCATCACTCACAGGGGAATGTGTTTCTCTTTAATCCAGAGGCAGGGATCTATTTGCTCCAGTCCGGCGCTGCCTCCGGGCTCCGAACACAAAAAGAAGAGGATGGTGTCTGAGTGGATTGGACTTAATGACAATCTGTCACCGCCGATACGGTAGGAAGCCCACAGGGGATTCAACTCGCCCCGTACTCACATGGAGCAAAGGCAGGGAGGCGTTTTTTTTTTTCTTTTACTTACTAGTCTGACTAATTAATGAATTAATTTATCCTTTTTTTTTCCTTTGCCCATCTCTGAACATGAGATTATGGATTCATTCACAGGTTGTCTCACACCCAGGGATTCCCAAACTATCAGCCATCTAACTCCCTTTGGTCGGAACAGTTCTCATCATGCTGAACAGCACCGTGTTCTCCTGGCAGTAGTCGAGAAGCGAGAACTTCAGACAAGGAGGCAGGGGCTGCAGATAAATGCAGTGACCTCTCAGCACAGAGGGAACTTGGATAGATCGGCGGCTAATACGGTTTCACGAAAGCGGGTTTCGAAACGCATCCATCGCTTTTCTTGCACCCATATGGGGTTGCAGGGGTCCGCTGCTTTGAGCGCGTACTTTACTCACTCAATCCTGCTACAAAGGAGAGGACCTGACGGTTGGAATGAATAAAGGTTAGCTCGAACGACGCTGTTCTCACCCATCAGAAGTAGCATGTCATGCTATATCCCAGCGTTCAAATTCAAAGACTCCCAACATTTGCACATTTGCGTCACGTTTCCGCAGTGCAGTGCCTCCTCCCTGCTGGAGTGGCGCGCCGCTCTGCAGAGGCTTTCATGCTGTTTCTACGTGAGGCCACTGTTGCTGTCATGCTGTGCTACCTTTGCAATACCTCGCGAACACATTTCATTCACTTGCTACGCATGAAGACAATTAACATATCCTTTCCAGCTACGGCTTTAAATGCAATTCTCGTACGGTTATTCATTAAAACGCTGTTTGAGTGCCTCCGAAGGCCGGATGTCGGGGCGTCGAATAATAATCCTAATGCATGTTGATTTATTGGTGTCACTAATGTGCTCATCAATTTGCACTCTAATCGGAGGAAAAACAAGATCTGCCTCTGCGCGCGCGAGAAATCGCAAATCTGCCAGGTTAATGGCGTCGCATATAACGGTGACGGGAGTTTGGCTGGCAAGACCAAGGGCTGTGCAATTACAGCAACACCGTCGCCATTACTTAACGACGTACGAGGAGGCGTTCGCGGCCATCGCAACATCATCGCCGACTCGTCAGCAAATTTCCGGACTCTTAAACTGTCTGGCGCTCTCTGTCGTGCTGGCTGCCGGTTCTCTTGGCGGTGGCGTGGGCCTACGCCATCGCGGGGGTCGCATTCCCCTCAAATCCCGCGGCCGCCTCCCTAAAAGACGTCGCCTCGCTGATTCGGAGGAGAGGCTAATTGAGTTGGAGGCGATTAGCTTCCTCCGCGCCGAAACTCTGAGAGCTTTGAGGGAGATTGTGCTGATGCAGGACGGCGCTTTTCTTAGCCTGTGCCCTGCCAAATGTCTTGCGTTTCACATTAACCATTAGCCTAATACCTAAAGACGTGGTTAAAACCCTGTGTGTGTGTGTGTGTGTGTGTGTGTGTGTGTGTGTTCACCTTACTACTTGAGAATCGGGGAGAATGAAGAACAAACAAAGCGGCCCTGACGCCGCTGGAGCCCACCCGGTTTGGAGGGCAGCGCCTCTCCCCGTGGGACGACCGGTGATTAAGAAGGAAATTGACAGTGGCTGAGGCTCAGTAATTGCACACAGGGCCAATTTGGATGCTCCACTGAGGTGCTTCGAGAAGATGCCGGCCCGCAATCTTCTCTAAATGACAGATCAGCTTGCATCTTACAGATTCTACGGTGAATGCATTTCCCAGCGTGTCTCACAGAGGAGGTACCGTAGTCCAAAAAAACGAGGCGCCCTTTGAGTCCTTGCACTCAGTGATCGATAAATCATGACCAGAAATACGGGCACGCTTGCTTTGCTATGTAAAAAACAAAATAGTCAAAACTTACTAAAACTAAATGGGCCCTGGCACCCACACGCTTCATCTCACACTCTTCATCAGGGAACGTAAAGTAAAAAACTCTCCTCTCTGCCGGCAGCCAACTTTTCAGGATGACTCTGCTCTTCACAGAGAAACTGATGCCTGGTTCGAATTCGGCAATTTATGCACACATCCACTTCCTGCACTTTTTCTTCTTCTTTTTTTCCCTTTGCACCTGTAGCAATTATCCGGCGCTACTCCGCTCGTCTGGCAGCTGACACCTGGCCCGTTATATCGGAGCTGCCACTCGCTTCCGCGTACATGCCCCCGGTGAAGCCTGCGAGCCGAGGCACGTAGGCGCGGGGCCCGTCTATTAAAGGCTGTGGGACTCTCGCCGAGCGGTGCCTCGCCTCGCTACGTTTCGCTGATGTCGATCAAAAAGTACATCTCGAGTCCACCCTGTTTCCCTCCTCCCGGTGAGCGCATTTCAAAGACTTCCGAGGACAGAATAAATTCAAGCCACTTTCAGCCCAGGCCTCATCAGCGTGGTGGTTTCAATCAAGCTTCTCATTCTGCATAAGACAAATATGCGTCCAAGTGAAGGATTGTTATGCACTTTACTCCTTGTGCATCGATGTGCATGCAGTTACATGGATGCAAAGGCATTCTGCTGTGTTTGCAGTCCGTCTTCCCGTTCCTGCAAGGCGCTCATTGTTTTGGAGCTGGTGGACCGCCCACTCGGCTGCGAGTTTGGACTCAACATGCATGTAGCAGCTGTGCATTGTATTCCTCCAGCGCCTCCTCCGCAAGAGTGAACACAAACATAAATTCCTGTGCTCTGTCTTCAGTTGTCTGGCCCCTGCATCAGTTCATTCCTCTTTCTTGGACATTTTTGGGATTATTTGTACTAAGTGTCCAGCTCCATCACTCAACGATAGGGGGTCACATTGTGGGAGATGCAGCTTATGGACTTGTACTCTGTAAAGCAGTACGGACTTTATATTAAGACAACAATGTGCTTTTAAGGCTCTCGCAGGTCACTTGGTGGGCTGTGGGCCTGGAGTTTGTCAGACGTGCGTATGAAGAAAGGGTCAGGAATCGCAATAATTTCTTCTGTCGGAAGGGAGTCTCCATCTCCATCTCTGATCTTTTTTTTATTAGGATGAAACAACAAAAAGACTTACAACGGTGACACTATCCTCTGAGTTTGGGCACAACACAGAAGATGAAAAACACTCAGTATTTACTGTAGGGGAGCTATTGAAAGGCCAGGGAAAAAAAAAGGAAAACATTTATCCGTCATTTCGGCACAGCTGAGTTTCTAGATGAATAAATAAACAGGCTGCTCAGTCCCTCCAGACAATGGAATCATTAACAGGGGTCGCAGTGAGTCACACTGTCAATGGTAATTTTCAGCTGAGGGGCGATGGGAATAATTGGATTCCTATCATGCAAGACTGGAACAATATCCGCGCTCGGCAGTCGACACGGAATGCAGCGGAAAGGCAGCCCCATTGATTAGCATCCCTCGGAAATCAATTATTTTTACAACACCGACTTTTTTGACTTCGCGGTCAGGGCCCCTCGCGGGGACCCGATGTGCAGTCAGTCGATGGACGTTTCTAAAAAAAAAAGATATCCTGTCATCTGGTGAATCGGGTTTCGGGATCGTTCTGGGGCATGTTTGGAAATAGGATGCGAAACTGTGTCATTAGTTGAAATATGCATGATAGCTTGACAAGGCATTAATTGCCCGGGCTATAAAGACCATTTAGACTTGTTAAGTAGGTCGTGAGGCAGAAAAGGTCACGTCCCAGTGTCTGATAGCTTCTCAGTGTGGATAAGAATCTACATCAGCACGCACACAGCACACACGCACACACACACACACACACACACACACACACACACACACACACACACACACACACACACACACACACACACACACACACGGGATCACACACAGCCTGGGCACGCAGACGGAGTCAGACATCAGACTCTAACACCGCCTTGCCCACCCCTCTTTGCACACACACAGACACACACGCGCGCGTGCACACACACACACACAGACACACACAGGCTCATTAAGAGAGAAATGTGGAGCAGTTGATCACAGGGAGTCCATGCAGATCTAAAGCATTATCGACCTAAAAATGGCGCAGGGTGTCAGTGCTGTGCCGTGGCGATCGACACACTGTCTGCAGCTGGATGGATGTCTGCTCCCCGGCTCTAATGGGCTGCCCTGATAGCCACACAAAAGGCTTGCGGAGATTGATCGGTGGCTTCAGCTGTCCGCCCGGTCAGCCATTCACGGTTTACAGATGAATCACACCGGAAGTCACAGGATCAGCCACTTGTTGTCCAACACCTTCTCCGCAGACTCCGATCACCATGAGCCAAACCCGAGGACGCTCCACTGAGATATTCACACCACTCAGCGGGATCAAGTCCCAACTGTTGTCCTTTATTTTTAACTCAACTAGGCATACGTCTAAATATTGACTGGTGGGGGGGGGGGGGGGTATAAGGCGCAGTTCGATTCATTGGTTCCTGATAATCCATGTTTTCAGCTGATTTTATGTTTTTGATGCCTACAGTACATTCGGTGTCCTTTCTGTCATTGAGCGCTTTATTACGCTTCGAATTACAGGGTAAATACATCTGTCACGACTGCAGCTGTGAGACAGATTGCCTAATGACGCAACCAAGCCGTTTGAGCTTGCAGTGAAGCCTTGTGTCTTAAAAAGTCTCTCATGAGTGAACTTTCTAGTCAAATTTACAGCACAATGCTGCCTGGCGTTACGTCATTCTTCAGACTACCCAGGGATGAGGGCACCTCGGTGGAGGTGCTGGAGCTGAAGCACTAGTTGAAAGGCGAAAGGCTGTAAGTGCGAGCAAAAGGAAGTGCACTGTGAGAGCAGCTCAAGGTAGGTGGGAGTGTGGAAAGTAAGGGTGTGCTCTCTGAAAAGTCGGTTCTTCAGGACTGCATTGAACATGGAGGGTGCTGCAGCAGTCCGGAAGAGGGACCGCCAGAGTTTGTAGCTGGAGCTCTTTCGGATGGTGCACAGACAACGAGGCAACGGGGTCTGAAAATGTCAGCTGCTCATCGATCGCGACGCGTTTTGAAGTCAATACTGTGTTGTGATCACAAATCACTGCACGGTGCTCTCATCCGTCGTTTCATTCGGATCAGTGTCGGTGACGGATAGAATGGCGTCTCCTGACAAGCAAATTATTATTGGGCTGACATTTAGACAGAAATTCCACAAACTGCGAATGCTCGTTCGCACGCGTTAACATTTAGATTTTTCTGTCGTTGCTAAGTGCCCGGCCTGTCATATTGGCCGCAAATAAGCAGCAAGCAAACGGACGCAATCCGAAGTCGTGTCCGCGGTCCTTGACTCCGTGTTCCCTTCTCTTCCAAGCGTCTTGCGCTCGCTCCTCCAAACACTGCGAGCGTCACCCAACAAGCGTCTCGTCTCAGCCACGTCTAATCACCGCAGCTGCTACCTGCCACGGGCGCTGCCACAACAATCAGCCCCGCTGATGTGGATGAATTTGTGTAAATGGTGTTCACGTGTTAGATGTTATGCACCCTTCCAGACATTCACAGGAGGCGGCAGAAAGAGGAGGCGCATCCAGACGGAGCGGGCTCGCTCTGGAGGCGCGCACAGGAAGGCGAAGTTCAGGCAGAGATGCTGCAGACCGTCGTCTCTCATGAACAAGTCTGGTCTGCTTTTTGTTAAGCTTGAGGACTGGTCCCGTCTCTGAACTTGTCAGACGGTTTAATTCAAAGGGCTCAAAGTGGTGAAAAGCGAGCATTATTAGAGAAGAGTCCAAAACATTCATATAAATCCCCGAGGCGTAACCTTTCCCTTTTATTTCTCATGACACTAATTACACCACAGCTCCTCCAGATTTATCTTCGGAGGCACGAGCTCCGTAGGAATCTAGCTTCACTTCATGCTGTTTAAAACTCTTTGGACGCGTTAATTTTTTGGTAGTTTTACGCAAGTAACCGTCGTTGCATAGAGTGCAAAAGTTCGGGCCATATTGCAGGGGTCAGGGGTTGCAGAGAAACAAGTCTGCAGAAGTACACAGACCAGCATTCACCTGACAATCCGCAGCCGCAAACGCGCAAATGACACATAACAATTCAGGTCCATTCAGTTCTCCAGGCAATCAATGGTTGCAATCACTTCCATCAAAGGTGACACATGTCATCCTCCACATTGATCTGTAGCGTCGTATTGCATGGACATGTAAACCGTTAAAGAAAATGTGATTCGGGTTCGGTTCGGTTCATCTTAAATGACTGTCACTGTCCTGTGATTAGATATAGTTGTATCACGTTTTATTGTTTATCACATGACATGAGAGCTGAGCTGCCAGTGGCAGTCAGTGAAGCGGGGCCTGAGAGAAGTCTGCTTTGTTCTCAGCCATTTGTATGGAGGGAAAGGAGTAGCCAGGAAGGACTTAGGGAAGGTGTCGCCTGGGAATTCCTAAATCACTCCTGAAGGATTAGAGAAAACAGTAATTAGAGCTCAAAAATGACATCAAAGGAAGACATGAAACCCCTTGGGAGGATAACGAGAGACAAACAATCACATATCTGACAAAGCTCTGTGTTTCTCTCTTTGTTTTTCTTCACTTAGTCACATTCATCCCTGCATAAACATGTGTTTACACTTGGTGTTCATACACAGTGACACTAAGCATCCCTAACCGGCATGGCCAAGGACTATTTGGATAGAGTTTCATTTAAAAACTGCACTTTGTGTTTTGTGTTATCTTTGTCTAGTATAAAAATTTGTTTGATGATCAGAAAATGGCGTGGAAGAAACCAGCCGCCACTGCCTTTGCCACACACTAAAATATGAAATGCGAAACGTACAAAATCACCGCTGCGTCTTGCTGAGGGTGCTACAACGTCCTCAGCTACTGCCGACAAATAACAAATCAAGAGGCGCAGTGCTACAGCAGATGCCGACAAGGTTTGTTTGCTTTTCTAGCCTTTCATTCACCCCTCCATGGGGATCTTTACACGTTGCGAAATAGAAGCAAGGAACCAAAAGCCTTCAGGTGAAACACGTCGGGTGAAAGCAGACGCTCTCCTCCAAGCAGATATCACCGTGGGGCAGCTTGCTCTCGCAAAGGATACCTGACTATCTTTGGATTTGGAAAGGGAGCGCGTCGAAAACCATTATCTGCTCTCCGGGAGCAGCGGGCTTAAAAAAAAACAAGTCTGGAAAACGCAGGACGTCTAAAAAAAACCCGTCGGAGCAGAGCGGCGGCAGCAGTGGGTGACAGTCTGCCTGCCGACTGAGGGCCGCCGGGTCCAAAGAGGGCAAGTGGGCAAAAGCGCACCTCGGGAATCGTTTTCCCGAGAGCCTCCTTTTGAATAAACGCGACACGTCAAACAAAAGGTCGGCGCGTAAGAGGAAACGATTTTCCAAATGACTCACTGAAGGCCGCCCTCCCCCCGCGGAGTCGCAGTCGTAATTACACCTGAGTACGCGCCTCGCGGCCCCGCGCACACATACGGCTATGATGCACGGCTGCGTCCGTGTGCCGGGAGTCGGAGGGGGCAGGGAGGCGGCTAATCAGCCTCTCCTCTCCCGGGGGGGAACATGCCAAAAGGCAACTGCTGGGGGTGACAGTGCCCTGATTGCGTTTTCCATTGAAACAATGGGCTCGCCCCGGGACTGGCAGCCCAGTCACGTAACTGAGGAGGTGTGAGGTGGAGAAACCTCTTTCCTCGGGGTTAGAGAGGCGCGAGAAGAGCGACGTCTCCTCGCTCGAAGGAAATGACTATCGACCCGGTATTTGAAAGATGACGCCTCGTCAGGGAGGTGAAGTGTCCGAAAAAGGCGGCCGGACGGGCAGACACGGCTCGGCGTTTGTGCCCCGAGGGCGCGCAGATCGGCCGGATGGAGGACGGCGATGTCTGGGATGAGTCACGCTCTCATCCCTCATTGCCAAACAAACGAGCGGGAGCGCCGCGGCTCGATGAGGCCCGGGGGGGATCGATACGCTATTAAAACCGATCTTCGCTCGCCTCTGCACGTCTGTGCCCTCCGCCCGACCCAGCGCCGACCACCGCGGTTCAACCCCCCCCCCCCCCCCCACCTCAGTGTCGTCTCGTAGCTGAAGACAGACAGTGCCATCACACTCTCACCTGGGGCCGACGTGCAGCATCAAATCCTGCTCGCAGGCTCGGATAGGAGCCGCCGTTTCGAGGTGGCAAGGAAGAAGAGTTGCAAGGTTTGAAGGTAAGAGCGGCGCAGGGCAGGTCGGCTGCCTCGCTGCGCGTGCGGAGACTGGCTGCTGGGTTAATGACTAAAGGATTATACACACATGTCTTATCTGACTGTGGCAGAGCTCTCCTGATGGACTCTAAATCTCTGCCTCTCCCCCCTCCGCTCGCGTCTCCCTCCCCAGGAACACAGAAAGCAGAAGCAGCCGCGTTAATTGATTCTACACTTTCTCTCCAAACTCGAATCGATGCTGTTCCGGCATCAGCGGGGAAAAATCTATGATTTTGGCGCAAACTGTTCGATGTCGCAGGAGTGAAATCAGCCGGTGTATGAAAGACTGTAATGGCCTTGGTCTGTCCGCGCATCAGCATCACATGTGGGAAAAGCTCCTAGAAGCGCAGTCCAAATGGAAGTGCATCCATCTACTTTCTAGATATGGTTGGGTCAACTTTTTTACTGTTGCTTTTTCTGCTGCTGCACACAGAATATCTACAGCTACTTCGACCGAAGGAGAAACTATATTCCCCGTTAAACCATGGCAACCACAGCAAAGCATGGATCTGTATCCGCTCTAGGACTGTGGTGAGGAAAAAAAAAAACCCTGCACGCCATGGCGGGTTTCCCAGTACTCGGTCTGATTAGGCCTCTGCTTGGCATGAGGGTTTTGCAGCACACACCTACAGACGCAGTGACAAATCTGAGTTTTCATAGTACCGAGCGCCGGGGCCGGCATACACACATCAGCTCGATCCTGTCACTGTCAAAGCAACACCTGCCGTTTCCTGGCAGCGATATGTCAAAATGTCCAGTGTGAAAAAGATCCACTGCAATATGCTTCCTCCGCCTATTAGAGCACGCCCAACAAGACAGAGAGTCGAGACGACGTCAGTCAACCGGCTAGAGGCCGCAAATAGCTCCAGAGACCATGGGCCGTGGACTCCACGGATAAAAATATTCACCAAATCGCGTAAACATCGAGTTCCCATGGCGATTCCCACAATAGCGCGGCTTGTGTCACAGACCGAATCAATCACGATCCGTCCTTTCGCTCTGTCTTCAAATCTCTTCCATTACCCGAGGATGAAGATGTCTGTTTGTGCCCGCTCATGTTCTTATCGGATATGTGTACGCACGCGCACCGTGAGGCAGACCTGCGCCGTGCTGTGCTGGCGTCAAACACGGATGGAATGCTGGTGAGGGAAGGTGAGGCGTCCACTGCGCATAGAAATGAGAAAACTTCCTTCCAGGACGACAGCGATCGCATCTCAAAAGAAACGCCGGCTCTGGCCGATGCTACGCCTTTAACATGAGCCACATCCTTGAATTTGCTGCACACACACCCCGTTTTGCAGATACCCAGATATTGTGGCCTTCAGCTATATATATGTATATATATATATATATATATATATATATATATATATATAGTACCATTCACAGAAAAAAAAGCTCAACCCTAAAACTTTTACCAAACGCTGAACTTCATAAAGAATCTGCGAATTATGATGGAGATGGAGATTCTCATTCATCCAGGTCATGGTATCCAATGTTCAGTTAGTCAAGCAACTTAGAAGTCCAGTTGCTTGACTAGCTGAACATTGGATGCGAATTATGATCGTCTTTGACTACTAACGCTTCAGACGCGGTGATGGCTCTGCGTGCGGGCCCGTTGCAGTTTGCACGAAGCAGTCTGTCCACCAATGCGGCCGCATTTACGGAGCGTGCGGCGCGAACCGAAGCTCCCACGGCACGCAGGGAGAGAAGTCATCGCGGTCCGACAGGTTCCCTAGGAAACGGCTTCCCGCTCCACTCCCGTTAGCCGGGATGATCTTTTCGGCTCAACTCCTCTCAGCTTATATATATATATATATAAAAAATGATGTCCGTCGGTTTTCATTGTGCCGCAGCGCGTCTCATAGCATGAAATATATCGCGCGGCGTTGAGGTGAGACGGGGAGAGAGCGGCGGAGAGAGCGAGATGAGAGAGCGAGAGAGAGAGAGGGAGAGAGAGGGAGGCAGCTACAAAGCGATTTTCCATGCCTCTGAAGCAGGCAGACCATGGCCAGAATGATTTAAATCACATTTCTCCCGAGCATCCGTCTCCATTCAGCCAACTCTCGGTTGGTTGACTTCCAATTCAGAGACGATTCGTCGCTGCAATGAAGGATGGCAAGTATGGCCGCGGATTGACATCGCAGGGAGGGGGGAGAGGGGGAATCAAGCGAGGGGCGGTGGCCGCCGCCGCCGATGAGGCGGCTCGTTAGCTTCGTGCCGAGCGTGCGAGCCCGACAGGTTGTTGCATGTTTTCGGCACGGGACATGTGCCACGTCATCCTCGCTGCGTCACTATCTACTGTCAGTGAGGTCGCCCCGATTAGTGCAAAGCATGCTGAGCAATCTAGACAATATAGGTGCAGTGGATGGAGTGTGACGGCATCCCCGGGGCTTTGAAGTAGCTGTCCTGCGCTGTGAATGTGCAGGACGATTAATGCATCAAGTTTCCTCTGCGAGGACGGGCCGCACAATAAAGAGGCGTCAGAGAGCGGATCACTCATGGCTGCCAGCACGCCCCATTCGTCCTTTAGCGCCACACCTAAAAGACACTCACCGGCTTAATCTCTGATTCGTGAGCTGTGAGGGGGATGCCCTCTGTGAGGTGGATCTTCTTCTTCTTCTTCTTCTTCGTCATCTGCACTGGAAATGGTGAGCGGAGAAGCCTCAAACCACCAGATCCGGTGACAGTGGCATGCGCAAAGCTGTGTTCTGGGAGAGTGGCGGGCCACAAACGCACACGGTCGCATGGGAAGTCAGGCTGATATTGGACCTCCACTGCTCAAATCATCGGGCCGTTGGGTGCCCAATTAGTATTCATGGGATTTGTAGGAGGTCCTTCTTAGTCCATGGACAAAGACGGGAACATAATGAACATTTGGCATTGGCAGAGAGGTGCATCCATGCCGCTGAATAAATTTGCCTCGGCTGTTTCAGTGTATTTTCAGAGGGAAACAATCATCCTTAATATCCCCAACAGGGCAAAAGCGGGATTAGCATTCAGAAAAAGAGACGACGATTATGCACCAATTACTGTACGTAGAACTCGAACATCATTGTTGTAAATCTCTAATCAAGAGCACAAAGCGCACCAGGAAGGGGAAACAAACACGTGGAGGGAGAGAGAACACAGTATCCCACGTCCTGCGGGGACACAAGGAGGTTTATAGAAGAACAGTGGTTTTCAGGAACTTTACAGTATTCCAGTCAGCGAGACAAACCTGACCCGCGACTCCTCAGTTCAATAGATTTACTGGGGCTGTGTTAGGAATAAGTAACTAGCTGAAAGTCATGGCAAAAAGATGAGTTGAGATGTTTTTTTGGTGTGTAGGGCAAAAGGATCCTGCAGCCGTCATCGCTGAGGCTGAGAGCACAAAGAGTGGTAGGAACTGTGCAGAGCGGTGACACCGTGTCAATCACGGCTGCTGACTGTGACTGTTACTGCGGGAAAGTGGTGCGTATGATGCTGTGAACATTCAGGATGCCTTCAGCCCTTTTTTTTATCCATCATCTCCTTCAGAGGAAAACTACCTCAGCTTAACAGCGCATCCGTAATTACTGACTATTTCAGGAACTTTCGTTTGATTTCTCCACATTTCATCAGCCCCATTGTTAGAGTTTGCAGAACCGCTTCACAGCCCAAATAAGTCCAGGTGGTTCTCCCTGGTATCTCTAACACGAGGCCCAGCCAGGCTGGGGTGGACTCGCAGGGCCGAGCTTGGTGGGAGAGGATTTCACCACGTAGGATCTCATAATACCGTCAGACCACTCTGCCTTGTCCTTCCACCCACGGAGCAGTTTCATAACGCCTCGCGATGAACTGCAGGTCCTCTGCGTCTCCCTGTCTCACACCTCAGCAGACAATGGCACGCGTGACGTTCCGGCTCACAGCGTTAAGATGCCCCCGGGTGAGTGCAGAGGGGCCGCGCGGCAAGCTGCAGGACGCCTCGAACAGGAATCCAGCGGTCCTACAGTTCAAGTGAGAGCTGCTCACTCCCGGGCTCCCAACACTTACGCAGTCTCCGCATACGCTCAGCTGAGATGACAGCGCGATGTAGGAGGGCTCCAGCCTCAGTCTATGATGCGTCAGCATTTCGACCAACTTCGGATGCCCGGACAAGATGTACTATTTTGGTTGGAGGTTAAATCCGAGCAGGGTTTGTATTTAACCTCCTACACAAGCACTTCTATACAAGTCTCTTACACAAGTGTGCTGCTGCTGCTGCCGCTGCTGCTGCACCAGGGGTCCTATACGGACTCTCATGTCCTGTGGGTTCTCGTGGACGCAGACGGTGTGCTTCACAGCCTGTGTCGGACACAGACGTCCGACAAACTGCAGTTAACACATCCTGGGCAGCATCAGACAGTGAGAGGGAGACGGAGTGGTTATGTGGGTCAAGCAAACACAGAGGAGCGAGGTCTGTGTCTGTTGTGAGACCGAAAGCGACCTAACCGAAGAGTTTTGGTACCTAAGTTGAATCAAACTCCATATCACAATGTTAGCCACGAAGCACTGGGCATGGGGTGCTGAATCATCTTGCTGTCACTTGAGACAGAAATCTGCAAGATAGACAAAACAAGTTGTAATAAAAAAAAACCCCCAAAAAACAAACAAAAAGAAACATAAAAGCGTTTATCAAATTTGTCGAATTCAGGCAGGGACGGATGGGGATCGCCGAGATTGCCCCTCTCAGCTGGTGTGATAGATTGCATTTTGTGACCCTTACCGTAGGGATGAAAACATGAAGTCCTGCAAAGTGATAACTTCTGATTTTAAAGGTGTGTGCGGACATGCGTGTCATCCGTTGTTCTCTCGCCGTGGCTAGAAAACACCCAGGCAGAGAGGCTGGTGGGTGGCACAGAAAATAAATTACGGCATCAATTGTCAGCCGCCTCACGGAGTGTCTATTGTGGCTGACATTCCCTTTCATTTACGGCTCCTTTCAAAGAATTGCTTTGTTTGAATGCTCCCTCTCCCCGCAGCCTCTCCCTCTCACGTCTCAGCCACCTTCTCTCGCTCACTCATTTCCTCTGACGGGTTCTCCTCTCCTCAGCGTATCCCACTCCTCATCCTCTCCTTCCGCGGCGTCCCCTTCTCCTTGCATCTCCCTTGAAGATGAGATGATAGCGCCGGCAATTAGCTCGTGAGAGGCGGGGAGCGGCTCCGTGTGGGCTCCGAGAATGAGTGCGTGCTTGACAACGGGCCAAAGATAATGAAGAGATCCGGGGTGAGAGCCCGGGGTGCTGGTCCTCTGCACTCACCGGAGCTGATGAGGAGCTGAGTGACCAGGAGAGGAGAGGAGAGGAGAGGAGAGGAGAGGAGAGGAGAGGAGAGGAGAGGAGAGGAGAGGAGAGGAGAGGAGAGGAGAGGAGAGGAGAGGAGAGAAGAGCAGAGGAGAGGAGAGGAGAGGAGAGGAGAGGAGAGAAGAGCAGAGGAGAGGAGAGGAGAGGAGAGGATTAAAGACATCCTCTAAAAAGAAACCAATTACCTGCCAGTACTTGTCCAGTCTCTGAGATGTCCATGCACGCATGTAATGCACACACACACACATACAGTACACACACACACACACACACCCGCGACGTTCTTCCTCATTTGCCAAG
Organism: Karalla daura; assembly: GCA_029224185.1. NCBI lineage: Eukaryota > Metazoa > Chordata > Actinopteri > Chaetodontiformes > Leiognathidae > Karalla > Karalla daura. Next base: position 22,174,654 of record CM055191.1, read on the forward strand.
CAATCATGCAGCTTTCAACCACAGCGCACATAGAAAAGCCGCGCATGCTCCCCTTTTTGTTCATTTGTTCTCATTTGGCTGCCAAAGCTTTCCACTGCCCGGTTTCACAATTCTGAGAGATTCACTGCGAGCCGGCGGAAATATGTCGAGTAGAATGACCTTATTGGGAGTCCGATCGGTGCTTTTGCGGCTCATATCCATCTCGGTGGATGATGCGCTGCAGCAGTGCGGGCAGACCCACCGAGAGCATAGATGAGAGAGCCATGAAGAGATCCGGGCAGAGAGTTTCCTCGCGGCTCTTCCCCGAGGTTCTATTCGAGGCTCGCGACGTAGATCACTGATACGAGCGTCAGCCAGTCACAGGCCGTCGGGCGTGCGGACACCTGAAGTTAGTGTCACGCACACGTCAAAGGGTCAGCTCGTGCAAATTACGGGAACGGTCCCCCGCTCCCTTCGAACCGTGCCTCGCTCCGCAGCTGGTTTGGGTCTGTTCGATCGGGCTTTGTGATATCCCATTCGGTCACAACACAAATATAATGAAGCAGCCGATTACGTTTTCGTTCTGCGGCACTGAGAGCAAAGGATGATTCCATGGAAAAAAACAGCAACGCGGCATCCCTTCCCGGAATCAGCCGGTCCAAATAAACAGCTCTGCATCATTAGGAACAATGGAGTGTATGTGGCGATTACGCGCTCCGTGATTAGCCGTGTTTAGTGTAAAAGCACGAGTGTGACCCGCGTGTGCTGGGGTATGAGGGGCGAGGTGGTGGATGAAAGAGCAGCTCTTCATCCCCCTTGCATCACGGACCTGCCGTGCCCATTTCTGGGAAATGGTGCGGTTATAGTGTTGACACAGCACCACAATTAAAACTCCTCTCAAGCCCTTCATATTGGGCATGACAGCTCTCAACCATCCATCCATCCATCTATCCATCCATTCTCTTAATCCGTTTCATTTGAACTGGTGTCACAGGGGTCTGCCGGACCCTATCCCAGCACGCATAGGGGTTGAGGCAGGCCCTGGCGTGGGCTGGCAATGGTTGCGCACGCATCCAGTCACTCACTCTCTCACACCCAGTTGCAATTTAGTCTCCAGTCCACCCCAAACCTGCGTAGCTCTGTAATGAAGAAGGAAACCAGGAGTACCCAGTGAGAGGCCCACGCGGAGACCCTTAGTCAAAGACACCCAGGTCCTTCATCTCTCGACCGTGGATTTCTCCAAACTGGAGACAGTAGCACGTCCGAGAGACGTCGCGTCTGCGGAAATCCTCCCCGGACTGTACGCTGTTCTGTGCTGATACAGTATTTCATCATCTGACAGACACGCCAGGAACACAGCAAGGCACGCGCGCCTCACACAGGTATACGGCTGCTGAATGGAAGCGCCTCCCTGTGCCTGCGCATCTCGCAGGGCCCGATGCGTCGAAGGCGAACTCATCATCGCTCGGCTTTGATGTTTAATTAGGCTCCCGATTGGTGTCCACAAACAAGACATTCTGATGAATTATAGATACTGTATAATTAATGACATGCACGAAACTTCCCCCCCCCCTCCGTTACCGGGGAAACTTTGAGCGGATCAAAGGGCCAGCGGCCCTGCCTTTCGCTGCTGACGATGTTTGCTGCGATGGACGCTTTTGATGGCATCAGGTGGGTGACTAACGACCTACCGCTGGAGATGATGACTCCGCCCCGCCGACCGCTCACACAAAGCAGGGGGAAATTGGAGTTCGCCCGTTTTTTTTTCAGTCGGAAAATGAACCATTGAGCGCAATTTGATTTTGCTCGATGGGGACGTCCGAAAACAGCTGTGCCGGATTCAAGGGCAGTTAAACTGATTTAACCTCAATAACCTCGCAGAGACGGCGCAGCGTGCATCTCAGCGAGCGACACACTCAACCACAAGCGCTCGGAGGTCGAGCCCCCGAGCACAGGGAACTCCTGGCTGTCTCATCTCGCCACGTTTGCGAATTACGATTTCATTTCATGTTACGGAGTCGTAAAATTAATGGTTTTTTCAGCGATTCATAGTTTGCCTGTGCTCCGTGAGGGCGGCAACAGGGATGAACCGTGAGTACTTACACTCATGTGAGTCCATTTGAGCGCACTCCCCATGCACTTTCATGAGTTTCCATTTTACGTGAATCTTTTCCCTCCGCCTCACAAGAAGGAGAGGCAGCGCACCTCGAGTAAGGAATACGAGAAATGCTGCAGCATGTGCCCCTTGCGTCACGCCGCCTCGTATCACTTTGCCTAGAGTACCATATTTGCATATCACCCCGTTCTCCCCGGAGTTTTCATCAGCAGAAAACTCCCCCCGGACTGCATTAATGCAGCCACAGCTGACAACGAAGGATAAAAAATGATGCCGGAGATTGTTGTTTCTGTTTTTTTTAACCAGAGCCTTCTGTCTGCCTACACGTACGGCAGCTTCAACAGCTCCGCTGCCCACCCAAACCCCCGCACACTCCCCCGCTGCCGCGCGCCGCCCACTCACCGCAGAACAACGGGCTGGAGACGGCGAGTGCCCGGGACGCACGAGGCGGGAGCGGGAGACGCCGCTCCGGGTGTCGGCGCGAGCAGAGACGCCGCTCTCCCGGCTCTCCCGCGCTGACACCGACGCCGACACACAACACGTTTCGATTCGTCACAGGTCTGGCCGCCTGGACTCCTCACGGAGTGAGAGAATGCGCTAGCTTCATAGGAGCCTGGCGCACAGACATCCTCACATGGCATATGCTGTCTCTGACTTTTCAGAGAGGGCCTCGAGCGATCTTGTCGATGACCTCTGTTTGGAGAAGACGAGAGGAAATGAGCGTGGCTGCAGACGGCAGCCATCGACCACTCCCTCACCCACGGCCATTGATAAGCCACTCGACCGGTGATCGTAGTGATTTTAGTCAAAGAGGAAGAAGCAGTGGCCCGGAAACCTCACGGAGCCCTCCTGCGATTCCCCCTTTGAGTGATTTCTCTGTCAACACTGGTGAAATACGTCCCCGGCGTGACTGACATGCATTTGGGAGCGACGGAGCGCGTTTTCCCCCCTCTGGTTGCCTCTCAACGTTTCCCTAATTGACTCAAGCTTGGCTCAGGCTATCATGAATGTGAGACGCCGCGTTGTTAATGGGGCAACGCCGCTGGAACAAGTGGAGATCGACTGGCACCTCTTTGATGGCGTGGCACGGGACCGGCGTGGGCAGCTTGCGCAATGCGCTAAATAACGATAAGGGACGTGTGAGCGTGCCCTTAGCCCCAGAATGACGGGATTCATCGACATTCCCACGGTTAAGCACAATGGCTCTCCAAATAACCCCCCCCCCAATCGCTCGGCTTGCAGCTGGCAGTTCACGGCGGGTGTTTCTCAGGCCGAGCGGGATTTACCGCCGCTTCTGATTCGGTTTGCCCGGTGTCATGGATGAGTCCGAAGGGACGTCACGGAGGCGCCTGAGGTGTGTCGGCTTTACCGTAAGCTATCGCGTGACTCCACGACCATCGCTCATCATCACCTGCGTTTGCCGGTTCAGTCGTCTCGGGCATCCTCTCGATGAGATTTTCATGCTGAGTGTTCCTCACGGTGTGAATGACAAAATGGCACGATGGCTTATTTCTCTGTGTTCACTTGTGAAATTGCCTGCAACCATATTGTTTGTAGCACGGCTTTACATTTACAGTTTGCAGAACACTATGGACGTAATACAGTCTGCCTCTCCCCTCCCACATGCCACCTACTGTTTGACCTGATTTTCCTGATTTTCAGTTTTGCGTCCTGTTTTGCTGTGCGCACGGGAAGAGCTGGCCTGCAGCAGGCCGGTTGCTACAGGGGAGGCAACGACGGGCCTTTTTTAGCCGATGGGGGTCAGAACAAGGATGCAGTGACTCACCTGGCTCTGCCTCGATCCCCGCACACACCCGGGCCCACTTTACTTGGCATCCTTCACCGCAGACGCCTCTCTCGATATCTGCTCCGCTTGCTTCGCCGTCTCGCTCTCTCCCCACCTCCCACGCTCTTCCCCTCCCGCGACCCCCCGCTCACCCTCTGCTCCCCGGTGTCATGCCTCCTCTCCCTGCCTGAGCCGCACGACTCCCCCCCCCTTGCTCGGCGAAATCTCCTCCGCTCCCTTTTTATTTGACTTGACTTGTCTGGGGTCCTGTTTTCCTCCAGTCAGAAACTGTAAGTCTCAACACGATGCCTCCCGAGGGACTGTCATGGAAGCTGTTGATTGAGGCGATAAGTGAAGTCAGTTTGTGCGTGCGCCTGTGTGTGCATAAACAAGCCGCGGAGATGCGTGTTCGTGGCTGTCGAGTAAAAATCTTGAGACTATTTGTTATTCTTAAATAGCGCTGAGAAAATGTGAGAACCCCCTGGGCCTGTGAACACCCCACAAACCTCATTATATAAACTCCAAAATGGATGGTTGTCAAATTCAAAACACGGCTATTTCTCCTCCTGGAAAGCTGACATTTTGGTGATGCACGCAGGGTTTTCACTCTGTATCGCAGTGTGTGACTGGGGAAGAAAAACGCAATTGAATGTCACACTTTCCGACACTCCTTCAAGCCATGACAGCCGTTGTTCAGCTATGTTAAACTGCAACACATGCAGGAGTGTGACATCGCTGTAGCCACCTCTATTCTGCATCCTTGATCATCTATCTGCAGAGAAGGCTAAAGGCGAAAGGCCTTTAGATTGTCTCTGATCCCATCGGTCTTTCTTCTCCCGTAATGCCTCTGACGCTGCCTTTCATGCCGGTGGTGGAGAGGAGCTTGTGAAGGGATCGTCCCTGGGCTCACTTGGCACTCTTAGTTGACATTGTCCTCTTTGATAAGAGAGACTCTATGCGCATGAAAAGGACACTATTTTTAGTAAGCGCTCCGTGAATGTGCGACAGCATCTTAATCTTCAAATTCAATCTTCGCAGCTGATGAATCAGACTCTTAAGGACGGGTTACACCGTGTGCCAGCCAGTGTTTGTATTTATGTCAGGAAAGAGTACATAAGCAGCGATTTGTGTAATATTTACACCTCTGCGCGTGCATACTGTATCACAGGCATATGGCAAACACTCTCTCCCATACCCCTCCCACTCCTCTCTCCTCCTCACTTATTTCTGTCCCCCCTCCCTCCTTCCCCAGCCATCTATCTGTCTGCTGCCGGGCTGGTGGAGGGAACATGCATTTCAGGTAGAGCTCCGCATTGCCGTGTAATAGTGGCGGCTGGCAGGTGTGGGGGCTGCCAGGGGCTGCACATCAGCTCGGCTCGCACCGAACCCAGCCAATCGGACCTGGAAGGAATATAACACCGTCATGTCCTCAGACGTCTGGCACGAGCCCCTCACGCAGTGACTCAGAGCCACAGGGGCAGAGAAGCAGCGGAGCAGACGATGCTTCAGCCCGAGCACACATGGCCGCAACTCTTTATGCACACACACACGCACGCACACACACACACACACACAAATATACAGCGTGAGCCCAGAACAAAGACGCAGCGTGTGTACACATGACTTACTCACCATCCTTACTGATTGTGCTCTCATTCACAGTCACACTCAGTAAAAACACACTCACTCTAACGTCTCCACAGGGCTGCCTTTGAACATGGCTCAGGAAATCAACAAAGTGATAAAATCCCGGAGCCAACCTTACTTGTGTCTGCAGCCTGGTCAGCGGCATGACCGCAGACAGTCGGTTTGCCGGCTCAGTTGGGCGCAAACTAATTTTACCCTTTCAAAATAAACCCTCCCTGCTGGTAACTAGCAAACCGCTCTCTAAAAGTGCACCTGAACGTCCCGAGAGAAAGCCAAACATTAAACAAAGCGAAACAATACAAACGAAACGATTCTGCCTCGGCGCCCAAAACTACCTGCTATAAAACTGAATCTTTGTTCTCCGGGCTGCCAGAGAAAGTCCCATAACCGTAAACAGTCCAGCTGGTAATCCACTCAGAGGCCCCGGAGCCTCGGTACGTGTCAGCACAGTGCAGAGCTGAGCGCCTTTAACAGGTCCTGGGATGCTTATTAGAGTCCCTCACCTGGATTCAGTAATGGGCCCCACATCTCAGAGACTCTGGCCTCTCCCAGAGGGTGGAGCTGGAGAGGTTTGGGGCAGAAGCCCACTGACATGTGCTGGGCAGATGTACCTGAGTGAGGGGAATGGGGGCTGAGGGGCACAGCAGGTTGCCTGCTCGCCTGTGACGTTACATATCGGTGTGTTTTAAGCTGTCCTCTCATTTGCCACTAAATACTTGTAAAATCGATGATCAGGTAGTAAACTGCGACAGTGAATCTTAGCAAACGTTGGGATGCTGACAGCATTTGACCTGAGGCACTGCCTTGTGTTGTGCTGCTTCAAGCTGCATCCTCATTCAGCCGTTACCATGGCTGTAGACCCTCATTGTTGCTCCCCATAAATGTTTAATGCCTTCCAAAAGCATGCAGCACGCACGCACACACACACACGCACACACAGACACACACACACACACACAGGATGCAATCAAAAATCATAGTAATAGCATTACAACAGCCAAAACGATCAGGAGAGGGGGAGAATGTGTGATGATTAATATTTTTGTCCAGCATACTCCTCCACATGATTTGCAGGAGTTTGACACAGAGCCTTGGTCGTTTGCGGGAAGTCGAGAAGATTTCCTCCGAGCGAGGTTGCAATGACACAAGGCCAGGGCCATCGTAGGTAAAAAAACAACAACAAATAAAACAACCTCTGTCTTATCTGAGGTTCACCTGTCTTAATCAACCCGAGTGATCAGTGAGTGGGAGCAGTTACCAAATAGGAACAAACAATTGTACCTGTGGTAACTACAAAGAGAAACAATAGCGTGGTGGTGGTGGTGGTGGGGGTGGCAGACAAGGAGGGAGACAGCACAATTCCGACTAAACCCAATCACACTGTCAACCCCCAGCAGTTTTTCACTGTCCACTCCTCTGTGACTGATAGAGCTGCTGCCCAGGGGGCACCTTCTTATCGCGGGCTGGAGCCGGGCCCGATAAATAAGACTCCCAGTTCTCTCTAACAAGCCTCGGGATACCAGGGGCTTTCGCGCAAGTCTTTCAAATGTAAAGGAACATCTTCCTCCATTGCCTGTCACGCCGTCTCTCATCCCCCAACATTATTTCTCTCCCCAATCAAAGAGGACAATTAAGTCATTGTGCGCAGAACTATACAGTTTCATTATGTGGGCCAGTGTACTTGACAGCACGAATGTGGGTGGCATTTTTGAAAAATGAGGTAACTTTTGTTTTGTTAAATGAGAGGTGGTGGGTGAAGTAATCATGTTCTCACAGTTATTCAATACTTGTGAGGATACACTGATTGCCTAAATGGGCCATTTAAATCTGATGCAAACAAACATGCTCGACTTCACATTTAACATGTGATAGAAACTCGTATGATGTGGCTGTCAAGAAACAACTCCAGGGCCAGCAGCTGCGGGCCAAGAAAGTGAGATCCGATGATTTGACGACATGAAATGTTTCCAACCTATGTTTTCTCTGGTGATCCCCCCACCCCCTCCTGTGCACCCCACCTCCTTTTGCCTCGCGATCATTTCCTGATTGTAATTCTCCATCCCCTCCCTGCTCTTGCCCACGCTCACACATTCCCACTTTTCTCTCCCTCCTCTCTTTTTTTTGTCTCTCATCTTCATATGTTCTCCCGCAGACCGCTTGCTCTAATCACAACACCCACTTCACAGTGCGCTGTGTTTCCAAGACAACTCGCGCCGAGGCGACGCCGACAAAGAAGCAAATCCCTGCCAGCATGAGAGAGGTGAAGCCCACCTCACCTCAGATTCCGGGGGGGGGGGCAAAGGTAAAAGCCAGAGTGGCGCTGGAGAAACAGCTGGTGCAACACTCACACCTAGTGGCGCAGAGTGAAACTGCAACCGAGAAAAAAAAAACGGTCAATTCAACCGACGCACACAAACCCCATGCACACATTGTTGAACCATGAGCGAGAAATGACCCAGGCTCCCTGTTGTGCCTCCGCTATATGCAGTGATCTGCCCAGAACATGATGATGACTTCCACAGGAATAAAGCAGCTTTTTAGAATCACTTCATCATAAGTCCAGTGGACCGTGAAGAGGCAGCGGTGACTTTTCCATGACTCTACGTGTAACCGTGTCTGCCTGTCCTGACCCCTGGCTCTCCTATGGTGGGATGTTCCAAAACAAGTTCATAACATGGCCGTTCCCTCTACGTATCTATGCTGACTCGTAAAGTCCTTCAAGGTCCATTTTCCTCTAAGTCATCATCTCTAACCACTGTCGCCAACTCCATCTCATCCGAGTAACAACTGCTTCTCCACTCTGTCTCCATCCTGTTTAATGCGACTCTATATTGTCTGGAGGAGTCCATCTACGTGTTTTTTCATGGCTCTTTTTAAGTTTCATCTCTTACGCGCTACCAGAAAGTTCCTCTCCTCCTCGCATTAAATGCTTTTATCTTTTCAGCTCCTGCCCCATATTGTCTGTCCGGCATGGCTTTGTGTCTCATCCCTCTTGTTATCATTTGTTTATAGCACAGATTTAACACAGATTTAGAGCCCGTCCCGGTCCAGGCAGCTGTGGTAAGATGTGAACATCATTCTCCATGCTAACCAGAGGATGAAGTCAGGCTTGCTACATCAACACAGGCGCTCACTTTCTTTCCCATCTCCTGCAGCCTCCACAAGACTCAATCACTGCGTCCCGCCTGGGCAGGGGATTTCTACCCTCCTGACGACGTGCAACAACAAGGTTCTGCCGACAGCTGTTTGAAGTTGCACCGAGGCGAGGACTACTGCTGCCGTGTTTAGGAAAAAACATTTAAAGGACATTAGGCGGCTTGGATCGGACTTCAAATGGAAACTCAATCAGGGTGTGAAAAGACTGTGCAGCAGCTCGCACTATGCGCTGTTGCTTGGAGTCTGGTTCTATTTGAGAGTGACAGGCAGTAAAAGGCAGTGGAGTTGTGAGGATCACCCCAGTAAACATAATTTGCGGTTGAGGCAAGTGGTGGGTGAAAGTTTGTTCCTGGCTGGCCTCGCCGTGCCAAGTTCAAGACTGTAAACCTGAGCCGACATGCGATAAATGATTTCAGCGTGAGGACGAGTCGAGATGGACTGGTGCGACTGAAACCTAATCGAAACAGCCGGCCTGGGATTATTGGGCAGGTATTTCTTGTTCGGGTGAACGTGCTAAGCTTAGCTGACTGTGTTTGTCTTGGGCTGAGCTGACTTGAGCTGAGATAATCTGGCCAGGGCCATGCTGAGTTGGGGAGAACGAGCCTGGCTGAAAAACGCTTGACTTGGGCTAAACCGGTGTGAGCTAAAGCAGCACCGCTCTGGAATGGAGTGGGTAATGCTGGCTCTGCTGCGCGCAGCTGGGTTGATGAGATTCGCAAAGTGGAGTTCTTTTCACCCCTTCTTCAGGGATGAGAGCACAGACCAGATGATGTCATCGTCATGGTAACAACAGGCACTGTTTTAGGCTACAGATTCAAACTTCTCGCTGGTTACAGGAAGCTGCAGCAATCCATCAAAACTCCAAATTCTTTGTTATGATACCTCTGAGGAGGATAAAATCCTACACCTCCCATGCATTCATCCGCCTATTAAAACAGCTTAGACTACTCCTCTGGTCTCTGATGTACGTCTCAGTGTGTGTGTGTGCACATGCACGTATGAAATCATGCATGCATCAGTGTGCGTGTCATGACTGTGTGTGTGTGTGTAGGAGAGATGGAGGAGGGAGATTCGCCTCATTGCCTTTGCCACCAGCCGGATTCCCCCAGTGCCTGGCTCAAGGCCGGCTGCTAGGGGGCCGCAGGGCCGGGGTCCTGCCTGAACGGCCGTCTGGGCACATGCCTGACACATTCATTAAGACCAGTAGTACAAGATGAAACCACATTGTTCCTGCACCTTTGGCTTCGCACACACAGTCATGGTGGGGCATTTAAAACTCTCAGTTGAACAAAGGCATATGTACAGAGCCCAGTTGTACTGTGTGTGCGCGCTCAACAGTCTGTGAACATTCTTTAATAACGTGATTTGTCACAGAAACCGAGGTTCCTGTCTCAGAGATTCTAAAACATGCAACTCAATCTTCTGTTCTTTTTGGTTTCGAATCGTCCATGGATTTATTTCATTGCAATTCACTTTTTTACCTCAATTTACTTGCAGTGAATTCAATATTGCAGGTTTAGACTCATTTGGCCAACAGGTCATAGTATCCGCCGCACTGTGCCTAAACTGGAGGAAGAATGTTCCCGACAAAGAAACAGAGGTACTGAAATTACATCCCAGGCAGATCAGCGCAGCCCAAAACTGGATGTGTGGTCACTAAAGATTTGTTCAGACACACAATCCACCGCCAATGGCCAAGGGGGAGCAGTAATCAATTAGGCTCACATGGTATTGCGGTAATTATGTACTCCAATTTACTCCTGGAGGGTGGGGAGGGAGACAGTCAGGGGTGTGGGGGTGGAGAAAAGAGGAAGGGAGGGAGGCCAGGAGAGCCATTTCATGCTACTCCAAACCACTTCCATCCACGTATCTCTCAGATCATATCGCATTATAGGGCCAGCGCGCCGATTCAAACTGGCATGGAAGAAACCAGGTCCATATTACCCTCTAATTGGTCATTTCCAGGGGAAGCCTTGGTTTGCAAAACCTACTTCCAGGACAGGGCTTTCTTAAACAAGCAAGGGCTTAAGAGAGAGGCTACATCTGGGTGGCAGGCAGGCTGACAGGCAGCCATTGATTGGGTCCGTCCCAGTAGTAAGTCGGCTGATTGCAAGGTAGGCAACATGTTGCATCAGCTTCGCTTTTAGTCTCATATTTACCTCATGGCGAAGAAGAGAGGTATTTACTGGGAGAGCTTCAAAGTTGAGGCAGTCTGAATACATTTCAATTACAGTGTCCTTGACTGTGAAACTACACAATTCACTGATGCTACTGATTATAGGGCCAGGGCCCCTTAATGTAAAGTCTGGACTGAATAGCCCTCCATATTGGAGCATTTTGTAACGGGAAAAACTCCTGGCTTACCGCAGTTTACTTGTCTGTATAACTATCTGTTGATTGCCGGCACATACAACAGGTATACAAAAACCTGCACGGTACCTCATGCACACAAAGGCAACGGAGAAACCTGGAAATACTTTGACCGCAGAGTACAACATGACTGTGGATGTTTATCCTCAAACTTGATCCCTAAACGTCCTCATTTTACACTTGGGGAGGGTCTGATTAAAAACAAAGCTTTCTGTTTCACACCTTTTACTCTGCCCTGCCTCGGGACATTTCCATGCAACGCGGCCTAATACTGAACATAGAAACATCCACGGCTCCACACGTGCAAAATTATGCACACATATACACAACCTGGGCAGCGAGGGACCAGGCTGCTAAGCGCTGCCAGATTTCAATCATATGACTGGCTATTGGATTTCTAGCTGCAGGTTACTGGTGATGAGCAGATCCATATCTAATAGATGCTAATGTGTAATTCCTGTGCGACTGCCGAGCGCGCACGTGCACCTTTGTGTGCATTTGCGGACTGAACTGCAAGTGTGAGTGTCGAGTGCGCTGTCTGGTGTGTGTGCGTGTGTGCGTGCGTGCGGGACTCCGGGGAGACGTGAGGTTGCAGCGATGATTGTCAGACAGTCAGTGAATCAGCGAACAGTAGGTGACCGTGGATCTGATTACAGCGGCGTTCCGCCGGCGCAAGGATGTGTTGAGCACACGGGGGCAGTGTACCGTAGGGCTGGACCTGACCACCCGGCCCATCACGCTCCACATGGGTGAGCAGCTCTAACAATAGGCCGACTGTTACGGCGTGCGAGCCAGAGCTCTCCTCACCTCCACCAGCGGAAATCACTGACGGAATTTCTACGGCTGGCAGAGAGCGGAGCGGGGCGGCCTCGGCCCGCCGTAGCACTAAAACCCCACGAGCCTGGCCACGCTTGTTTGGAGAGTCACCAAGAACTTCGCGCCCGTCCCCGACGAATCGCGGCAATTGTCTCCAACGCGCAAGCAAGGCGTGCGCGGTGGCACCGCGCTGTGTGAATTTATCAGAAATGCGCGGACGGGAATGTGAACAGGCGTCCAAGTCTGTCAGAGCGTGCGTGGGTGTGTGCATATGTGTGTGCGTCTGGGTGCCGCTCTACTGTAATAACATCGGCAGGTGGCCCGGCTAGCCCTATACCCACCCCGTCCCCTCTGCCTCCACCCCCCCCACCCCCCTCCCCGCTGCTCCACCGCAATGGAAAGCAGGTGTCCGACCCTGGTCTGGGGACAGAATTGAATTAATGTGCAAAAACAAATGACTCCATCAGCAGCGTCTAGAGGGGCCGCAGTGACAGGCCTGCAGTCTCGCACAGCCCAAAGCTGAGCACACTGTCACCCGACACTGGCCGACCAGGGTAATATCCACACCTATTACACTAGGATTCATGGGAAAACAACAGCCAGGGCCAAAGGTGAGGAAGAGGAAGGAGGGAAAAGCAGGGAGCAGGGAGGAGAGTGGAGGTTAGGGAGGACAAAGCTGTATTCTTGGAATTACCTAGACATCTCATTTAGACGGCAACAGCCTGTTTGTCTGTGGTGAACATCCAAAAAGGAGTGTGTTAGTCCCCGTGATCTGCTAGGCTTTGAGGAAATGTTTTGTCTAATTGGAAGCGACGGTAGTCAATACACAGGCGGGATCCCGCCCTTGAATGACATGCCCAACTCTAATGCCGTCTCCAATTTCAGGATTACCCTGATAATAACTGAGGCAGCCATTTCCAACATACACACACGCACACATAGACGGCCTGACAATACACACAGGCAATTCTGGCACTGACATTGCAGCAGGGCACAGAGAGTGAATGTCTGAAACCATTAGCCACATTGCCTCCAATGAGGCACTCTTGGCAGGGTGCTCATGAGAACCATCTAGAGGAGCTGTAAAAATGACAAAGTCAATACCGAGGATGACCGCAATTACAGGCTTTCAGGGGACCAAAAAGTCGTTGGTCTTCCTGAGAAGTGTGTCTACATGTGCGCTGTGAGTTTTCTCTTTATCAGGCTATTTATTAGAGGTCAAGCCGCACTTGGTGCTGGAATTAAAATTTGACCAGAGAGGCTGCTCGTCAGGATATATCCAAATGAAAGCCCCGGAGTAATTTTTGGCAGCACTTCTTGCCCGAAGTTTTTTCTCCCTGCATCGAATGTGGTTGAAGTTTGTGCTCTCCACAGTGAATGCCGCTCACATAAATAGGCTGCTACAGCAGCACGATCTAGAATGCAGGATGGCTATATTTACAAGTGTTTCCCGCTGGTTTCCAGGCAACTAAGGGCTTTCCCCTATGATGAACGCCAAGCCTCCAGATCCACCCCCCCAAGTATCCATCCTTTCACCCCAACCACTGCAGCTACCACTAACCCCTGGTAATCTTATCATCTACCATCATTAAACCCTTCTCCCCCGAAAAAAGCAGCCGGCCAGAACTGTCAACCCTGAGACTCCCTTGCCCTTAACTCGCCCTCCCAAAACTCTTTTCTATCATTTGCTGCTGGAACCCAGACTCAACTTTCTGTCACTTCAAATAACAGCTGGGGGGCTGGATGGGTTCGGACCGAGGCCACGGTATCCTGTAATGCTCCAGCCAACAGCCAAACTTTGATATTAGGGATTAAGCTCCCGTCGGGCTGGCACAACACGGTGAGGCATAGCGAGGCGAGGCGGCCCCATAATTTCAGCCCCCTAATTTGTGAAAAAATGTGTGGAATGACATCAGCACCTATCAAAACAAGGGAGAGCGGGGGAGGGGAAAATGGAGGGTGTCCTGGGGATTCTCGCCGGCCGACAGTGGCTGATTGAGGCGGGTTTGTGCTGGTGATGAGCTTTAATGTTGCGGTCTATCAGAGCTGCAGTCTGGCCAGCCCGGGCAGACAGACATGGGGTTTAGAGGATGGGATGGACGGGGGATCAGATGAAGGGGGACAGGCATCTCTATTTCCTTCACCCCACTAAGTCCCAGCTGATGCTGGAAAACCGGTGGCCCGGCATGTGGGGGATGCCAGGGGCTCCGAGGGCGGAGGAGGGTCAGGGGCAGTTATCAGCTCTGATAGCATTATCTGGGAGCAAACAGGGAACGCGCTGCGGGCTCGTGATGTATAAGGGCTGGAAAGGTTGGACAGCCGAGTGGAGCGGGCTGGCCACCGTGTTACGTACAGGCCCGTCTGCATTTTCAGACTCTCACACTGTCTAAAGATATCAGGGTTCTTACGCACGCTTACACACCAGGCAGTCAAATCATTCACAATATGCGCTCGGCCCGATGAGTTCATCTGTTGACCTCAGCAATAGATCTGCCTGGATCAGTGGAGAGGACATCCGCGGGCTAATAAGGTTTGAAGGTGCCCTTCCTGCCCAGCTATTAACAGGTAAAACGCTGCCAACTTTGTTTTGACTCCGTGTATTAATACTTGAGTCTATTAAGTAAGGACGGCAGTAAAAATCAAAGCAGTAATCACCTTAGTAGGTCACACGCATAAAGCTGTCGCGCCACACACAGGAACAAATATCTGGAGCATTTCAAGGCCGCCTATTGAATTCAGTAAATCGCCGCCGCCTCTGATGTGTCAATGAAAGAAGAGTGTGGTTTTTTTTAAGGGCATCTTTTGAAGGTTTGGGCGGTCGGAGGTGTTTACAATAGCAGTGGCTTGATGGATCACCACGCTACCACACTTTTATTTCTCTGCGCTGCCTCTGCTATCTCTCATCACTGAATTTATGACCTCCCTGCGAGGTCATCAACAGGGTTACACGTTTGGCATTCCCACCAGCGGGGAAGGAATGAGAGAGGAGGGGGGGCGGAGGGGGTGAAGCGGAGAAGGAAGGGAGTATGGAAGAACAAGACACCAGCGGGGAGAACGAGAGATAACAAGTGGGAGAGAAGTGTTGATGGCTGTGGGTCAAATACCTGAAGGAAGTCAATAAAGCGGAGGTCCACCTTAAAAATGTGATAAGAAATTGCCTTAAGTGTGTGCTATATATCACAACAACCGCAGTGCTCTTTTGACCGTAGATGGATGTTTTCCACACACATGGCAGGTGTTTTTCTGTCCGAGCAAGTGCAAAATGACTTTTACTATCAAAAGGGAGAAAAAAATTATGTGGTAAACGTTCTGGATCCGGCCGGAGACTTCAAGCAAGGGTCTCGTATCGTACCGGTCGCTGAAGAATTAAACAGCGTCGGCCGACTTCTGCTGGGGGAGAAGAGAAGGCTTCGGCGAGACACAAGAGTGAGCACAAACAGGAAGATAATCTGCTTCTTGAAAGCGAGGTTCATTAGCGTCTGACGGACACGTGTTGAACTCCGGTGCACGGAGTTCTGCGACTCTGCTTTTGCTTCAGCTCAGGCCCGGCCCGCACATGACTACAGGGGGAGCAGGGGCACAACTGTTTGGCTTTCATTTCAAACTCCGCTCAAAGCCCTCTAATCACTGACTTACATCAAAACATTCAGGAGTTGGGCTTAATTAACCAAAATCAACCGGGGCTAAACTGCAGCCCTGCGCTAAACACGGCGGAATTCACATTCCTGATCGGGGCAAAGGACTTTGAATATCAACAAAACGCCACACAACCTGTCAAGCCGAATCAGCTTCCCCGTTGGTTTGTTTGTTTCCATTTCTTATTAATCAAAAGACTCCACGATTAATTTCTTCGGCTTAATCATTCTCATCAGCAAATGCTCAGGGCCGGACTCTGCCGGCGGGGCCTTTTCCCACAGTAAAAACCAGGGCTCTTCGGCTGGGGAGACCGTATCGCGCTTATCACCACCGTGACTTACACAAACCCCATGGTTGGTGCCTTGGGCGCATCAAATTTGCATGTGATTTCATAAAAAAAACAAAAACGTCTTTTTCCAGTGACAACATTGACTTTATTTTCAGCTCCTGGCGCTGGGCAGGATAAGCTGGTGCTGTGATCACTCCTCAACTTGAAACCCCAGAGTTAGTTCAGATTGGGAGCGAGCACCCCTGGGGGGTATTGGATGTCTCCGGGCGGCATCCGTTGTTCTAATGTGGCCAAATACATCACGAGCTGACAGATGTTCTCCGCTCGGCGTGCCGTCGTGAGGGATGTGTCAGGTCGTTGCAGAGAAACTGCAGAGACGGAGGGGGGAGGGGTGGGGGGGGTGGTGTCAGCTGAGCACATCATCAATAAATGTGACTGATGATGTCATCAACAGGCCCTCAAGTGAATGAATTTATTACTGTCATCTCACTCGGGTCTCAGCTGAACCACCCACACGGAGGCAGCCCCCACTCACATACCCACACATCCTCCCGCACAAAAGACAGATCACAACTCTCTCCTTCCTCGGCCCATACACACACACACACACACACACAGTCACAATGTACAACGCACTTGCACATTCACATGCAGACACACTTAGGCTTGCAAACATGAAGTAGCAGCCCATCCTTCACCGGAACTTTTCCCTGACAAGTCACCAAATTTGTCAGCCTGCAGCTCCAGCGTTCATTTGGGGGGGTCGGGGGGTGGATGGGGGTGGGGGGGTGGGGGGGGGTGGGTTGAGAAAATCCTGAAACAGGCAGCCAACAAGACAAATCGAGAGGACAGGAGGGCATGACACACTTGCACACACACATTGACTCACATACACGGGTCAAGACACACAGAAAACAGACAAGGAGTAGAGGGAGAGAAGTGCAGGAAAAATATGAAGCACCAGTGCCTGAGAGTCCTATTCGATCTGTCCGTCTCCGCTGTTCTGTAAATCTTGTGAGCAAATTTTAAAGGGGGTGCTGCGTGTGTGCGTGTGTGCGTGTGTGTGGGGCAGTCTTATATTTCTACCGTGACTGAGATCCAGGAAACTGCTCCATCTGCTACCAATGTAGCCACTTCCATTAAATTTCCTCCCACAAAAGGGCATCACAGAGAGACCATCACTTCTGAGTCTTTATCTCTGGCCTGCTCAAAGCTTCTCTGGAGGCGTCCAACCCCGCCTCCACCTGCCTGCACTGGCCAACAAGTACCTCCATCCATCTGATAAAAACCTATTTATTCTGCACATGCACACACGCATCTACATACACACGCACACATACATACACTTAGACCGCGGCTACAGCAATCAAATACAACATGCTGAGTGAAGGAAGGACAAGAAAAACAGCCCAGCTAGACCTGGGAGAAAGATAAGCTCCTCTGCTACTTGTAATGCTGAGAGCCTGAACTCAGATGGCTGCGTATTGGATTCATTAGATTTAGTGCTCTTGTCAGTGGATCCTGGACACCTTGAGGATGCTGTTACACATCCTGCGAGGCCCGGAGAGCCGCCTGTGTAGTTGAGAGGAGTCTGCGCAGAACCTCAGCTCCACTGCAGCAGACGGCCTGCACATGACCCGTCCCCGAAGTTCTGGGTGAGCTGCAGGTCTGGTCCTCAAAAATAGATTTTCATCTGGAGGACTCGGGCTCGATCTCTGCCCACTCTGTCTATTACATTTTCGGTTCCGCCGGGTGGAAGGGAAAGATTGGGTGAGCAACTGACAAATAAACACCACCCAGCATCCCGGGCCCAGACTGCAGAGGCCAGGACAGGCCCTGCTCCACGGCCTTCCAGCAGTTATTCACCTCTCCAGTGGAAAGAATAACAGGCTGATGCTGAGGTCTAGTTGGTGTAGGTGGCTTGACCCCTCACACACACACACACTCGCGCGCACACACACGCACACAGACATACACACACCACATACTCACATCTGTATTGCGTTAGAAAGAGAGTGAGTAAATAGGACGAAGTGAAGAGGACAAGCTGACCATTAAAGTACATCCCTGAACCCTGAGGGTTTTGAGACAAAGGGGCAGTAAAACGAGCAGTATCTGCATGTGAATGGGATGGAAGCACACATTTTTACTTTGCCACGTAAAACACACGTTCCCCCGGAGTTGAACTTGAACTCCATGGCTGTTGCCTTTGGGTCACGGCAGCCTCTAACTCTGGCTCAGACACCTCCGAAGAATGTCACCCATGTGGGAGGGCGGGTGAGGGCGGCTGGGATGGGCCTGGATGAGTGGACGGGTGGCTGAGCGGCGCAGACTGAAATAGCAGAGGCATTTAAACAAGTTAACTAATCAGGGCTCATTATAGACGATGTCTAGCCAGAACACAAACAGAGGCTCAGCGTCGGCTCAGGGTGAACCGGCGCTCAGCGACATGTGAGCGAGCCGGGCTGCCGGCCGGCCGGCCCGAGCCAGGCTCCTGCTCCGACCTGTAAAAAGTTAAATGATGGCCGTTAAAGAGGCACGGTGATTTAAGTGCGTGCTCCATGCTCCTTAAAGTGTAACGACAACATAAAAATACCAGAGTGAAAAATCAGTAAATCAGCGGATTCTACTGTAGATCCGAAAAAAAAAAAGGAATGACTGAACATTTTCTTTGTTTGTTTTGTCTGTGCGTCAGATTAGAGCGAGTTCAGGGCAGAGACAATTAACTGGAGGAGATTGGGAGAGTACGACCAGCCATAAACAATTCACACTGTGTGTAGATGTGTTCACTCAATCGCCTTAACAACTGTTGGATGAATTGCTGTGAGATTTTGAAAACAGTTTCCCCAGGAGAAACCAGTTTAATGACTTTGGTTATCCCCCTGCTCCAGCTCCACCGCCATCAGCAAGTGCACTCCCTGTTTGCTTTGTCTTCTTAACTTCTTAACTGTTGGATTTATTGCCCTGACATTTGAATCAGATGTTCATGGAGTCCAGAGGACGACTCCCCTGAGCGCTGGCTTTGGGAATAGCATGGCGAGGTTCAGATCTCTTTCAATAACCCCTCGATCATCATCAGGTCTGATTTTACTGTTTCCACAATCAGCCTGTTGTGGCACATGACCGAAGCGGCTCCGTGACATTTTCAGCACCCGCGGCTGAGCTTCTCTGTGAAGTTTTGGTTGGAAATTGGGCCACCTCATCGCGCCAAAGTGCTGAACATGGCAAATCGCGCCCGCCGAATGTAAACATGTTCCCGTTGCTGTTATGAAAATGTTAATTCGCTGACTTCAGCCGAGTCTAAATCCAGTCTGACACAGCTGCTGGAAGTTAAGATAACGACGGGCAATTACTCAGATGTGTCATACTTTCCGCATCAAAAACCTCTGCAGCAACTGCAGAGACGGACTGAAAATGTGTGTCCTTAATCAGTCTCCAGATCAAATAGAGACTCATGAACTGAAAACTCTTTGAGAAGAAAAAGGAAAATCGCGACGTGTCTGTTGTATTTAGATTGCATTTAGATTGACAGTCGGTGAGCTCTGCTCTTAATACCCTTTGAGCCCGAGAGTGCTCTTATCTCAAAAGATAGTAGTAGATAGGAGATATTTCCAAACAACGTTGGTAGCCAGTTATCAGGATCCACGGGATGGATTTAAAAAGAGAAAAAAAAAAAACCTCACATGTAAGGCCTTCATTACGTAGGCGCTCCGGAGCTCCCCGAAGATGGAGAATGGCACCAATAAAGGATTCACCTTTGTCCCGGGCCGTCCCAGGGAGTATCGGTGATGGCACAGGCAGAGATGGAGCACGGATAAGGGCATTGTACAACAAAGAGCAGCAGCGCAGAGATCCATAAAGTAAACAAAGTATCAGGCGACTCATTTTGAACAGAGTGCAGTTTATATAAAGCATCGATTTTGCAAATAGTAGAAGACGGATGGACGCACAAGTGCGGAGCAGAGGGGGGAAGGCTGTCGGTACAGTCATTGACATGCAAAGGATTAGAGAGAAACTGTTTATTGATACAACAAGCTGCCCTTATCGCGCCACAATCAATACTATATAGCTTCAGCTACATCCCAGAGCAGTTAAACAGGTGTACTTTATATTCTGAAGCCTTTTTGTCCAGCACTCAGTTCTCCTGCAGGCCTCATTGCTCTAATGGACCTGTTAGCTGTTGTGTCATCAGCAGCGGACCAGGACGTGCAAGATGGTGACAGCGATACGCCGTGGTCAGCCTATTGATGTGGAAGCCAGATAGCGGCCTTATCATTATCTTATCACAGGCATCTGCTTGCACAGAGGATCTGCTCACAATCAGCGCTCTTTTATGCTCCCAATCGGTGCTCTTTGAAAGGTCGTAATGACAGCCATCATACCATCAGCTAATGAGGTCACCGTCCCATACTCTGACCCACACACACGCATAGGGGGTGGGAGGGGGTGGGGGGCACAAATACATATCGCGTGCACAGGCAGATGTACACATACGAGCGCATTAACACGCTCTCTGTCACGCCGAGCCGTCTGGTGGGAGCGCGGAGGTATAGGAAGAGTCAACAGACCGGAGACAGGCCGGGTAAACGGACGGCTCCAGTCTGGAGGAGAAACTGTTTGGCTGTTATAAACTCCAGCAACATAAAAGTATACACACACACACACACACACACACAGAGCTGGTCTCCGGGAGGTGGCTGACATATACATCACATCTCTGTTGACACAGAGCATGACTGGCAGATGTGTGGCCTTGAGCACATGAGGTGCATGTGGATTCATATCAAAATGCAATAATGACAATCACATTTCGTGCAATGCATAAAGAAGTTTTGGCCAGAAAGAGGTTTCCATTCGCTATTATGGTTGTATATATAGGACAACAACAAAAAAAACATCCTGTTTTCTTCAACTTTGAAGCCTGAATGTCCTCAAATCTTTTAAGATTGCAGGAGTATCATGGATCTAGTAGAAAGATATATTATATATTCATTATACAGCGATTACCTACAAGAAGACAACAATCAATAATCAGCAAAACAAATATCTTGAAAGAACCACCTAAGTGCATTTATATGATTCTCCTCTGATCCTGTGAGCACGCACTCACACGCACACAGGTAATAAGACGCTGTGATATGATTAAGGATTTCCTGTCAATGCCATTTGATAAAGGAGAGACAGCACAAACCTGTTGAGTGGCCGTAAAGTGCTGCCAGTGCTCCTGGGAGTGCTCCACCCGTCCCTTCATTAGGGCGGATTCAATGGCACGGATAAAGCGACAGATAGAGACTCTATTTTGAAGATATGAACGGCGCTGGAGACCTTTAATCAGGGAGCCGGGGTGAAAAAAAAGTTCAAAGTCACTCGCAGAAATCAATAGACAGTAGCTCTGATAACGCCTGGCGACTTCGCGCCATCCACTTATTTCTCGTTCCGTTCACCCGGCGTTTGCGGCCTCTCAGCGCGGCATTGAGAACGGGCGGGCGGGCCGCGCGCTCCCCGACCGAAACGCATCACGACAGAACCGCGTCTCGAACCCTTTCGCGCGCGCTCGTCCTGGCCCAATCGGACAGACGTGCGCGGCTGATAAGAGCACCCGGCACCCACGGATTGCACCAGATTGCTTCTGAACTCGCAGATACGTTGGCTTCCTATCTGAATGAACTCTGGTTAAGGACAGCTAAATAAGCTGCGCGATAAAATCGCGAGATATGATTAGGAACCGCCACGCTGACAGTGCCGTACAGGCTGGGGATGCACACGGGGGGGGGGGGTGTTTTTTTTTCCTCCTCTCTTTTCGTAATGAACGGGTTTTATTGCGCCCGGCTCGCAGCTGAAAGACATCTTGATAAAACGCCACTATCATTTCCCTCCCCGTGCGTCTGCCGTGGCGTGCACTTCCAAACTGTTTGTGTAGCCACAGAAATTCCAGGGTCGCTTGAGGTTAATAAAACTTCTTCTTTTTTTTTCCCCCCTCCGCGATGACTTTTTCACATATTGTAGCAATTTTGACTGCGAAGCCCAGATGGCGTTCTATTAAACAAGATTAATTTTCCACTCATGAGCTGACTGGCTAGGAGGCCGTTCCCGCTCCAACTATGACAGGTTGCAGTGTGTTCAGCTGGATGAGCCCTGGCATTTCATCACGCTGATTTATGGCTTACATGAGGAGATACTGACGCGGATTCACTCTGACAAATGTACATGGAGTCAATAGAAACACCCAGCCCCGCGTCTGAACCCATAACAAGTTATTCTGTTTCACGGGAATGGACAAATGTCAGTCCGCTCGGTCGTGTTTTCGGCTACGGCAAATCACTTTTAGCAAAACGGTGAGATATGCGAGGCATCCGTGTGGAGTAACGGATCGTGCCAAGCCTTTGGACGCTGTTTAAAATGCTGCGGTCGGCGTGCGCATGTGTGCTGCAAATCATCACAAATTCTGCCAGTTAGAAAATGAAACGGCGCAAAAATGTGTACAAAATGTGAGACCCCCGACTTGGCAAGGAGGCGAGTGTTGACAGCACTTTGTTGTAGCTTTGCACATACGCGCACACACACACGCAAAAAAAAAAAAAACACAAAGTATGTTTCTCACCCTGAAATCATCATCATCCCAGGCCCAAAGCCCAATGCCTGCATGCTGGAAACAGAAAACTCATGTATGGAAGGGAGAAAATTCCCAACATTTCGAGATAAGGGTTGGGGGATGACTTGCCGGGCCAAGAAAGTGAATGGTGTCCTGCTTTTCTGCACCTCAACCTCCTATCAATAGAGGCCTAGGATGAGCTCCAAATAAAACAATCTTCCCCCTGCCTGGAACGCATCTTAGGCTTTATTGTGAGCAAAGGTCTGCAGCAGCTGGCACTGAGAGGCTCGGGGCTGGAATAATCTTATCTGCCATCAGCTATAAATATTTGACAAAGAAGGGAGAGAGATGAGGAGAAAGGAAGAGGCAAAGAGGAGGACAGGCAGGGGCGGGTGGGATGTGTGTTTGTGTGTGCGGTGGGGGGGGTGCCTGAGGGACCCTGTGAAAACCCAGTGACAACTGCGCCTTGGAGATTCTGAACAAATTAAAAGCTGGGCCAAGCTGAGGATTTGCTGGTCTCTTGGAATCAGGAACAGATTAAGATGCACTTTATGGGCTTGTTTTTGGCTCGCCACTGGCCGGCCAAACTGGAGGCATGCACAGCACAGACTGTACTTCCTTTACTCTCCGTGTTCCTCATCACCATCACAAGCTCGTTCTTCAGTATGGAAACACAGGTGGTACCACAAATAAACACCATAAAACCGTCTGGACAGCTTTTATATTTGTACAGCGCTCCTATAACACTCCTAATCAAAGGAAACAACCACCAAAACACATTTCAGGTGGTCTGTGTGAATGTGTGTGTGGGTGGACAGGGAGTGAAGGTGGGGGCGAGGAGGAGGAGGGGGGGGGCTCAATCTATTTTTACATCCGACGACGTCAGATTTTTTTAATTCATTCCATATTACCTACCGTCTTGTTCTGCCTCGCTCTCCAACTCGTGGCCCGAACCCTCACACAAAAGGAGAAGATTATAGGAAGAGTGGAAAAACAAAACTAATTACTGGAGGTATTTCAACCAGCCAACGCTGCTTAAAATGTAATTACATGGGTTTAGAGCTCTGGCTGAGGCCGGGGTGGCTGCAAATCTCACATTGGCAGACCTGTTCCGGGTGTAAAATCTGACTGCCTCCGAAAACGACAGCAGGGGGGGGGGGCGTGCGGGCGAAGAGATCGGTATCGTGTCACGGTCATCCACTTCCACAGAAAGTTAGGCGGACGAGGAAAGCTCCGCTTCCACTCCCGGCGGATCACTTTGATATCTCGAGACGTAAACGTTGCAGCGGGGAGACTTCGATGGGGAGGCTGATAGCGCTCGCCTTCTGCCAGACGTTGCAGGACCACAGACGGCATGCAGCTAGCCCGGCGCGGGGACCGGGAACGGGGAGGGGGGGGGGCAAACAGCCAAATTAACTCTGTGGAAAATAAAGTCCATGGCAGCATGCGTGAAACTGAAATTAACTGGTCGTCTGAGACTTCGTGTGACCATCAGTTGTGGCAACTCCCATGTTTGTTGAGGCTGTGAGGTGTGGACATATAATATTGGACTAATGTAGATGAGATACGATGTATTGTCTGTTCTCCAGTATGCATTAACATATGTACAGTGGGTAATGCAGAAAAAGCTCATTACATTACACCTTAATGTTTTTTGCCCCAAGAAATACATCAAAATCATGAGTTTTTAAAACCAATTTTTAATATAATTTCTACGTTCTCTCTAATATCTGTTTTCACCGCCAGCTTTGCTGTTGACTGCGAGGCCATGCCATATATTCTTTTACAGGTTTTGTTAATAATGACAACAGGCCTATAACAATGTTCTCAAAACCAACAAGTGTGCACTTTAAAACGCTTTAAACATTCTCCACATCTTTTACAAACTTTTTAAAAACACCACAACACAGGTAGCGACGTTTTACAAGGACATCTAGTCGTTTAATCACCAATTAACTACTGTAAACTGTTATCTTTGGGTGGATGCACCTTTGAACGCTATCACAGGTGAAGAGGCGCACACAAAAGGTGGTAAAGCCATAAAATTAGGGTAGCTATTCGACAAAAGGCAGATACCAGCCTGTATAAGGCAGGGGTGAAGGCTACGCGCTCGCGGGGCTGATAAGAGAGGCTCATCTTTCCTCGGCCCACTGGCAGTTGGAAAAGAGCCCTCCTTAGAGTCGAGATGGTTATCTGCGGCCGTAACAGTATGGAACATCGGTGCCATAACACGCAGGGACAGCCTTGATATCAAATCAGGCTAATAATAGAGCGAGGGGTGCTCTACTCCTCGTCAATCAGTGCCTCCCACTGAAGCGCCCCTGCCCTACGTCTAATCCTCTCCAGTGTCAGCATATTAAAGAGCCAAACCTTTCACGAGATCGTCCACCTCAGCCGGGGGCTCGGGCTCTTCTCTGAAGGGGCCTGCCGGCCTCTCTGCCTGCCTGCCTGCCTGCCTGCCTGCCTGCCTGCCTGCTTATGCAATGTGACAGTAAAACTCCAACCATAAACTACTGTTTATACCGAGCTGTAAAAGAAAGGTGTGTTTCCTCTGCCTGGTTTACTGCATATCCTCTGTAGTCCCTCCATCATTGCTCTTTTATAAGACTCTCAGTAAAAAGAATGAAATGCAAATGTTTGGGAATAAAAAGCAAACACAGGCCACTGTGTTTTCCATCAATGCAAAGTTAACTATGCGGTAAAACCGAGCTACAACGTTGCCCTCCGTGAACAAATGTGATTCTCCTTGAGACATGGCTTTGTTGTGTGCGTTTGATCAGATTTGTTTTGAAACTCTTCAGACGGAGATATGAAGCATAGTTTGCGTCCGCGGCGTCTTTTAACGCGTCACTCGCAGCTCTTTTCCATCATTTCCCACTCGGCGACATGTGCTCGGGCTTAGATCAAACTGAAAAGGAGAAAGGGGAAGTATGTTTCAAGTTATTGAAAGTGACAAAGAAGCAACCCGCTCGCTCTCAGTCAGCTCCCGTCTCCAGCCCGATGATGTATGCAGAGAGAAACTGCTCCAAAAGCAACAAAAAAATCAGCATTCAAAGTGTCACGGTGCTATTAGAACTGCATTAAAAATCTGTGTAAATACGCCAAGTTCCCTGACAGCCGCAGCAGTGCAGAACAGGACTTCCTCTTTGAGAATGTAGATGGACTTTTGGAGGAGATGAAGCACACAGGCCGGGGACTGGGAGGTGATTTAATACAGCTAGTATTTTGAACAACAAAGCAAAGACAAAGCAGCCACTTGGACCGTGCTTCAAAGAGCAGTGTGTTAAACACTTGCAGAGAGACATTCTTGGGACTCGTGATCATTTGAAATAGCGGGAAAGAAGAATTAGGGAGGAAGTCGAGGAGGAGGAAGGGAGAGAAGAAGAAGCGGAGGAAGCCAAGCACACAAAACTGTCAACCTGATGATCCCGCAGCAACATGAAAGGAGCATGGGGCCGTCAGCATCCACTTTCATTGAGTTTGGCCTTAATCTGCTCAGTCCGTCCTCTCATCCCGTCATCCGGGTGTCTTCCTGTCAGCGGAGCAGCCCACAGACATGCGCTCCTCCAGTGCCTTTTCAATTAACGGTAATTCATCGCAGGTCATCTGGTGTCCCGTGGCTCCAAATGACCTGACGTGCGCGCGCAGCAAGCGCTGACTCAGCAGCGGTCAGAGTCCCATCCTCAGCCAGAACTCCTCTCTGTCTCTCATCAGGTGGCTCAGCTCAGTTCCTGTACCAAATCGAAAACTCTGGCAGCCCGTTTTTAGGCCTGCCGGATCAGGGCTACTGGCACGGAGATCTAAGAGCCTGTACACAGTATAATGTGAAATAATAAACTTCCTAAAAGTATCAGTTCTGTAAGAATGAGTCAGTTTAGCATGTGGTTTAAAGCGGCTTTTGTCTGAAGAATTAATGGCAGATTGTTAGGGACACATCATTATTAGAAACAGACCAAACATATCTGCAGCTCTATATATTTGGACTATGGTGGTTTTCAGTCACACCTTGGACAACAGAGGGCACAGCTGTACTTTCTCTGATTGTGTTACACAAATACAGGGAAACACCACAGTCTCGCATTCGGAGACACAGCATTGTGGTTTGCACAAGGTTATCCTCAGCGGGAGAAGCCTTGTTAAGACATGAAACGACAGCTCGGATTCTGTTGTCTCCCACTTCAAATGAACATGATTTCATTATGCAAATAAGGGCATAAAAAAAACAGGGTTTTTTTGTGGGGGGGGTGGTACGGGGCAGTCCTGCAAAGCCCTGTGCGTGGGAAGCACGGCATTTTTCATTACATTCGTTTTCTTCCTCTTCTTCTACTTCTTCCTCTCCTTTTTTTTCTGCAAACACAAAGATGTGACATGTGCGTTTAGCAAGGGAAACAGAAGACACTTTGACACGTCTTCCAGCGACTCCACCTTCATTGTGAACGCTACTGCAGGCAAGAACAGGGTGTTTCCCCATCCTCTAATTATTTTTACCAGTCCCACTTGCTTATTCCCCGAGTGATTAATCAAACTTAAGAAAAGCCAACCATCAAACCGGGGCATGTTTCGCATTTCCTCCTGCATGTGGAGGACCCGTCGAGGGCCTGGCTGCTTGGCCTTATTACAAGTTAATTGAAACCTTGTTTAGAAATACCAAGGTCAACATTTCCAGCCATGTTATCCCAATTAGTCTGCAATGAATCCCTTTAAACAGAGGGTATTGAGTGGCCGACCCCGTGTGCTACTTGAATTCCCGGCGGGACACCCACATTCAGAGCCTGGGAATGAGAGAGGGCGACTGGAGGGAGAGACGCCGGGGAGCTGGGAGGCAGGAAGGGAGGGTGTCGGGTACTGCCACCGCCTCCTGCCTCCGTTCCAAATGCCAGTAACTTTTATTGCGGGAGCTATTCGTGAAGGCAGGCGTTCCGACACAGAAGATATTTACCCTTAGTAGTGTACACTGATTTCACTGGTTTCAAGTTTGCATTTTACACTCCACGCCGATCCCCGGAGAACTCGCCCGCTTTCCTGTCCGCCTCTGCCCTCGAGAAAGGGCATGTCTTTCGCCACGCCCACTGTTTGTTTACGCGACCGCCGAGCGGGAGAGGCGATCGTGAGGCTTTCTTCCTCAGCTGAAGGAAAGCGACTCGTCATTGGAATCAGCTGCCCGGAATGAGAAGCAGCACTCGTGGCGGGCCTCGGCGGCGCAGGATCACAGGTCGCCGCGCGGGAGTGCGAAGCGCATGCGCTGTGCGAGCGTCCCCGCCTTGCCGCCGCCCCGGGCGGCGTGAGTAACGGCCCGATGACAAAGGTCTGAGGTCGGGATCAAAGCCCGGCATTCGTCTTTGCGACCTGACTCGGCGCAAACACGACGGAGCGCGTGGCGGGGGGCGGCACGCAGCATAAATCTGCGCCGCCGTCGAGCGCTGCTTTATCCGTTTATTTATTGATCTATTTTCTACGCGGGGTGTCTCCATGCGTCCGCCACATTTAGCCGCGCTGATTACAACCATGTCGACAGCGGGGTGAGCAGACGTTTAGGTCCGTGTTTATGTCGGCCGGTCGGCTTGTGGACGCGTCTCCAGTGTTGCAATTAGTCAGATAAATGAAGTCCACATTGGAAACCGCGCTTGCGAGAGGATGGGAACTCACTGCTCACGTCCCATGTGACGCTGTAAATAAACATTAGCTCATATGCAAATGACCCCTGCCTAAACCTGACTGAGCGTCAAAACCGAAGCGAGCAGACTTTTTTAGCCCGATCATGAACTGTGACTGTTTCAGAACATTAAACAGGGCGATTACAGCGTGTGATATGCTTATCACCTCTGTTCTCCAAAGGTTTTGGCAGCCGCTGGTTATCAGATTGGTCGGGAAATGTTGCTCAGAGGTCTTAGTTCGTCGTATGAGCGTGTAAGCACGGTGTGCTGTGCGGCTGATGGAAATGCCCATGGAAAGTTCATTATCGTTGTTTGACCATAAACCAGTAATGGATCGATACAATCACGGATAGTTTTTGACCCGCGGGTCGCACTTGATGAAAAGTTCAGGCGTCAGCAGAGCTTTTACAACACATCCAGGGGGGGCATGAACGTTTCCACCAGATCGTCTGGCAGTCCGTTCGATAGCTGTTGTAGCGTCTCACTCAAAAACCATTTGTGAAACCTCATCGTAGCGCTCAAAAGAAAACTCAGGGGGTTGTAAAAATCATTGAAATTCATCCTCCCAGCACTGCGTGTCGATCAAAATCTGTGCCAGTCCGTTCTGAACACACACAATGAGTTCTGCAGGACGAGCGAGGGCCTTTCGCCGTCGGTGGCGCCAGATCAAAGTGCGACCAGAGTGTTAGGATTAGTCCCCGGGTATCAGGTTCTTATGGAAACTGCTCGGACACAGACGTCTCGGGCTCATCCAGAGTGGCGGAAAGTAGCAGCGCTGCGGTCGCTGCGCAGATTGATGTGGGAACTCAAACGAGTTCAGCATGACAATGTGGACATTCTGCGCAAATGAAGAAGTGTGTTCACTTTTCTACATAGCCTACTGACATGTGCCTGCTGAGAGTGTCCCGACAGGACCAACTGCGGGGCAGATAAATGCGGATCAACAGCAGATGTCATGATGGCATTATTTGTCCGCGTAAGATTAAAGTGTTGAAGTGAAAGATGAAGTGCTCG
This sequence comes from Karalla daura, assembly GCA_029224185.1. Taxonomy (NCBI): domain Eukaryota; kingdom Metazoa; phylum Chordata; class Actinopteri; order Chaetodontiformes; family Leiognathidae; genus Karalla; species Karalla daura. The sequence goes on from CM055191.1 coordinate 22,203,709, forward strand.
TCTCTGAGAGCCCCGTGAAGTCACTCGCATTCCTCCATTGATGAACCCCGCTCGAGTCCTCTTGCATGCTGCAGAGACTCGGAGCACAAACACACTCAGAGGGCTGATTGCAGTCTCAGAACAAGTTGAGCATCTGGAAAGAAACGATGGAGTCATTTCTTAAAAATATCAAGCAGATTCTGTTCGACATTTTCATTTGATTGCGCTCCAAGACGGAGATGCTGTTTGATTTCTGCTTACAGTCATGTACCATATTACTCAGTGCTGCAAGCGAATCTTAGTAAGTCCTTACTACACTAAAATGTGGCTGATTACCGCTCATCTGCATCAAGACATTTGGTCTCACAAACGCATGATTAAAGTGTTCGGTGGTGGTTTGAGTCTTTGGTGCATTTCAATTGGCACAGGAATATTGAATATCTGAGGAGGAGTTATCAATACAATTTTATTCAATTACAAAGGTATTTTACTTGCTTTGTGACTATCTCCAAATCAGAGAGATCTGAGGCAAGGCATTACCCCTGCGCATGTGGAGCCGACGTCATAGTTCCTGTAATAATAAATGGCTTTTTGCAGGGGTGTCGCGGAGAAAAATGAGGGTAAGCGGGTATGAGCTCAACGAACTATACCACTTCGATGTTATTGATGTTAACTTTCTCAAGGAAAATATTTTCGCTGTAATTCTCCCTCAATTGAGCGAAGCCAGAAGCCTCCATCACGGACGAGGCGCTGCCGCCTGTGTGCGCGGGCCGCCCAGGCGAGCGCAACATAGGCCGAGGGCTCGCCATCCCAGCAGCAATCAATACCAATATCTCTCTGATGTGAGTAATAGCATGGAATTACAATGAAGCGGTTACGGGGAGCTCCCCGCTGTGGTTTCACAGCTTCCAAAAACACAAGCAGACGGTGTCATTACTTTGCCTTTACGCCAGCCATGTTGAGCGCCACGGCTTCTCCTTTCACTGCATTTCCACTCCAAATACACAGATCACTGCGCAAGGTTAAGAAAGCAGGGCCTGTGTATTTTGGCAGGTGGAATATATTCTGAAAGAGCAACAAATCTGCTATATTTAGTTTTTCGATGGCTGCGGGAGCAGAGGGAACCAAGGCCTGTGTGCGTAAACTCCAGGACCAAAGGAGGGAAGGGGGGGGGGGGGGGGTGGGAGGGGGCAGCGTGACGGAGGTGACACTGGAGCGACACTGGAGGGAGGCGGACAGATGTTCGCGGCGGTGAGAGCACAGATATTGGATATCCGGCTCATCATCCTGCACAAACCAGAGCCTGGGCGTCCGATCACTGGATCTCAGACCTGTCATGAGGACGTGCGGCTCATCCCAGCCTGACGCCAGACAGCGAGAGACTGACGTCTCTCCCACCCCTGCTCCTTACGGAGCAGCCGGGCCGGGCCGGGCCGAGCCGGGCCGGGCCGGCAGATTTACTGGCCGAGTGTGGAAGCGGCAGCTGGCCGTGCCGCACGAGAGGGAAGCTAATCTTGTTTACGTTCAATCTGCTATTTCCTCCCCTCTGAAACCTTGAGAGAGTAAAGTCATGTAATACTTGCATTAAAAATAAGTGTAGCAGAAACGGGCCTACTGGCAGCGTGCAGCAGAGGGGCTTTTGTGGCCCAGCCAAGAGGGCCTGCGGCGAAAAGCAATCGATACGCCCAATATTCCTGTGCGTACTCTCGAATAACAATAACCCACATTTAGACCCGCACCGCAAGTCCTCGACCTGCTCCAGAGAAAATAAGGGAGCCTACTTTCTGTGTCCATGTCAATTGGTGCAGGGTGGTGAATATGATGAAATGTAGCAGTCGCCTGTGTGTGCTGAAGTGTGTGTGTGTGTCTCTGCGTGTGAATGTCAGTATGTGTGTGTGTGTGTGTGTTAATGCTAGGTAAAGAAAACATAATAACATGATCGTTTCACGTCGAGCAGTGCGAGCTGGACATTCAGCAGATCCATCACTGTACACCGGTGTGACAACTTGTGATTTTGGTATTATGATGATTAGGGGCACTTGACGGTTACATTAAGAAACACTGCAGCGGTTAAACTCGGTCTGAATTATACGCAGCAGGTTGTCTGCTCTGTAAGTCACTTGGATGCTGGGTGTGGGGCTGGTACAACTTCATTCCTCCTCATGATGCTCTTATGTCAGAATAGCTCTGCCTCCAGCCTTGCACACTCGGGGTTGTTTGATTTTTTTTTTTTTTTCGCTCTTGTTTGGCCGACTGCTGGATTTGTTTTTCCTTTCGGAGCAGATGCTAGCCGTATTGGAGGAGGGAGCCGTGCCAGGAATGGAGGCCTACAGGAAACGAGCGGCCAAAACTGCAGCCGTCGCAGCCCTCTGGTGCGCTCCGGAATGAAACAATTGAAACTTCCTTCAGAAAAAAAAAAGAAAAAAGAAAAAAAAAAGGTGAGAGGCAGTTCAGAGTACAAAGGACGGTTTTGAAAGGAAACCTAACATCTCGTTGCTGTGGGTGAGACACCGGCTTAAAAGTGCCCGCAGCGCAGCGGGGAAGGACACAGAGGAAGCGCGCCACTGCTGCAGTAGTGTCAAACCGAGTTCCTAACCAGCCGTAGCTAACCGTAAATGAAAACTATGGCTGGGAGTGCACCTCCCTCAGGTGCCATACGCCTTTGATTTTTTCCAGCACTGCTTACTTTTGCCCAGAATCCCAGAGCTCCCCTCCCCTTATTCATGGAAGTTTGCTGGATTTATGGAAGGTCTGGTGCCATAGCAGCACTTTCCCTATGAAGGCACACACACACACACACACACACACACACACACACACACACACACACACACGCACACGCACGCGCACACACACACACACAAACAGTGCATGCACATGTGTACAGGCAGTCGGAGGAGAAGAAAAAAAAATTACGTCTGACTATTCAATGAAACCAGCTGCAGCCACTAGAGTTACCACTCTCACTGTTGTCCAAGGTTTGAAAAGAAACAATCAAGATGTGGTAAAACAAAAAAAGGTGAGTTGAGGAAGAGTTCATATCACATAAGTGATGATTTTGTGTCAGTACCTTGGAAAAAACACAAAGCTAATAATGTAAGCAAGAAATGAAAGGAAATAGGGATAAAATTAGGAAAAAACACAACGGAAAAGCACGTTCTTTTTACGGAAACTGAATTTCAAACTGAAACCATGCAATCACCACATTAAAGGGCTTCCATTCTTTAGACGACCACTGGTATGCGGCGTGGATGCCAGGGCAGTGTTTTCCATTAGATTTCTCTGTTTTTTCAGTTGATCTGGCAAATTAACTTACAACAGGCTGAACACAAGATGCAGCCTGGAAAGGAGCGTAGCAGCAAATTGCATTTATCAAAAACACTCACTGGGACTGTTTACTTTATGTGATCTAATAAAAAAAAAAGCTCATGCTGGGAGTGTTTCAGTGATTGCACATGGGTATACGTGAACAGTAAGCCCCGAGTGCAACCGCCCCGACCACATGAAGCGGGGCCACATTTAAACCCCATCACCGTCATTTGTTTATCACTCCAACCTATTCACGGTATCTTTGTGAGACGGTTTTTCCCATGCCGGCGCGCCTGATGGGTATGTGATTGCTCATGCTCGTCGGCGCATTCTTCGAGGATAAGCAGGCTTATAAAAGCTGCAGGTCACATCCTCGCTGGCCGCTTCACGCTCCCAAATTAACACATATACGATTATCATTTCCAGGAGAAAAAAGAAGTCGGATCCTATTGAAGCCGAACTTCTGACACACTTTTTTTCTCGTTTCCTACCGCAGGTTTTATGGAGCTATGCCGTGTGTTCGGCGATGTGTAAGGCAGGCTTATGGTTTGTACGGCAGCGTTTCCCCTCCTCACGCCACTTACTAATCCCCCTAAAAGATTCTATGAACTGGTTTCAATAAAAAAAGAAAAAAAGTGTGGTTGTTTCACTGGCTTTTCCTCATCACCAGGAAAGAGCACCAGAGCAATCCACATCCAATGCAAGGGATTCCCCTCATTTCTTCACAGGTACTTCCCAAAAAAAACATCACTGCCATTGCTCAAGCTTTTTGGATGGCACGTCTCGTGAGCCAAAAGGGCTCCGCCATGACATCTTACCGTGGACACGTCAGTGTGAGGAGGAAGGCCCCGAAACAGGCCAGCGAAGCCTGGACAAGAACAAGGATGACCCTGTAAAACACATCACCATCACACTCTGTTACCCAGCCCACCTCTCCCCTCGCTGCCATGACACAGAAATGTATGATGAATTCTGCAGACTCAATGGCAGTAAAAAAAAAAGAAAAATTCAGGCTCTTTCTCACCCCATGCTCTTTTTCTTTTCTTTTCTTTCATTTCTGTTACATATATTAAACCCCAAGGTTTTAAATGGTTTACTGTATTATACTGAATATATATACACACATATAAATTCCAGCCCCACCAAATTGAAACCCTCCCTGTAGCTCCACCTTGTTCCCTAGGTCTCGGTCCACCTCAGTCACAGCCAAGACAGGTTTTTGAGGGTCACGGTCCTACAGTTTTTATAGGTCTCTTTAAATCATCAAGTGCTTAGCAAAAACGGCTAAGTGTCCAAAAAGTAAAACAATGCAGCCAGGTAAGTAATGGGCCGCTTATACGCTATAGAGTGGGGACCACCCAGCCTGTGAGCCCGGCCTCTCTGCAGCTGTTCTGTCTAAACCAGGGGACAGACCTCCAAGAACTGGTCATCATCTAGTTAGGAACATCCCGGGAGTCGCGAGTGAATAAGGAAAAAAAGTGAAAAAAAAGTGAAAGGAGAGCTGATGAAGATAAATTGTTTTGTGCTTTCTCCATTCACTTCTCCTCTCTGTCACTTAGAAGTAATCCTTTTCCATTTTTACATTTCTCCGAGGGGAAGTTGTATCATCTCCTGGCCTCCTCCGCAGGGAGGTCAGGGGTCAGGAGCGGCCACGGAGCAGCACTCCGGCGGCTCAGAGCGACCCCGTGTCCTGCTCAAAGACCCCTCTGCAGAGCGGAAGCCCGCCAACGTGAGCCCCGAAGGGCTGCCATGCGAACCCTCTGCTTGGACTGCGACACAGCTTTGTACGTGCACTGTCTGTTTTCTATCATTTGCATACTTTGCTGGTTTCTATCTCCCTCATTAAACTTGCCAGGCCACAGCGCCATATATCTCCCTGTCCTCAGGCACGGCACAGTTCATCGCCCACAGAGCGTCTCCACTGGTCGACTACCCGCGGGGAGTTGGGAGCTGATCTCTGACCCCCTGGGAGGAGCGCCGGCCAATGGCTGTGCAGAGACAAGAGGAACTAGAGGAGTGCAGCAGAGATACGCCAGTGTGGGAAAAGTTAATGTCCTCAGTCAGCAGCAAGCGCCCAAACCACAAACTTCTGTTGGAAACATGAAGAGCGATCATAATGGGAATCAACTGAACAGCTTGAGGAGTCTAGCTTCTTGTCTTCTGTCCTCTGCATACCGTGCCTCTGGCAGCCCCAGCCTGCTTTCTTAAGGTAGACCTAGAATCTGACATGATTAGAGCTCACGAGGGGTTGTAAAAGTTTTTAGCGAAGGCTGCTCGCCCAACAACATTTTTTGGATGGAAAATGTAAGCGAAGACTACGTGGAAATAAACACTTCCAAAGTCTGCTGCTCCCAGCCTTTTGTTTTTGCATCAGAAAGGTTAACTTAATAGCGGTGGAACCGCTGTGGACAGAAATGATTATCATTTGCCATATTCTCCAAGGGAGACCTGCTTTTATTATGTTGACTTTTAAAGAGTGGAAGGCCCAGTGGAATCGGAGCTCACCGTCAAATGTCCAGCCAGGCCAGAGCCAGCCAGTTTCGCATGACCCTCCCTGTCACAGAGTATATTCCCAGCTTTCATCTCCCGGTGGATTTTCCTCATAAAATGCAGATAGTGCAGGCCCTTCAAGGTTGATTGGAGGATGTAGACTATCTCATCCTCATTGAGCTGTGCAACAAAAACATACAGAGATTATTTTTCCAATGATTGAGACGCTCCGAAATATCAGACGCTCAGGGGCTCCTCGTGGAATCGCAAAACACAGTTTAATTTGCTCTCGTTTGTCCAGCAACAGGTGCTGCCACTGGCAGTCTGACTCGAGGAGTTTCTGTTGTTGAAAAACATGTGGAAGCATACGGTCATGTTTGAAATCATTTCATCCATCAAAGGCTGTTTTATTTTCAGTCTTCAGACACGGAGTTCGGAAAATGCACTGACAGACTGTCTGCGCTGACATCCACGCGCTTCGCCGTACCGTCTTGAAGGTGTCTGAATCACTTCTTGACACGTACAGTAGACGTGCGCTCTTGTCCACGGCTTTTCCCTCGCAGCTCAGCGCTCAGCGTCACTCAGAGCTTTAGCCCGTCTCGAGCCACCCGGTCCTGCAATACGTTGGCCCTTAAACAGGTCAGCCAGTCGCCCGGACAGTCAGCCAACCGGCCCAACAGTGGCAAACAAGTGTAAGAGGGTTTATGAATCAAACGTCCCCTGGCCAATGACGGGCTGCTCAGGACATGAGTCACACACACCAGAGTGGCAGTGGCAGAGAGCAAGGCAGGCAGGGATGCATGGAAGAAGGGGAAATTCCCATTAAGGGATGGCCAAGGAACCGGGCTCGGCCAAGCGCTCCGGCAGAATGTGCACTTCATTAGTGGGAAAGTGCCTGGGAGAACCAGGCCAGGCCAAGTTCTTTGAGGCTCGGGAAAAGCTAATAAAAGTCTGAGCCAAGGAACCATACAAGTACACTTGAACCAAGAGACGGAGCAACACAGCAAGACATCAGAGGTCTCATCAGAAAAATGACCGGAGAGTCATAAAGGCTTGCTACATTATTCCAGTGGTCAGGTTCGTCTGTGTATGTGGCATCATCTGTCAGAGTCAACAGCAAGATGGGGTTTCAGGGCCACAGAGAAATGCAGCGCAGGCAGCACTTTTTAAAGCTATGATTCCCAGCTGAAGAATGCACACTCCGCAGAAAGGTCCTGAGAAGCGGAGGAGCCTCTATTGTCCACGGCATCGGAGTCTCCAGGTTTTATCCAGGCCCTGCCCCTGCAGCTGGGCTGGAATTGCTTAGCTTGACTTACATGACTGCGGAGCCGGCCCGGGACCCCCGGCGCTGTGCGTTAACACGGTACCAGCAACCACCCAGCTGTCCGAGCCCGGAGAGCTCACATAAAACACAAGCTGTTTCATTGCCTTCACGCACACACACACACACACACACACACAGCACAGCTACACTTATATCACACCTCGATGCTTTGACTTATGAAAAGAGAATTTTTGTTGCAACACCATGAAGGCCTTCGGTGCGGGGGCCGAATCGTAAAGATGAAGAAATCGAGTGGGAAAATGAAGTGGAAGCCGAATATTTATGGAATTTCAGCGGAGCTGGAATGGGAGCTGCTTTCAAGAGGAGATTTCTGTAGACAGACTCTGATTCACTGTATCTTTCATGTCTGGGGAGAAAACACACACTACTGATGATTCATGCACTCATGAAGGGACGCAGCATGAGCCCCAGTTGGATTATAAACAATTTGTGTTTTTGTTACAGTCGAAGCCCCCGTACACGAAAAAGGCAGGCATGGCTGAATATTTATAGGCTGGCCCTCCCTCCCCTCCAGTGAGCGGGGCTTGGCCTGGCAGAGGCTGGGCCCGGGCTCGCAGCACCTGGACGGTTACAGATCCCCACAGCCCACTTCAACCGCTGGACGCAGCATGCACCACAGGAGCCGGCTTCCCTCCCCTCCAGCCACAGGATCTTCCTCTCCCATCCCCATCCGCGCACTTAGCCCGTGGTTGTTCTCACAAATAGTAACAGAAGGACGGGGCCGCCGAGAACAGTATCTTTTTACAACGTGGTGACATCACTTGTAAAAGCAGCGATGTAAACACACGGAACTCGGGCTCCCGGTCTTCCAGGTTTACGGTTCCCCGCCTGTCCATCCAGAGGGGCCCCCGGGGTAACCCCTGGTGACCCCCGTACCGCTGTCTGACTCCTGATTGGGGTCAGGAACATTGCTCACGTTGGTTTCACAGCCCAATGAAATCAGCCCAATGGACACGCTACGCCGCGTTGTTAATTCAGTCGGTAAGGGAGCTGGGAAAGTGTGTTTTTCTCACTTTGTGCCATAACACAAAGCATATGATTGAACTTCTTGCACTTTCAGGGTGAGTGAAAAGATAATTGAGATAATGAATAATAATATCAACCAATTTATCATGAGTAAGGCAGGGACCAGCTGGAAGCAATATGACAGGGGACACAAACAGAAACAATTTGCAAAGCACAACTGATGTTTTTGGATCTTTGAGGGCCTGAGAGGATAAAAGAGTAGACATAATTATGTCATTACTCTATAAGTTGTAGGTGTACAGGGCCTTGAATATCAAAAGATCGTTTCGATCTATTAATCAGAAGTAAAACAATTCATTGAGCTGACAAATAGATTATCGAAGTTAAACAGCACTTACGCTTGTCATTCCACTGTGATTTTTGAAATCTGATCATATAGATCTTTCAGGGGTGAGTTTCTGGTGAGCTACATTTTGGCCTGAAAGCATCGACTAGGAATCTCATGTGGTTGCATTTAATTAAATCTGCTCATATTTTCCCCCAATCTCTTTATGTTTTTCAGATGAACATCGCAAATGGACAGTGTCCAGACAGTTCAGTTCCACTGAAATCCGCCCACCTCGGATGTGGTCTAAACCCGTTTCACTGTAAGCAAATCCCACTCGGGAGGGCCCTCGACCCGTCGGTCAGCGTATCCTCACACGAGTGGATTGTAAAACCTGCATGGAAGTAATAGCGGGAGTCATAGTTAAAGTGAGTCAGCTTTGGTGAACAGCTGCTACACTAGTAACCTTGACAAGCACTTCTGCATTGCGGAATTGACTCGAGTATCTCTCTAATGCCGCTACAACAATGGCTGCCACAACGCATCCCTTTATAGCTGAAGTCAAGGAGCGAATGAGACTTGAGTGTAAGTGGAACCAGTGGGGATCAGCTGATCTCCAGCTGCGTAGTCAAAGGCATGGAGCTGGTTTCTGCTAGTTACTGGGCCACTGGGCTGCAGTCAGCACAGTAATGAGGAGCATTTGTCTCTGCTTCCTCCCTGCGGTCACTTTGACAGCATCTGTTGACTGTTGCTGTACCCCCTCCCCACCCACCCCCCACCTCCATTACATACCCCACCCCCTCCCCTCCCCACCCCCAACCAAACGTCCCAGATACACAACAGCTAAATAAAAACACACAAATTAGTCATATGGACCATGGTAAAAATTTCCAGCTTCTCAGAGACCTTGCCAGAGCTAACATGTGCTGCAGTCTTGCTCCAGAGCAACGGTCTACATCCGTTTGTCTTCAGAGTGAACTTGAGCCTGAGCAACCTTCGCCTGTGTCATCTCACATCTCCACAGCTTACATAAACGCTGATGAATCAACACCAAACCTGAACAAGAATGCTGTTTTCCAAACTAATCAAGTCCAATGAATATTCCATGAACACTGTTGGTAACAATGGGATACGAATGACATCACACTTGTCTCATGCGTCTGCGAAAACAGATTTTTTCTGAGGCCCCTAAAATGCAACATTGACAAATCGTTTCTTAAGTTGATATGGTAACGTAGCAGCCAACCGATGACTACTTCTACGCCCCTGCAGACACACAGCAGTGTTGAACGAATGCGTCAGTCTACCGAGCAAACATTCAATACATACCTCTCTTTCAGTTCTGTATTTGGTCTCCACCCACTGCCCGAAGGATGCACCTCTCCTTTCAGCCGCTACGTGCACTGGGTACTGCTTGGTAACTTTGTCTGTTTAGAGCGGGGCGAAGCCAAACACAGTGATGATGAACTCATAAGATCAAAATAACATGATCCGATAGACACTGCATTGCCGAAATGTTGACTCCGGTTGTTGGTTGCTGTTGCTCGGATGTGTCGCAGTAGATTAAAAGCCCTGCCGTCAGTTTCTAAGTGACCTGCAGCAGTCTCTGTACTACCAAATCTACTGTGCCAGGTTCTGTAAAAGGCCGCTGCCTTTATGGGCTCATTTATAATTACCAGTTGCACTGTTACCGAAGGGGCAGCAATCAATTTCCATGTTTAACCCAGTAATACATCCACCATGAGCATTAGCAGAGGTTTATAAATCTAAAAAGTCAGAATAATAGTGGAAATGGAACTTTTATAGTATTTTTAACAGCTCCCAGAGCTGTGAAGCCAGGTCTCGGGCCCCAGGCCCCCAGAGCCTGTAGCTAGCGACTCTCCATGTACATCCCAAGGACTGAATTCCCCTTCTCCTCCTGCTCGAGCCCTGGTAGTCCTACGCCACATGTGAAATCAATACCACATCATTTATAGCCAATTCTCACTTGTACCATCAAATCTGAAACATGTTGCCAAAAGTATTACCTTTTTTTTTTATAATACTCTCTCCACAAAGATAAAACTTACATATTGAAAAGCAACCCCTAAAAAATGTAAAGATAGCACTGGGGAATGACATGACAGCACATTTAAAAGGTGTCAAAGATTGTCCTTCCAATATGCATTTGTGCATAATAATGCCGCTCCCACTCCATGCTTAGAAGTCAATGGATTCTTGGGAAGCATTTTAATTTCATGCCCGAGTGGCAAGGACGTGTGATGAGAGCCGCCAGAGAGCGTTAAGTTGGATGTGCAGGGGCCTCCACCAGCTCTAGGCCCTCTCATAGGTGTTTAATAATAAAGCCTCGGTTCATCCAGCCCAGCACTTTGACTGAGATTATGTGCTTCCCAGACCAACCCCAGGGCCCTTTAACTTTCATAAAACATAATCCTGGAACACACTCGGACCATCCATCACTCTGACGTACGTTGCGCACGCATAGACACATTCTTTGTCGCAGTGACAGGCAAAATTCAAGGCTTTTAGGAAATATTAAATCTGCCGAAACACCATGCTGGGCCGACGGTTTTCTTCACCTGTCTCGTTCGGGACGGTTGCGAGTGAATTTTCAGCGCGCCGGGGCAGGAGCGGTACGGGCCGGGGAATGCCAGAGCCCGCATCTGAACCTCCACAGAGGTGAGAAATATATGATTTGCGAGCAGTTTTAACACTACATCACACCTCGCGCCGCAAGCCCCTCAACGTCCAATTACAGCGTTCAACCAGCAGTCGCCGGAGACCGTTTCCATCCAAAAGAGTAAGAGCGGAGTGCGGTTTTCTGTCCCCTGCGGCATTAGGAGTATTTTACCAGAACCCGGGCACCAATTGAAGGCCCATGTAAAGACAAAGTAGCCTGTTTTCCTGCGCATTTCCACCCCCGTCGCAGACACAGCAGCGCACAACACTCGCATGCTCTTGCCACAGGGGGACTTTTTCCGTCCGCTTCAAACAAATACTCGAGCTGTGACTCCACTTCCCCTCGGCTTTTTACGACAAAGCACCAGTGTTGGTATAAAACAGGTCATTGGGACCTCCCCAGGACCAGTTTGGTGAAGTCGCGCAACCTGCCAATATCCACAGCCGCCCGGGAGCCCCCCCTTGACCAATAACTCCACTCTCACCCATATGTCGTAAACAGCTTAAAACCCTATTAAAAGCGCAAATACATTGCAGAAACGAAGTAGACATTTATAAAACAATATTTCCTGTCTGTGAACCGGCTGCATGACTGTATTGACTGTGTGACTGTATGGATGCGGGAGCTTATAATGTGTTCCTGGTGGTGGTCAAACTTTTCCCTGGCTACAAGTTGTGAACATGCATCCTATAAATGCATCAGTAAAAGACGGTGATTTACTGGGCTGGAAGGGAAGTGATTACGAGTGACTGATGAGAGAGCAAAAGCAACCTCCCTAAAGACTGCACCTGTGTACATTAACATTTACTTAGTGTGTGCGCAAGTTCGCCTGAGTGTGGGTGTGTGTGTGTGTGTGCGTGCGTGCGTGCACGCGCGCTGTCTGCTGTAAAAAGGCCTGAAAGCGATTTCTGTGTGTTTGTGTGCATGCGTGTGTCCACACACTAAATGCAACCATACAGGCATCCAAGCTATTAATTCAAACCACAGTGGAGGAGAAATCCATCAATAACACAAGCATCCATTCAAAAAATGATGTTATTTTAGTTCAAAGGGCGTGAGGAAAATGAGAGGGAAAGGAGCAACAAAGTTGAAGTGCAGCCAACAGGGATATTTTTAGCTCGGAGAAAAACATTGGCCTCTTCTATTTTTTTTATGTTAATAGCATCTCGGTGACTCACTGGCAGAATAACACACTGAAATGATAACACGCTGAAGAAATATTGCTCTGTGTGGGTAAATTTAATTAGATTGTCCTCCGATTGTATGGGAATCAGAGGAAAGTGCCTGCCTGCAGAGTAGCTGTCCCGAAGGTTTTTCACAGCCAAAGGTCCTCCACGCAACAGTGTCAAGATCTAGCCCTCCTTTCTTGCTTTTTTTTTTTTTCCTGAGTGGAAAGCCATTTCCTGACTTGCCTTTGTAATGTGCATACGTCTGGCACATCACAAAGGGAGAGACAGCCAGGGGAATAAAGAAATTATATGAAATCACACGGGGTGAATGTTATTGTTGTTGCTGTTGATGTGGGAAAATGACTGGATCTATTGCATTATTCATTCCTCATCCAGAAACATCACAGAGGAGTTTTCAAGGAGGCCTGATTGCAATAAAGCCTGACTGCTAGTCCCGATCGACAACTTTCTAGAGCCCTCTCTCCCTCCCCTCACATCCATCTATGGCCGTAACTGTATACAAACACCCATCTCTCTCCATTTCTTCATCTCACCAGTCACCTACACCACTCTGTTAATCCCCCCCCCCCCCCTTCCCTTGCGCTCATTACTCCGTCCTCGCTCTGTTTCCATCTTTCCATCTCAGTGCAGGTACGGGGCGGATGCAGCGGTCGCTGGGACCTTTTAAAAATGTCACTTCTGACAGACTGGATGAGACACTGCGCCGCGCTGTTGATTTATCCTTCCAGCACGGCGCAGTAACTTTGTTAACGTCTCTCATCAGCCTATTAACAGCACATGAGCATGGCCAGGAAACAGGTGCTGGGAGAGTTTTACTGTCCATCACCTCAGCAGCAGGAGCCCATCAGCAGCAGGGAGAGCAGGCGGAGTGGCTGCGACGCTGCGGGCCCACAAAGTCACAGCTTCAATAACAAGTAGTGTTAGACCGGAGGCATCCAGGTCGAAGTGGCCACAAAGGAGACAGGCGGCAAATGAAATTGAGACAACGCAAATGGATGCGACCCCCTCCGCAACGTTGAGTCTGAAGCGATCTTAAATTATCAGGAAAACTTATACTCGCCGTCTTGTTTGTTTTGTCCTGTCTGTCTATATGGTTCATCGGAGGTTCTTGTCAAGTGTTCAAATACTTTTTCCAGCCTCCAGTCGGGATGGTAGCTATTTGTCCAACTTTCCGGAACCGGCAATCTGACATTCACAGTCATTTCAGGCAGTGATTGGCCAGCTGTGCAGAGGTAAGAGAGGAGTCTTGAACTACTTAGTGCAACACTATAAATCTCTTCCAGGAAAGATTGTCTGAAAATATGCTCACTTGTCCTCATATTTAAACAAAGTTATTATCTCTGTAACAGCCAGCTCTTTACTCTTTCCAGTGCGGCTGCTCAGAGCAGCTACGTGGACTGCAAACCAAAGGTCGATTAGTTCAGCTCCATGTGATGATCGCAAACATGGTCAAACAGCTCACCTGAAAATTGGGAGACATCAGAACCACTAAAACTCACCAACAGCCACATTTGTGTCTGATTTATTTGCCTTACAACATTTGTTCTTCTTTCCCCCTCTTTTTCTTGTTTCTTTTTTCTTTTCTTTTTTTTGGCAGAGCAGAGGGGCTTCCGGTGGTCTTGTGCCAGGCAAACAATGGAGACAGTAGGAAGTGCTGTTAGTGATTAACTCTGGACGGAGCCAGGTATCAATCCTCTCATCTGCCTTTCCAATGAGCAAAATTCCCACACTGTCAAATCAGATTATTGAGATGATATCCTTCTTTTTCTTTGGACATGAAGAATTATTATCCACAATAGCATGAAAGGTTGCACATAAAAAGCTTGGAGTGAGAGTCGATTTTAACCGAGCTGAGCCAGTAAAGCCGGGTGCCAGTCAGTCAACGCTCGGTGAGAAAAAGAGGCAGAGCGGCCATGAGGCAATGCGTGGAGGGCAATAAGGCATGAGGCACCTTTTAAAAAGCGCCACAGTCCCCGCAGCAAGCGGAGCAGCTGAATCCAGAGAATCCCCACCCGGCAACAAAAAGGTCACGCCTGTCACAGCTGAGCCATGAAGAGCTTCAGAACATGCTCAGGGAAAATACTTCCTTCATGACGAGCACATCTAACAATGCAGAGATGCAGTGACCTTACAGAGGGGAGAGCATGCTCCAGACAGTTTGATACGGCCCTGTCTGCCTGTATCCGAGCTGTGGAGGAAGTGGAGCCAGAAGCCTGCAGGAAACTCCTCACCTACCCAAGCTCTCCTGCTGACTTTTTACACAAAGATCCTCTGCACACACACACACACACACATACACGCACACATAACACACACACACACACACAGACGCTTGCTTGCACGCACACATACCACACAGTTGTTAAGACTGGGAAGGGTTTACACCGATCCTGATTTCTATCTTTGCTTCTGACTTTCCATTCACTCATTTCCCATCTTGCCACAAAAATCAGTTCATCCATCCGCTCCAGCTTATTTCCACTTCCACACCAAAATTTCTAGCTGTCAGGTCTCTTGTCCCTCCATTATTCCAACCTGCTCCTGTCACTCCACCACACCACAGACGCCGGAGCTCTGTGAGCAGAATGAGGCCTTTGTTTCAAATCTTTACCGGCTATATATAGATAATACCTCATATAAAAGACAAAAACGAGCCAGAGAAAAAGTGTTAATCGATGGAGACATGATATGATAGTGTTGACTTTGGGGCTTTCGGGGTGTGAGCTGCTAGTCAAACCAGCTGATGAGTGTGCAGACATCGGATGTGTGATGGGGGATTTTTGCAGAGCGCGCCTATGATCATACACAGATCCCTCCTCTGCTCACTGCTTCATCACTCTGCTTGCCATCAGAGCAGACAACGAGTAACCAGAGATGTCAGGTTAATGGCAGGGAGCTCCACAGAAGCGTCTGACCAGCACAGACAACCGGAGGAAGCTATTTGCTGACAAATGGGATTTGGTGCCGGGCTTGAGCAGAATTAACTGGTGGGTTTTATTGGTTGAAGGAGCACGATATCATGGCGGTTTTCTTCTCTATGCCTCTCTGGCAAAGTGGATGACGTTGCAGGGAGCACAGGCATTTGGTCACGCAAAGGTGCCGAGCGCTGTTAAACAGATGGCAGGAGACCAGTGAAGAGAGTGGCAATGGACAGCAGATGGAGAAGAGATCATGCAGGAGAGCAGAGGAATGCAGTGTATATACCCGGCACGCTGCCAGCCCCTCCACCCCCACCCCAACCCCCACCCCAGCCGTCCGTTCTGCTCACACAAACACTTGATGACTATATCTTCCTGTATATCTTTCCTCCTACATAAAACTCAAATGCATAATGCGATGCACATGCAAACAGCAAGAGAAAGGATACATCATATTTGTTGCGGCACAGACCGAGTTCAGGGCATGACCCGTGTCCTGGAGAGCAGTGTGGTAGAAAAAAAATATATTAAAGTCACATAATCATTTGTTCTTGATGCTCGGTTGGCAGAAATGTGCTCCTCACTCCTAACAGCCTAGTAGTGCAGCAGTAGTTAGCGGCTGAGCCAACAGGGGGCAGTCTTGTACAGTGAAGCAGAGGCAGGGCGCTTGTGTGAGAGTGGATGAGTGTGTCCGACTGTGTGTGTGTGTGTGTGTGTGTGTGTGTGTGCGTGCGTGCGTGTGTGTGTGTGTCCCAGCTGAGCTGCAGCCCTGTCCAGCTGTGGCAGCCTCTGCTCTGTGTCTCGGGCCTCGGCTCTTTCACAGCGCTCTGACTCTGTGAATGGATTCACTGTGAAATATTTGCCTCCTCAGCTGTTTGAGCCGACTGATGTGCCTTTGTTAATTATGTGATTTTAATGGGTCTTTGTTGGACTCGCACACTAGCGCCCTGCTGGTATCAGCGGCCTTCACAGTTACTATCCGAAATCAGAAGTGGATTCATTAAGGTACATTTAATTCCAGGGCTTTCATTTAAGGGTAAAAATCAGATCTAGCAGCTGTACAAATCAGCATTAAAATACCAATCACAGTTTCTGATTCACCTTAAATTGCAGTTAGGCACAACTTGTCAGCTTTTAATAAAAATGTGTTCTTGCAAATGCAGAATTATTCACAGTATATATTTAGAAACACCAATACAAAAATTATAACTGAATTAATAGACGGGAAAAAATAGGTAAACAATGTGATATATAGTAAATACCAATATGAGTTGTGACTATTTTTCTTTATTTTAATTTATGATCATTTTATTCTACAACTGCTCTTCAAAAACAAAGAACTAGAATCTGCAATCATGAAACATTTACTCTGAAATCTCTATGAAATGGAGAGAGAGGAGAAAAAAGAGACATGGCATACTTCTGATTCACTCACAAACATCAAGAAGCCCTGAGAGCAGTGAGGCATGAACCCCTTTCCTAGAAGCGCAAAAATTTCAGGTAAGAGAGTCTGATGTGGAGGAAACTATGAGTATTGGGGTCTTTGAGTGAAAAACAGCCATCCTGAGAGCGTCTGCTGGGACAGGATGAGTGAGAGTGTAGGTGGGGATGTGGGGGCTCTGAAACCACAGCAGGTGGGTGACAGTGACAGGTTTACCTCCCCCTGCTCACTGAATATGGACCTGACATCCTGTCTGCACAGACAGGCAGACACACCGACAGACTGAGGCAGCAGCTCAGAGAGAGAGAGAGGCAGAGAGGCTCCGGAGCAGGCCTGCTGCTCCACACCCACAGCAGGACAGAGGGACGGAGGAGCATCTCAGAGCAAGCTGACAGGTAGCAGTCTCTTGTGTGCGCGTGTGTGTGAGGCTGGTTTTATTTGATGATCGTAGACATAACGTAGCAGGGACGCGCGGATGTGCAGATCAGAGGAGCAAGTCACTGCAGCAGTTTATGATTTCTCTCCCGAAGTGGGACACAGATATTTTGGACTTTGTGTGTCATTTTCTGAGGCTGTCGTCCAATTTTGAAAGAACACACAACAGCAACATGCCTGAAATATTGTGAGCACTAGGACTTGAATAAATAAAACTTGATGAAATGAAACTTAAATGGACCATCTAAGAATATATGCTTAAAAAAAAAACTCACAAATTGACCAGGCCGGGACAAGTCAATAACCATTTCCTAAACAGGAAAATACGAAGAAGTGTCAGTTTGTGTGTCTGAGTCCTTCGAGTACAGTCGTGAGAGGTCTGCCGTTCTTTATTACCAGTCTGTGTGAGTCCTCTCCCCTGTCACTCAGTGTTATTGGAAGAGCAGTGTCGGCCATTACAGGCTTGGCAGCTGCACGGAGCTGCAACACTGATACTCTGTGGGAGTCAGATTATCTCCAGGATGATGGCGGCTGCAGGGACTCTGGGCAGGGCCAAAGGGCACGGCTCTAACGCTCTGCCTCTGACAAGAGCCCAACTATAAAGAATACAGTAATCCCTATATGCTCACACTGCTCTATAGCAGCAACATGAAAACTAGAGCACCAAATCCAGGCCTGTCAGGAGCATTAAACAAAGATAAAACATAAGGGTGCTTCCAGTTCACCATAACCTCATAATGTACTGTCTTAGACATATTTTGAAGAGTATAACTATGGGCTTATCGCAGACAGGAGCATAAAAAGACCAAATGAGAGTACATTTCACTAGTACACAAACTACATAGAGCAGCATTGTTATTGTTCTGTCAGAGCAGTAGTAGTAAGACAAATAATGATACCCATAAAATACATCAAATGAATCAGGAATTTCACAGAAATATTTGGAGCATCGCGGAATTAAGTCACTGTCATGTAATGTTTCCACTGAAAATATTGAAATCCATCATGGAGGTTATGGAAATAAGGTCTGAGAGATAAAATGAAAATAAAAAGGCTGCAGCCTCGGGAGTAAATAGTTGACACGGTGACAAAGGTTTTAATGAATTCAGACTGTACATATACTGATAAAATGAAAATGAAATTATTAGTAATAGTATTACACACCAGGCCTGAGGATTTATTTCAATCCGTGCTGTTGGTTTGAACGGACTTTTTCCAAGATCCCCAAATTAGACTCCACACACACACTCACACAAACACACAACATATATCTTTTTTTTTTAAATGAATTTTCGGCTTGTAAATGATACGATGAGAGAGTGGTTGCTGTTTTTAATGTGAGCTGGTGGGTTTGCGTGTATTCTAATCCTGCCTGCAATAGCACCGTGTTTTGACAGTGCAGGCGCGGCCCTCGCTGATACGAAACCGAATGAAAACCACAAGCGTGGTGTTGTGTGTGCACAAAGTGTTGTGCAGCTCTAAAAAGAAAAAAAACAGACACAAAGTGAGTGAACCTAGGTCCCCGAGATCTGCTGGATCCAGCAGCCTGCAGACTGCGCTGCGCCGATTATCCGCAGCAAGTGTGCGCACATGTTGCCATTTCATGTCATGTACCGGTGTCACACCGGTGTTATTCGATTGCCTTATTATTCAAAATGACTTGTGTTTTTTTATATACCTGTACAACTGGAATGGCTCCGATCCCCGCAGTGATGCACATGTAAACTCACTGAGGATCCCCGGGCTGGTGTGTGATAGCGATGACGACAGGCGCTGCGAGGGTGTTTTACGGGACTAGATTGTGTCACAGCCGCAAACAGCGCGGGGAGGAGGAGGAGGTGGGGGGGTGTGGGGGGCGTCGTTCCGCGGATGCGTCGATAGGCGGCGCTGCAGACCTGCAGTCTGCCGCCCGGCGAGGCGCTGTGCAGCCTGTGCACACAGCCTGTCAGCCCAGCTGCCCTGGACTTTACACAGTGCATATTCGTGTTGAAAACTGCAGCATTCCTCCAGACGTTTTTGTCAGGGATACTTAAGTCAGAAAATGATTTTTTTTTTACAAAAAAAAAAAAGAAAAAGAGGGGGGAAAAATACACCCAAAGGGTAAAATGACTGGACGTGATGGTGGTAATGAGTCCCATCCGTGCGTGTCCATGTTCCACTCAGACAAATATCAGCCGACATTTTCATCTTTGGTTAAGATTCAAAAGTATTTGTTATTTAATTTCAAATTCAATTAAATTTTAGACGACTTGGGGTTTGGTGGGGAAATTCAGCGAATTAAACAAATTCTAAGAACAACCTGTTCAAGTGGAGCCTGCTGTGTGTGTGTGTGTTTGTGTGTGTGTGTGGTTGTGTGTGTGTGTGTGTGTGTGGCAACAAGACACGCACTTTAACTTGAGATTAGGCCTGTCAGAAGTCTCCATTACTTTGCATGTAAATCTGTGGCCAGAAACAAACCGCAATCTGATTAAAAAGCCGTCGATAGCCATCACATACACACGCACGCACGCACGCGCCCGCACACACACACACACACACACACACACACAAACACTGTTTCGCTTCTGAGGAGCAAAGATTGGAAAATGATAAATATGTTAGAGTCTGACTTTGATTCTTGGACATGCTTTAGAACAAAGAGGAATTTTCCTGATTAAGACCGAGCTCAGTACTAAAATGTGACCCTGACGCTTTACAGCCCGTCTCTCAACGCAGGGTATGTAATGTAACGTTTCAATTTTTTACACATGTGGGACAGACATAATCATATTTATTTTTTTTGTAACACTTGAAAAAAAAACATCCAGGCAACCCGTGTCTGGGTTTCTAGAAAAGGTCATTTGTCATAATTAATTTAATATGAATTATGATTAAAAAAAAAAAAAGAAATCAGTCTATGTCGAGGGAGAAAGCTGCTGATTGCCTGTAGAAAACAAGTGTCTTTAGGCGCTCACTCTGATCGTTGGCCGTGCTGATGCTCTCAGGATGTTGTTTTTGTTCCTGTCACAAAGTTCTTTTTTTTTTCACTCTAACCACAAAGAAATAAAAGCATTTTAATGTGGTGGCTCCTGCATGTGCCCTCCATTTACGCAAATGGGGTCTATGGTTTCACCCAAAAAAAAAGAAGAAAGAAAAAAGAAAAAATTGTTAGCTGGTCAGAGCGGAGGAGCCCTGTGCATAGGACAAGGACTCAACCCCCCTCCAAAAAGAAAAAAAAACACGGCCCCAGCGCTTCCATGGCCCGGCCGAGGTGTCAAGAGGAGGCTCCGAGAGTCCAACACGTTTCTCTACTATGCTCCGCAGTCCTAGTTGCTATCCAAACACAAATAAACAGAGGAGGACCGGCGGAGTTAATGATAGAGGAGGGGGGCGGAGGCGTGGCGCAGGGCGGGCTGTGCGCTCTGCAACTCGGAGCCCTGAAAAGTGCCGGAGCGCAGCGCAGTGCGCACACACGCTCCCAGCTTGCGGACGGGACTCCTCACCGTGTCCCACAGTCCGGCCCCCCTCCCCTCTCTTCTCCCTGTCCTCTGTCCTGCACACACAGGCTGCCTGCCCCCTGCATGGCCACAGGACACCGTCTTCTCCCGCCGGGAACTTGGACAACTTTTAGCGGCGCTTTCTTGGAGCTGCTCGCCCCTCTGCTTACTGTGGATTACTGACCCACCGCAGGAGCTTTTTTCTTTTTTTTTTCGTTTTGCAACTTTTTCACCGGGGTAAGGTTCTCTTTGACAGGGTACATGTCAGTTCCTCCGCGGGAGGTTGTTTCGGCTCCCTCACATCACTTGTCACAACTTTTTAAGAGGAAGGAGAGAAGTTTTGTTAGCGCAGGAGAGCGGTTAATGGGGGAGAGGAGAGAGGTTCATGGAGAGGAGGTGAATTAAACGCGGCTTCCTTCCATGGGGGATTATTGCCGCTACCTCGTGGTGATCACCACCTTTGTGACATCTCTGCGGACGCAAGCAGTGGCCTTCACCTCTGTGGAGGTCTTAAACCTTCCTCCAGCAGAAACACAGACAGGGGTAGGGACTGAAGCGGCGCAGCGGGGCTGCTGTCACAGTGTAAGTGAAGTCCAAAGGTTACGCAGAGCAGGACAGGTTGGACACAGAGTTTGGACAGAGAACAACTAGTGCCTACATGGTGCCTGGTGCTGCACCTGTGCAGAATGACACTTAATGCTGTCAGATCTGCGAGAGAAACACGGAAATCAGTGAGGACAACACACTCACTCTGACAGAGAGAATAGGGGCTCAGGTTGGTGGTGGAAGACCGTGTTTTCGGTGGGATCTATTAAAATAGCTCTGATTGTTGTCTAGCACCCAGAGAACAGATAAATTGCCCTTTGTTTTCTACTGTTTTCCCTCTCGGGTGAATGTAAAGGTCAGCTCTGTGGCTCCTGGCCTGTAGCCAGCCTCCATCCGCTGGAAAACACAACCTGTCATCCCCACAACATGGAGGCTCCTCTTTCTCCCACCGTCAGCTCACCTTATTTGTCCCGCACTGGGCCGCTCTCTGCCTCACATTAACGCCAACACGGGGAGAAGTGGCAGAAAATGCCCACAGTGCCACTTGGCTCCTTTGCCTCCAGGGCAAATTACACACAGAGAGAGGGAGAGGTACAGAGGTAGAGAGAGAGAACAGGCGGTGTGAAATACATGGACACAGAGGCAGAATGTTAGGCCTGTGAAATGGTCTGGCCACGGGAGAAAGCAGCCCAGCGCTTATCGCAGTGTCTGGAGGGGCTGGAGAGGCCCGGAGCTCCGCGGCTGTGCCCCGGGACAGCGTGCTCCAGCAGCGGGACACGCAGCTCAGAGCGGCCGCGGAGAGTAGCGTGTGCCCCGGCCCCCCCTTCGGAGATCCAGCGCCTCTCTGCTGCGGAGCTGTCACTTACAGCCCGAAGCCAGCAGACACTTAATTTACAGACCGTTTCGATGGCGAGCTGCCGAATAAAAAAATACTTTGAGGAGCAGTTTATGATTTTAATGGAGGAATATTAATATTTTTTTCTAAGGCGCAGAAAACAGTTTTTTTCTTCCTAGCACACTTTTCATTTATTTGTTTATTTATTTATGCACCCGCTCACCTCCTGCATGATGATGAAACAATTCATCTGTGCTCTAATACGAGTGGAAATTATCCGGTTCTGATTACTGGTGAAATGTAATCTCCTGTGTGGGCAGTAAAAAAAAAATCTGAGTCATATCCAATCATGTTCAGAAATTACTGAGTAATTTCAGGGATTTTTTTTTACGCAATGTTTATTTTAGGCCATGCACAATTCACATCTTAAAGACAGCCTCAAAAATAACAGAGCTATCTACCAACACAAACTCGTGTTTTAATTAATTCATTAGGTTGTAATCCCAGCCAAAGCCGACCGAATCAGAGGTGTAGCGTTCATGTTTCCTGTATGAATCTTTTCAAAGAAAAAGTTAACCAGCCCCCGCATATACACGCCTCAGCACTTATTACTGTCTTATTTTGGGAAGAAATTACCAAGGAGACCCGAAAGCTGGATAGAGGCAGGGACAGAGTAAAATAAGTGCGAAATGCTCTCGGTGTGCTGAGGGTGGAATGCTGGTGTCGACAATTGTTTAGCAGCCACTGGCTAAAGCTTGATTTTTTTTTTTAATAGTGCATTTCAGGAAAATTCTGAATTCATAAATATACACTGATATAACTGAGAGAGGGATTTGTTTTGCATAAATAATAAGCATAAATAATCCTCCAGACGAGCAGCTCTCATATGCCCTGTGTGTGTGTGCTCCTCCGCAGGTTGTGTCCGTGTCCTGTGCAGAGCTCTGAGCCGCGATGGGCAGCAAAGCCCTGCACGCCCCGATCCCCCTGCACCCGGCGCTGCAGTTCAACTACTCCTTCCTGCAGGCCGTCAACAGCTTCCCGGCCGAGCAGCTGCAGGGCCTGTACGGCCTGAGCGCCGTGCACACCATGCACATGAACCACTGGACTCTGGGCTACCCGCACATCCAGGGCCTGAGGTCCACCATCACGGAGATGGCTGCGGCGCAGGGCCTGGTGGACCCCCGCATCCCCTTCCCGGCGCTGCCCTTCACGGCGCAGCTGCTGCAGCCAAAGCAGTCCGGCGCGGCGCACGGAGCGCAGTCCCTGCGCAAGGAGCGACCGCGCTTCGACTTCGCCAACCTGGCCCTGGCAGCCACGCAGGAGGACCCGCCCAGGGCCGCGGACCTGGCCAAGCTGGCCTCGGGACTCGGGGGGAGCATCTCCGAGCTGAGCAAGCTGTCCCCGGACAGGAAGCCCACCCGGGGCAGGCTGCCGTCCAAGACCAAAAAGGAATTTATTTGCAAGTTCTGCGGCAGGCATTTCACCAAGTCCTACAACCTGCTCATCCACGAGAGGACCCACACGGACGAGCGGCCGTACACCTGCGACATCTGCCACAAGGCCTTCAGAAGACAGGACCATCTCAGAGACCACAGGTGGGCCTCCGCTCTCCCTCTCTCTCTCTAAATCCCTCTTTAACTCTGGGCTGTGCACGCTGCTTTAGATTGGCAGAGAGTCGCAGTCTCTGCTAAATGTGATTGTAATTGCAGTGTGACGTGCAGACAGGCCTGTTCCCGGGGTTCTCTCCATGAGGGCGCTAAAGCCCTGTTACGCATGACTCTGAGCACAGTAGAGCTTTCTCGCCCTCTGACTCTGGGGTTTGTCACAGCTCCACGCCACTCCACGCATGAGCGGCCGTCTGATGAAGTGTTATTTCTGTTTTACAGATACATCCACTCCAAGGAAAAACCATTCAAATGTCAAGAATGTGGGAAGGGATTCTGTCAGTCTCGAACTCTAGCCGTCCATAAAACCTTACACATGCAGGTAAGCTGGAAATATCCTCTATCACTCATGCTCCACTGCTCTGTCAGACACCTTTGCATCACCCTTTTTTAATGCATGCTTGGCCATAGTACTCATTCTCATTTATAGCCACCAAAAACCTAAAATAAACACAGAGACGTATTTCAAAGCTACTTTAATTACTGTGCGTAATAAATGACACAATGGTAGAGTTGTTCAGCTGACTGAAAGATACAACTGCTAGACCTACTATACAATTGAAGGGAATAATTCTTTGCTTGCTTTAAATCTAAACAGGAGTCTCCCCACAAATGCCCCACATGCGGAAGAACCTTTAATCAAAGAAGTAACCTGAAAACTCACCTTCTCACCCATACAGACATCAAGCCCTACAGCTGTGGCCGCTGCGGAAAGGTGTTTCGGCGCAACTGTGACTTGCGACGGCACAGTTTGACGCACAGCCCACATCAGGACTACTAGCCCGCACAGACTAACAAAATAACAATGGACAAAAACAGGAAGACAAGTCGGCCACCTTTTCGCCCCCCCCCCCTCTTTTTTTTTACTTTTTCTTTTTTTTTTGGGTTGCTCAAAGACAATCTCTCAACCGGGACTGGTTCACTGCAGCACAATGTTAGGGATGGGATTTGGTTGCACCTCCAGTGGGACAGCAGCGGAGTGCATCTCCCACACCACCTGTAAATATCCAAGACCGTGTACATAATAATATTGTTTTTTTTTATTTTCCTCTTTGACCTTGAAAATGATAACGTTGTCAAAAAAACAGTCATAAGTTTAAAGTATGTTAAATTGTATTTTAGAAATAAATATTTCCATTATACCTTCGCGTTGCTCTGTCTTTATTTCATCACTCCCCTTTGCTGGAAATTCGAGAGACAGTGTCGCAGCCTGAGGACGATGTTTGGATGAGGGCTTTTTCCATGGCCATCACATTCGCGTTGTATCAGTGTCTGCAGCAGCAGCAGGGTCTGACTGTGTGTGTGTGTATGCATGTGTGTGTGCCGCAGTGTTTATAGCGGAGAAGCAGATATCACTTATCAGTGTCTGTCAGAACAGCGTGGTCATCAGAATGCAAAGGCACCTGTGTCATTTGCAGTGACAACTGATTATCCAGAATGAACAACAGTATTTATAAAATAATAAAAAAATATAAAAACATGTCGTGAGCACTGTGAGCAGCATGTCAGTGGTTTTGATTCACCGCATGATTATTCATCTGCTCTATCATCCACCACTCCGGCTGCACACGATGAGTGATATAGTGGCCGCATCAGGAGTCATATCGCATCTCTCAGATCATTATTGACGCACACAGAGGCAGGGGGAAGAGAAACTGCCCTTAAAACCACAGGAGCCGGGGCCCGAGGGTCTCCAGAGGGGGTCCCCAGTGGGAATAACATTAATAGCGCATTATTTATAACATGCTATTCCTACCCAAGGGAGGAATGGAGAGAAAGGAAGAAAGACAGACGGAAAGAACCGCAGCCTATATCGCGGACTTGCGCCAATCTTCCTCAGAAAATTAAACAAACTTTTGGCCGAGGAGGGGTTTGACTTTTTTTTGCTTTGTTATTTGTTTTTCCTCAAATTAAAAGCTGTTTGTTAGTCATTTGCGAGAGGATCATTTTAAATGATTCATGATGATGGAATTATTTTACTGGTTTCACTGGGTGGCGAAACGATGAGCACCTCGCTCACCATACTGTACCACTCAGGGGATATATATGTATAACTGTGTGATTCCATATCTAAATTCAGACATGTGGGTGTCATCGAGCTAACCTTTGATCAGATGGATGGATCAGACCGGCTTGAATATTAACCATCACAGCTCAGAGCTTTTCGTCTTCTTCCCCTTCCTCCTCCTCCTCCTCCTCCTTGGCCTTCAGGCCTGCAGTCCTGCTCTCGCTGCAGCCCCCTTGCACAGACCTGATTTTCACCTGAGAGCGCCACTAATTGCTTGAAAAAATAGCATTTTATATTTAATGGGCTCGAAAATAGGCTCTGGAACGAGTGGTTGCAACAACAAGGGGGAGATTTAAAGCGCTGCTCATTGCTGCTGAAAGGCCATTAACTAAGGCCTGGGTTATTCCGCACTGCAGGCTTTTCCTAATTATTTTCTACAATGAAAAGCAACAACGTGGTGCTCCTCCAGCCAGACCATGTACACTAAAAACAACTGAGCTGCTAATCGGAGGAAAACGGGCCAAAATAAAATCCTGCAAACCATGCAAATATGAAAAGATGACCGATGTGCACGCAACAGCAGCAATAATAAAAACAACAATAACACCACTAGTTAATCATGTTGGCAATAATAATGAGGAAAATCAGGGATTTATAAAGAAACATTTCAAATTAGTAGATCGAGAGAGTTAATCCTAAAAAACTGCATGGATTCATGATGAAGTAATTCCATTAATGTTAAACAGATTTGTATCAACTTATTGGACAATAATTCACAATTCCCTTGTTTGGATATCTGAAAGTGTGAATCTGAGGACAATCAGTACGTGCATATCTTTTCTGAAGTGGATAATAAAAACATGTGACCTAAGAGCATTTGAACTAGCAGGACCACGGGTCGTTTCTGAATTATTATTTTAATGTATTTAGCGCTGGACTGGCAGGATGCTGCTGCTAGCACAATAAATTCCGCAAGAATGTATCGGTGGACGTGGTCCTCCTGGAAACACTTATTTGACCTGCTCATACGGATCATACTATTTAAATAAAGCAGGAAGAAGACGGGTTCTCATTGTTTTGTGTCCGCAGCGTGTGTTTAAGGGTCTCCAGAACGCCACACCTGACTATGCAGCGAGTCCAGGCTGGACTGAATAAATCGGCCCCAGTACTGTCGGCAGGCGCAGGAACAGACGTGCAGGACTTGCTATCAGGAGGGTTTTTACTTCCTTTGTTTCTCACTGAGCTCGCTATAATGACAGTAAGGTGGAGGCCCGCGGTGCTGGCACTAGGCGCACAGTCACATGGTGAACTTCAGCAGTGACCGGCCTCTGGGTGTGTGTGTGTGTGTGTGTGTGTGTGTGTGTGTGTGTGTGTGTGTGTGTGTGTGTGTGTGTGTGTGTGTGTGTGTGTGTGTGTGTGTGTGTGGACTGCACTGTGCGGTTGACACACTCTGCTCTGCAGCTCTGATGGGATCTCCATGTGACCCTACCCGGCCTGGGCCGGATACCCAGAGCTAATCCGAGCTAGAAAAATCCCTCGGAATAAATGAATGAATAAATTAATAAAATAGTAAATGAATGTGATTGGATCTATATGAAAATAATATTTGTGTCTATTTAATTCTCCATCTATCTGACTGAATTTGTTCGTTTGGCTTACAGAGCAGCAGACCAGGGAGCCAAACTTGCAGAGGAAGAGTCGTCTCACATGGCCAGAGAAACCACTGGCCGTAGAAATCAATGTGTCCAAGTGCCATTACGAAGAATAGATCACCCACATCCCTCGTCCAATTCTTCCCTTCAATTTTAAAATTGCCTTGAGATGACTTTTACATTTCCAAGCTCCACTGTGCGCATTAAACAACAAAATAAACCGAATTAAAAAACCATCACATTAAATTATCATTATTTTCAACTTCCCAGAAGTTCATTTTCTTCCAGGACATGTGAAATAAATTGAATGCAGCAATATTCTGACAGCTCATCTCATATTTAAATTTAGATCAGCCGCACAAATGAGACGTTCAGGAACCTGACTAGACAGTTGTGCAACCGAATGACAAGGATCGGTCCACCACAGTCCTGTTACCCAGGACTGACCTGGTCTCGGTCTGTAAGCTTTCTGAAACAAAACCTGTTTTGAGATGGGACTGGTGGAGTCGGTGAAAAACACAATAATTTCAAGTACAAGGGTTGCCTTCGCGTTGTTAGGAGCTGCCTCTTTACCTCTCCCTTCAGGTGAGCGGCAACAGCCATATAAGGGCAAGGGACGTGCCAAGAGGTGACGCACAGTGATGCGTTCATGCGATCCATGTAAATCTTAGATATGAAGAGGCCGACGGACAGTCTAAATGTTGAATTTGACAAAGGAGTTACCGCATCGATTGAGTGATGATGAGACCGCCTCTTTGTGCTGCAACTTTAGATTTCTCAACCAACGTGTCTTTTCCCTGCATTAGTATATGTGGGGGTAAAATAATCTCGTAAAAGTGTCGTGAATCGATTTGATTGGCGTTCCTAATAATACAAATGCTGTATTCACGTCAGTTCAGTGACTATATTATTCTATTCAGTTCTCCAACTCAAAGAAATCCGATATTCGACAACATAGCTGTTGCTGTTGCCCTCCTTTGCCATTTCCCCACTGTCCGTAAAGGCACCACATCATCATACGGAAGCCGCGTTGGTGTTTACTGATGACGTTGAGGCTGGAGCAGTGGAGAGATGCGGCTAACGTCAGTGAGCGGAATCACTATGTTTTAATCAACGTCCAATTCAACCGATAGCTACGGGGTTCACGCGGGAGCCAGGTAAGACACGCCTTTGCCGTGTGTAGTCCCGTTTGCACCGTTTAGTCAGCCGGGACGAAGTTAGAGCCACTTCTTGTTAGCCTTTAGCTTAGCATGAGCTATGTGACTACACCTGTAATGACAGGGGGGCAGAGTTAGCCTCCGGGGCTAACGACTCGGCAGTAAGTTAAATATATCGCCACCATGGAAAACAATGCGTCAGTCTAAGCGCCGAGCTGTCTTTAGGTGTGGCGCTGCGTGTGTGTGGAGACGGAGGCTGGCGTCGCATGCCCTGGAAGGGCAGATACTTTAGCCAGCAGGCTAGTGCAGACACCCCTGCCCATCACTGATAAATAGCTCAGAAGTAGAACAACAGGACTGAGCTGTAGGTTAAGTACAACCTGCAGCTGCCTGTCTGTCTCTGTTTCACACTCAGTTATTAAGGTAATGATTAATAGCCCAAGTCTAACAAACGTGTGCATGTGTGTAAAGGTTTGGTGGGTAATGGCACTAATGCCTGCTGTTGTGGTCAAGTAGTGTATGTTTCAAACCCCTGTTAACTTGTGTATGGACATCATAACATATATATTAGGATATATATATATGTATATGTGTGTGTGTGTGTGTGTGTGTGTGTGTGTGTGTGTGTGTGTATATATATATATAGCATATATATTAGCATTGTCAGCAGACCTGCTGACAATGCCCAAAGCATGTGGATCTCTAGGTGACTGACCTTTGACACACATTGCCATTCTTTTACATCACAGGCATCTTAGGGAATGTATTAGGTATCAGTGTCTGTTCACCCTCGTCTTTGTGCTGTGACTTAACACAGATTTCATTGTGTTATATTGTGATGTAACAGTTGAAAGTGATTCCGTTTGAATGCTGTTCACTCAATAAATGTGTAAAAAAAGAAACAACCAAGTAGCCGTCGTGACAGTTGTCGCGTACGAGTCACGCCAACCTGTGACCTGCTTTCAGGAGGGAGGCAAGATGTTGGAGTCCTACGTGACCCCGCTCCTGATGAGCTACGTGAACAAGTACATCAAGAACCTGAAGCCGTCTGACCTGCAGCTGTCTCTGTGGGGAGGAGACGTGGTGCTCAGCAAGCTGGACCTGAAGCTGGACGTGCTGGAACAGGTACTGCTTGTTGCGTGCGTCCTCCGCTTTCTTTCGCCCGATTGTCTGGAGCGTGGTAGTCAGTTCCCGCATTTTCGGCTATTAGTCTTTGATTCAGGATGGCATTATGATGGTCTAACAACTACAGTTGTACCCCAGCTCATGTGTAGCATACATGGTCAGAAGTCTATCGCCTGGACCAGAATCGGAGAAACACGGCGTCGTCAGCCAGGCCCCGTATTTTGAGCGTCATTTTGTCGTCCTGGACGAGTCTGATAGATATTTTGTTTTACAATCTTATTTTGACACGGGGCTCTTTTTTTTTACACTTGTAAAGTCTGGATTCGATCAGTCTGCCATGAGTCTGAAGATATCCCCCCCCCCCCCCCCTCTCAGTGCTTCTGAAGAGCAAACCAAAACACTACCTAACCCAACAGAGATTGTGATGAAAGTTCTTATTGGAAGCAGCTTTTGGGTCCAACTGACGTTGGGAACAGTGTTGGGATTTTGATGTACAACGCCGCGTCAAAACCTTGGCAACCCCCACCCCCCTCCCCCTCTTTGTTTTATTGAATCTCATTCTCACACTACCTCTTTCAAACGTGCACAATTAGGGACCCGCTCCGCAGTACGGAAAGTGATTTCCAGCGAAACATTGCGGGGGTTGTCGAGCGGATACGTTGGCCTGGCATCACAGCGTATCCCCTGAAATGTGCTCGGTTATTAGTTTCTCTGGCCGGGAGTTAAGTAGGAGACATGTGAAGCCTGCGTGTAGGCAGCACGGTTTCACGGGACTCGTTCGCTCGCGCAGAGTGGTTCAAGATGTCGAGCGGCGATCCCTTCGGCCTCTGAGAAAGAGCCGACCGGTGCAGTTACAAGCGTGTATGTAATACCGTGGCTGTTGTTGTTACTATCCTCTCCGTCCCGGGGTATCGGTTTCAAACGGTGGTTCGGGGAATGGATGGACGAAGGCTCCTGGGCGTGTGACGCTATCGCGCAGACTATTCAGGCCGCGTTTTTCTAGCCGTGTGACGTTTCGGGCCCCTCTGTGTCCTCGCCTGTCTCCAGGAGCTGAAGCTGCCCTTCACCTTCATGAGCGGCCACATCCACGAGCTGCGCATCCACGTGCCCTGGACCAAGTTGGGCTCGGAGCCGGTGGTCATCACCATCAACACCATGGAGTGCATCCTGAAGCTGAGGGATGGAGCCCAGGTTTGCCTCTTCTCTTTTTTTCCCCCCTCTTTTGTTTCCACTGGTACGAGAAACGTATTAGCGTCGATTCCACAGGGCGTGGCCCATCTCCTTGGTGTTTCTATGAAAAGTGAAAATCCTCTCGTGGCCTTCCCCCTCTCCCTCGTTCCAAGAAGTTTTTGGAACTTTTCTTTCGTGCCTCTCTCACAAACAGATGAACGCATTTAGCCTGACCCCGTCAGCATATCGCCAAATTGGCGGATAGTCGCACAAGGAGGGGGGGGGAACTATGACTTTGGGGGGGGGGTGAGCTCTCTCCATCCTGGCAAAGTGTCGCAAGCATCACTCTCGGGGCCCCTCCCAGTCGTGAAAGCTCTCCGGTTTGTTGTTGGAGCGCTTCACTGAGGCCCGCGCTCGTCCACGACGGGGTTCGACCAGATCCTTTCCCATCTTCCCGGGCCTGGCTCGCTCCGCACGACACGACAGGGACCCTGCCGCCATCTGTTATCTTGTTGCTCTATCTCCAGCCGGTGGCAGGTGGTCCCGTTTCTCCGGCCCCCCCCCCCCCCGGACGCCAAGAAAGCGCCGCTCCACCCCTCCGGAGCTTCTGTACAGAAAAGCGCATTGGCGAGTGCTGCGACACAACGAGAAGCACATTTCTAAGATGATTTCTGAGAGATCTAAGTGCGTTGTCATCCACACCAGCGCCAATAACGGTTCTCAAAAGCGTTTTGGATTTATCAGGGGACGCATCTCACTGCGTCTTTCGGGCAGATGGATCCCCAGCGCCGAACATATATTGGCCATTGTTGTTCACATCTTTTAGTCATTTGGGGACGCTCGGCTCTGCGTTGCCAATGTGATTTCCCTTTAGGAAAGCGCAGTACTCTCACTCAGCACATTTGTTCCTGAAAAAAGGGGACAGCTTTATTGACCGCCGACCAAAACTATTCGACGCGAGCTCGTTCCCAGGGAGCACATGGGCCGCTCAGTGTGAAAGGCGTAGGGGCGCGCGAAGAAATGGAAGAGCACAGGCAAGAATGCTCAAGTGCCGCAGATTCACCAGCCAGCAGTTTATTCCATACATATTGTGTGTGTGTGTGTGTATGTACAAGTGAAGCTGAAAGTTTCATCTCAAGGAAAGTTTGACTTGTTAAAATGCGCTTGCCTTGCTCCGGGGACGTCCGCGCCCTGAGAGTCGCTCCAGCGGTTTGTCCACGTTTTGTCGTTTTGTCGCCCCCCGTGTCCAGTTCCCTCCCCAAGCGGCGGACGCACTTCTCACTCACGACGCTGGGATAGGACTGTCGTCGGAGACGTTCGGGCACCCGTCGACGTTCGAGCCGCTCTCTCGTGCGACGAGAACGTATTGTCTCGGTCTCGCCTCTCGTTCGGTGGCGTCGTGACGAAGGGAAACGTAGGGGGCGCGGTCCGCAATCTTGAGCGAACGATTCATAAGCGCATGTCACGCGTAGCCCTGTCATGCATCATCCTGGGATGTTCATTACTCCGGGGCGAATGTTGACATCCAGCTTCTCCTCGTGCGTATTTTCACTGCCCAGGCGCGGTGGACACACGCTAAGGCGCGTTCCCGGTCCCACCTTCGCCTTGCCACCCACGCAGCGGCAAAACTGTAAGCCGTAGCGGGGGCTGTTTTTTTTTTTTTTTTACGGGAGGGCTGAAGTTTCAGGGCCAGATGTCCCAGAAGAAACGCATACCGGGGGAAGTCAATTACAGCTAATTACGGAGGCCGCGGCCAAAGATTTGTAACACGTGAGCCCGGGGCGGCCCAGAGCTAACGGCAGATATCGCGCCGCGCGGGTGGCTAGCGCTCGCGCGGTCGGGTTTCTGGTTGGGGGGGGGGGGGGGGGGGGGG
This sequence comes from Karalla daura, assembly GCA_029224185.1. Classification (NCBI taxonomy): domain Eukaryota; kingdom Metazoa; phylum Chordata; class Actinopteri; order Chaetodontiformes; family Leiognathidae; genus Karalla; species Karalla daura. The sequence goes on from CM055191.1 coordinate 22,236,293, forward strand.
GTTTGCAGTCGACTTTTACGCCCCGTGCCCGGCTTAGGGTCACGTCGCCGGTACCCGCGGTGGTGTAATGCGCGTAGCCCCAGAACAACCGTTTGTTACGGATGTTTTCCGAAAATGGCTCCAAACTTTGGGGAATTTGGGAATCGCGAACGGCGTGCGGGCAAATTGCTCGGCGGGGTGCGCACCCGGGGGACGCAATTTGGAGCAGGGCCGGGCTCGCAAGCCCCCTCCGGCCCCCTCCGAAACGAGCAGGCGAGCACGGAGCGGCGGGGGGCCGACTACCGTGCTCCAGGTCGCCAGCACGCGGCTAGCTTGCGCGCGACCCGCGGGCCGGCGCTAGCTTCGGGTCGCGCCCCCCGGCGCTGTTCCCGAAAACCGAAGTACGGGCACCGTCTGGGGGGCGGTTCTCCACTTCGGCCATTAAGATCGCAGACACGTGCGAGGGCTCCTAGGGTAATTGGGCCGACGGGCCAATGCAGGAGAGCTTAGATGAATGACATACGGCGTGCGCGGAAAACCTGACACGTCGAGTTCGAGCGCGCGTTGCAGGCGGGGTCCTTTTGTCCGGCGGAGACGGGAGCTGCGCATGGTTTCCCAGTGCGGGAATGACGGACGATGCCATTAATGCGGTTTGTTTTCCTAATTACCGTTGGAGGCCGCGCGCCGGCCTGTGAAAACATCCGCGCGCCCCCCCCCCCCCCCTTTGAAGCGCGCCGCGTAACCCGAGCCGGTGTTATTTGGACCTTCGCGACGTCCCCCCGCGTTTCCCCCCGGGTAATGTCGGGGATGTTCAGATCGCTCGACGGGGCCCATCACGATTGCGGCTCCCGGCAAATGTGGGAAACCCCGGGGGGGCGCTCGGGAGATCACGGCTCCCGCTGACGGTGCAATGGCTCAGAATAAGCCGCAACGAGGACGCGGGGATGAAAGGGTTTTGCGGTCGTCCACCTCAACTCGCTCTCTTGCCGTTGGGCGCGCGTGGTCGCTTGATATGGACGAGCCGCCCGACCTGAGGCCGCTCCGGATTAAAAAGCAATACGCCGTGTCCGGGAACAGCCCCCCCCCCCCGCCCCCCCCGTTTTGAGATCGTCCTCCTCAACAGCTCGAAGCCACGGAGCGGTTGTAGGTGCTCGGAGGCGAGCCGGAGCGGGAGCGGGGTTTGACAGGATTGAACCGCAGCCTCGATGAAAGGCCCAGGACGGCTCAGGTCGATGTAATGTGGCAAGATTACTGGCACTTATTTTATCCCCGCCTCCCGCCCCCCGCACCCCCCCACCCCCCCCCCCTCGACATGTCGGTAAGCGGCTCCAGATGTTGAAGACGAGGTGCGATCGGCGGAGCGACCGGTTGGACGGCGGCTGCAGCGGATCATACCACTCTCAGGCGCTCTTTATGTTTTACGAGACAAAGATAAGGGCCTGGGTTTGCTGAGGAGAGCCCCTCTCTCTCTCTCTCTCTCTCTCTCTCTCTCTCTCTCTCTCTCTCTCTCTCTCTCTCTCTCCCTCTCTCTCCCTCTCACTCTCTCGCTCTGGTTTTGGCTCGGCACAGCCGCTTGATCTGGGAGTTTTATGGCCGCCGAGAGCATTCGCCACTGATGTGGAGGTTCTGATTGATGCGTTGCCTCGAGATGATTTGAGGAGGTGCCTCTGAGACTTGATGGTTTGGCACGCGGTCCAAGTAGGCCCTTTCTTCTGTTAGATTCCTTCCAAACTATTTATAGGGCCTTACACCACCAAACCTCATTGCTCCTAAATAATGGGCAATACATGTGAATTAGTGAGCCGCGCTCCGCGGGCTTCTTCGAAACCCCAAGCCGTCACGCCGTCAGTAAATCTGCGATCCACTCGACAAAGGGGTTGCTACTTTGAATTAGCCGAATCCAGAGTCGCTGATGTAATACACGAACAATCAGTCACGCGCAGGTTTGAAAACGTCGCGGAAAACACAGACGCTCCGCCGACTTCCCTGTTGCGGGGTGCTCTGATTGCCACTACATGTGGTTTTTGCCACCACCCAGGCATGGAAATCCACAGCCCACCAAACGGGAAACCCGGGATGCACGGTGTGGACTGGTATGGGCTTCTGTGTCGCGCTCAAAACCTTCGCTTTTGGATCAGACGTGCGGTGTTCGCCTGCCTGGCGGGGAGACTTCACTCCCCCGGAATGCGTTGGCCTCGTTCGCTGCCATTAACAGACGACATGCGGCATGCGGCCGAATGGAGTCCCACCGTTTGCCGTCCGCTCCGGGCCGAACGGGACCCGGTTTGTTTTTGTGTTCCGCGCTCCTCGCGTTTCACAGGTCAGAGGACACACGGAGGGGTGGTGGGGGGTGGGGGGGGGGGAGCAACAAATAAAAGAAAACAGCCCGTGGAAGTTTGCAATCAGATAGCACAAACTGGCTAATCTCTGTTCCAATGCCATCCGGAAATCTTGCCTTTGATTCTCCGGCTCGCAGGGAGTAAATGGCTTACAGAGATTGCGCCATAAATCCGTCCGATCATCAGCTCAGCGGGGCCTTGTCTTCGGGATTGAGGAGACAGAGGGTGAAGACATGGAGCTTTGGAGAATCTGTTTTCCTTGAATCCCAGCCCCCCCTCCCAGCCCCCCCCAACCCCCCACCCCCCGTAGCAGTAACCAAAGCCATCGCTGACTGTAAATAATAAAAGCGCGGAGAGCAACGCTGGCACGCCGAGCGCTCCCCGGGCAGGTTGGAAGCCGGGGCAAGTGTTCCGACGGGACACGGGGACGGCCGCGGCCCGAGCGTGTCTGTCCTCACGGGGAGGAACGCCTCTTGTCTCGCCGTGATGATGTCCGACATCTTAGGAGAGACTGGACCTCGTGGCGGCGAGGCAGAGGGCTGCCACCTCAGGCCACAAACCGGACTTAATGGGGTCCGAGGAAGGCTTCAAGGTTTCACACTCACCAGGAAGCAAAGTGGATATTCTCCCTCAGAGCCTAATCTAGGGCTTAATCAGTAGTTATAGTAGTCAGTAGTTGGTCATATCTCTAACTGAGGGGCGCTGTCTCCCAGGTCTGATGGCGCTCCGGCTTCCTGGTGAGATGAGGTTACTCCAGCTCCTCAGACAGTCCTCAGACACAGGAAGGCAGTCGGGGGGGGGGGGTGGGGGGGAGAAATCAAAGCCGAGGCGGCTTCCTGCATGCAGCGTGGGGCGGGGGGGGGGGGGGGCGATCGATACGCCGCGGGCAGGATGCTGCAGCTTCTACGCCGTAATCCCTGCTCTCCGGCCATCCGGACCACAGCGATCCCTCGGCAGGCCCCCTCGCCGGGTGCTCCTGGTGATGTCGCTGCCCGGGAAACGATTACCTCGCAATTAGCGGCTAACGTCCGCTTTATTAGTGCTCCTCTCTCCGACTGAGACCCTGGGAGGAGCCCGCGCTGCGGTTGCAGCAGCGTCTGCCATACGAGTGGTAGATCTAAACATGCCCGACGAGACGGGATGCCCTCAAATTAGGCCGGACCTCGAACACTTCCAGCATCAGCTCGGCACAACTGTGCATTTAATGTTATTTGTTTTTTTTGCACTCAGTCTGAGGCGGATCATTTCCTCCGTAGGGTTAGGGTTGGTACAGAGCTGAACATTTCGTCTTGCGCCTCGAGCGAGGTGTTCTACCTTGGCCTAGACTGAACATCACAAAGAGGAGGAGGAACCCGGTGCCTCCGTGTGGAGGGAGGTAGCCCTGTGCGACTCCATAGTACACACACTGTGGGTGGTCCGTGCTGTATATGCAAGGCTAAGCACGTCCTCCGCTTACCAGACCCTCTCCCCTTGGACTTATGAATAACTCCACTCGGCTTCTAGAAACGGAAGCACGGCAAAATCTTTGATTCCTTTTCTTTTCACCCGGCGGTGCCGACCTCAGCTCTGCCTGCAGACGCATCGTGCGGGCCATAGCCATTCGGGACGCGGCGCAGCTTGCTTTCATCCTGGCCGCAATGTGCGGGTCAGAAGAGAGGAATGTGAGGGGAATGGACGCAGAAGGTGTCACTCGGCGGCGCGGGGGAGGGGAGGGGAGGGGAGGGGAGGGGAGGGGAGGAGAGGGGAGGGGAGGGGAGGAGACGGGAGTGGGGGAGGGCGTATGGTCCGGCGAAAAGACAACAAACACGGAGGCCTTGGAGGGATGCATCACGCCGCCTCGACGCCGACCGCGTGCAAAGTGACCAACGCGATAGGAATTCACAGCTCCGCGGAGGCAAAGCCGGGTCGGCCTCCAAACCTGCGGCAATCCTTTCGACTGTCGACGTGCTTATCGACCAGGTCTCCAAATCGGAGTACGTAAAAGCCGCTAAGTGTTCGAGAAATTGGGGTGAAAAAGAAAGGGAGGGGGGCGGAGCTCGCTCAGATCACTCCCCTCCTCGTCCCGGGTCACTCTCCGCTCTCCATTCGCCCCGGGCCGCCGGTTCTCGTCAGCGCGGCCCAGATGAGAACCCGCGATGGTTTTCCTCCACGCCGTCGACGTGGAGCTGCGCAAGAAGAGATAAACGGCGCGCCGGATGACGCTGGCAGACAAATGAGCGCGTCCATTATTTGGATTGGGAATTAACAGAGTCGATCGTCGGCGCTGTCTTCGGGAATCCCCCCCCCCCCCATGTGTGCTGCAGTCGGGCTCGGCTGTGATTTGTGTGTGCGCGTGTGCGTGGCGCGTGCGCGGACGGGGGTCTGCGCGGAGTGTTTTATTGTAGCTAACACATTGCAGTTATTAGCATGAGGGGGGTAGCTGTGCCAGCGTAAGCAGCATGCCTCACATGCTCAGCCTGGGCTTGTGGTTAGCTGATGGAGACATCTGAAGGACCAGAGCCCCTCAGATCTAAATCAGGAACAATTTCTCCCTCTTTCCCATTCTTTCTCTCTGTCTCCTTTTGATTTTTTCTCTACCCACCCCCCACCCCCCTCTACTTTCCCGTTGTCTCACTCCTATTTTTCTTCCACTCCAGCTCAGCATTTTTTCTTTAATCATTGCATCTCCCACCCCCCCACTCCCCCCTGCTGCGGTGCGGCCCCGGTCCCCTCTGTGTCCCCCTGCTTTGAAACCGTGCGAGGCGGCGGGTTGTCGTCGTGTCAGGTGTAGCGGTGGGGTGGGGGGGGGGGGCCGAGGGGCGAGCCGCCGTACGGGGTCAGCGGGCAGGGCTTTGAAACGGGCCCCCGCCGCCGTTCCGGAGGCAAACGGCCCGGACGGGCCCCCGCTCCAAGTTCCGCCGTGGCACCTACGAGGGGTGGGGGCCGGTCCCCGGGCCTGTCCGGGTGCCCGTGGCGCCACTATGGTCCATGAAATCCTCTGTTTGCACAGCAGTTTGTGGGGAAACAAACGTTTGTTAGCGAGGGCGGAGGGTGGAAGAGCACCGGCCCCGGGCCGGGCCCCCGCTCCGCTCCGCTCCGCCCTGCCTCACCGCTGACCTGCTTACCGGTGTGGGGAAACAATCGGCGGCAATGCGATTGTGCAACAAAGAGAGCGATTTCGCGCCCGCCCGGAGCGCCTTTTGAGATTTAGCGAGATTATTCGGGGAATTATGCACACTCGGAACTGGAGCAGAAAACGGCTACTGTACCGTAAACACCACAGTGGTTTCTGCTGCTTTTACTTGTGGTTTGCTTCCAAGACCAAGAAATGTCTTTGAGGGCTGCTGAGCGTGCCGAGCCCTCGAACCGGGTCCCTCTAGAAGGGGAGCGTAAATGAAGGCCGGTGCATCACCACCCCCCCCCCACCCCCCACCCCCACCCAGTATGAAAGGGTGCCCAGTGCTGTCAGGTGAGGCCGGCGCCAGCAGGACAACAGCCGGACCGGGGGCCAGGACGAAAAGCCCCGGGAAGACACGAGTCCCTCCCGTTGCTCCCTGTGGGTCTGGACCGTAGCTTGGATCCCCGCTCGTCTGCGTTATTATTCTGGGCATGTCGCAGGCCGATATTAAACATAGCCAGTTTGACTTGGGTACAGCGGAGGCACTCTTGGCAGGGAGGCGCGGCATGACATCAGCGCTGCTGTCATTGTGATTCTTCCCACTTTAGAGTGAAATACTTTCGTAATTGTGCATTCTGCCTTTGGCAGATACGCCGGAATCTTTTCCCAGCCTCGGCCCCCCCCCACCCCCCACCCCCCCCCGCCCCGTCCTTAATGAACATGTTATATTTTTGTGCTTCTGGAAAAAAGGGAGAAAGAAGAAAAAAGCATGTGCTCGGAAAATCAGCTTTGTGCTTTTGTTGTAATGGTTCAGAGGCCGAGACGTGCGCGGCTACACTGCTGGTGTTACGGCCTCTGTGAACGGTCATGTTAACGCTTCCTGAAACTGTTCCAAAGAGATCTCGCAAGTCTTACACTCTCTCTCGCTCCGTTTGTGGTAACCCTAGAGATATGAATTACACGCAATTCATTGGACTGTAATAGTTGAATTGCACCACGTTGCATCTTCCATTTTCTGATTCCAAAGCATAGCCTCTCGCTTTGGTTGACTGCTTTGCGAGCTGAGGTGTATCAGAAACTACATGAATTGTGCTTCCTCTGTTACACTGATCATACACTGACTCACACTTAATTTCCTCTGGAAAACAAAGCCAAGGAATAGTCCGGTTTAGCTGAAATAGCACAGCACACTGTGTACTTTTCAGGACTGTAATATTTCATTAATGCTCTACATGCATTGTAAGTGGAGATTTTCTTTCCCAGTAGTGGATTTAATTACTTGAAGAGAGGAGGGGGGGGGGGGGGGGGGGGGGGGGGGGGGGGGGGGGGGGGCGGGGGGGGTACGAGAGAGAGACAGAGGAGGGGGTAGAGGGACCGCATTTTTGTAATGAGCTGTTTTCATTGAGATAATTATTCAGAATGTCACACAATGTGATATTCATCTGGGTTCATTTCGGGCTCTAATCCCTCCAATCTGCCATGGATTCCAGCTGCACGGCTCTGCTGTGACTACGTGTCTCAGGGCTCTGTGTGTGTGCGTGCGTGTGTGCGTGTGTGTACGAGGCCCTGAGTGTTTGTCTTTGGAGCGAGCTCCTCGTCCATGTGGACGTCACAGTGACGAGTCAGAGTGTTTTTCGCGTCTCTGGACGGGAGTTTTCGAACGCGAGGCGAGAGTGTGCGAAACGCGGGCCCTGCCAGGTCAGGCTGGCAGCAGCCCGCCTCTGTTCCAGCTCCGTTTGGGAGGGGGGGGGCGGGGTTGGGGGGGGGGGGATGAAACCCCGTCTTTAATCATGGCGTAATGGCTTTCTGCATTTGTTACAGTTTCATTAAAAACCCATTAACGGCTAATTTTCGGCGGGGCTGATGGATGTGTCCGAGGCCGGGAGACGTTAAAGGGGAGGTAATTTGAGCGGTGCGCGATGAGCCCCGCTCCCTTCGGTTTACATTCCAGCGCGCTCCCTCGTCGATGGCCCGGGGCCCGGGCTCCAGCGCAGGAGGGGTGGCCGTTTGGCGCCGCTGGAGGCGGCCCAAGCCGAGACCGCACGTTCGAGACACTTCAGGAGTCCGGCCCGGCCAGACGATAGCCCCGGGTCCCCTCCGTCAGAGCAAGCTTCAGGACCGGCCGACTCGTGGATGGGACGAGGGGGTCTGGAGGAAAGGGAAGAAGCACGAGGTGATGTCATAGCAGAAGCAGCAATGGGGGATTGGTGGAGAGAAAATGAGTGAAGAGGGGCAGGTAAAGAGTTGGCCCTGGACAGCCAGGCTTGAATAATTCCACTATCAGGGTTGAGGAAGGTTGTACAGTGTGTTTCTTTGGGGGTGGGGGGTGGGGGGTGGGGGTGGAGAGGAGAGAAAATGAGTGGAAGAGGGGCAGGTAAAGAGTTGGCCCTGGACAGCCAGGATGAAGAAGGTTGTACGGTGTGTTTCTTTGGGGTGGGGGTGGGGTGGAGAGGAGAGAAAATGAGTGGAAGAGGGGCAGGTAAAGAGCTGGCTCTGGACAGCCAGGCTTGAATAATTCCACTATCGGGGTTGAAGAAGGTTGTACGGTGTGTTTCTTTGGGGTGGGGTGTGGGGGTGGGGTGGGGTGGGGTGGAGAGGAGAGAAAATGAGTGGAAGAGGGGCAGGTTAAGAGCTGGCTCTGGACAGCCAGGATTGAATAATTCCACTTTCAGGGTTGAAGAAGGTTGTACGGTGTGTTTCCTTGGGGTGGGGGTGGGGGTGGGGGTGGGGTGGGGTGGAGTGGAGAGGAGAGAAAAATGAGTGGAAGAAGGGCAGGTAAAGAGTTGGCCCTGGACAGCCAGGATGAAGAAGGTTGTACAGTGTGTTTCTTTGGGGTGGGGAGGGGGGGGGGGGGTGATTGCAGGACTCTCCCTCAGGGACGCTACTCCATGGGGCCACGGCCCCCGGGTGTCAGGGCTGCGTGTGTGTGTGTGTGTGTGTGCGTGCCTTGGAGCGCGCTGGGTGCTGGCGGAGGTAGCGGCGTGCGAGATAAGGAGATAAGGAGCGATTGGGCTTCCTCCATTTATTTTGCCACTCGGCAGGCGTTGGCCCTCCGCCGCCCGGCCCTCCAGCCTCCGGGCCCGCCGCTTTGATGTCGGCGCGGCCTCGCCAGCAACCTGCGGAGGAAAAGACAACAATAACAGGGCGAGTGTTGACCCAGCCACGCTCCCCGGCATGTTCTCGTTAATCCGCTGGAGCTGTGTGAAATTGACCAGTTTTGAAAATGTTTGCCTTTCGGAGATCGGCCGGTTTGCAGGCAGCCAGGCTAGTCCAGCCCACAGTGTTTTTTTTCTGGCGTTTCTGCGTACTCTATTCACATTATAATATTTCTGTTTCATTGATCCTTGCCAGGCCATTAGAGATAGGCCAGTAGGTGTCTAAGAACAAACATGAAGCAGGTCACCTCTATCATTATTTTCTAAATCCTGACTTCACCTATTTATCAACTATTAACCTTTTTACAATGCTTTTGTTTCTTCTGACAAATAAATATTTAAAAGACCTATAAAAACTAACTTTATAAATTAGAATTGAAACGGGTCTTTCTAGGCTTGTGAGCTGCGATGATCTACTTCCCAAACAAACGGTCTTTCCGCTCCCATGGCAGTGCCTGTCTAGATTACGGAGCCACCGGCAGTCGAGACCTCTGGTGTCTGTCAGCCGGGGCTGGTTTGTTTGTGCAAGGGGAACTGCGACGCTATCTGCGGAGGCGCTGTTTCTAATAGCCCGAGGTGGAGGTGGTGGCGGGGTTCGGCTCGTGTGTTGAGCAGCTCAGACGTGGCTCGGGCCCTGGCGCGCGGCCCTCCGGTCCGTGCCTGAGCCAGCCAGACGTCTGCGGGGGAGGGGGAGGGGGAGGGGGAGGGGGTGGGGGGGTGGGGGGGGGACAGGGGTCAGGCCCGGGCCTTCCTGTGCCCTAACCCTCCGTGGGTGCCCACTTACCCTCAGAGCAGGGGGTCCCCCTCGCCTGTCACTCACACCGACGCCCCTCGCTCCTTCTCTTTTTTCCTTTTTTCTTCCGCCTCCCTCTCGTTCTTTCCCCCCCCCCCACAACTCCAGCTCTCTCTCGACTACCCCCGGCCTGGACGTCTCGCGTGATCTCTCGCTGTTGTTTTTTCCACTTGCCTCTCTGTCTCTCTCTCTCTCTCTCTCTCTCTCTCTCTCTCTCTCTCTCTCTCTCTCGTCTCTTTCCCTTTTTGCCACCGTCATCTTTGGTCAACAGCTGAGTTGACACGCCTGCAGGGGAAGCACTCCGACCCCCGCCCCCCCCTCCCCCGTCCCCTTCCCCCTCCTCCTTTTTTCCCCGGTCCTTCCTCTCCCTCCATCCCTCCCTGCGTGTCCCGTGCCCCGCCGTGGCACTGGGGGGGGGGATCAGCTTACCCGGCACAAGCAGCCGAGGCGGCCTTCGCTCGTCCCAGGGCTTCCCCTCCGAAGAGGCATTTTTGGGCCTCCGGAGAATTGCCCACCGGCCGCGGTGACGTGTGGCACATTCGGCGGCCCCCGCTCCTCAGTGGCAGCCCGGGCCGCCGAACCCGCCGCACCCTTGGCCGCAGCGCCAGGCATTCCTCCAGGCACAGATATGAGCGTCCGCACGGGGGGGGGGGGGGGGGCGGCCTGTTTCCCATTCTGACGTGCCCCAGCCTAGGTACCGTAATGTAAACCAAGCACCTCGCGGGTCGGCCGGCCTCATTACGAGCTCAAAACAAGCGTCTTTACTGAAGGTTGCGCATGCAACTTTTGACACGGGGAGGGAGGGGGGGGGGGGGGGGGGGGGGGGGGGAGAAGTTAACAAATGAAGTGTGAATAATGAGGAACAAATTTACATGCCGTCGCCGGCCAATCCCCCGGCTTTGTAACCTTGATGAGGTATTTATTATTCCTCCCCCTCTGTTTACCAATTCCCATCACTCAGCGACGCGGGGAGGGCTGCTCCGCGTGCAGCGCGCGCAGGCCCCCGCCGCCGAGGCCCTTTCCCGGGCCCCCGTGGTTAGAGTGTAAACACTCCTGCCAGAGCCTCTCCCGCCTCTCTCGGCGATGGCGCGTTCGCCTGGGGGATCCTCGCGCCCCGTCTCCGACGGCCCCCACCGGTCCCGGCTCGGCGTCCGCGCAGCCGAACAGGTCTCTGGACGCGCGATTTGCTCCCAAAACTCGGAGCCCTCCGCAAGAGGTGACAGTCTGGACCCGCAAATCTTTACGAGTCCGTCGACCCGGCCCCCTTTATTGTCCATGGAGCTCATCCGAAGCTTGTCAACTTGACGACGTCAGACATGGGGGGGGGGGGGGGGTTTCTGCTGTGAGCCCGGGGAGAGGGGAGTCGCGCAGGAAGTCCCTCTCGGGAGTAGAGAACGGGCAGTAGACGTAGTAGTAGTAGTAGTAGTGGTAGCAGCAAAGGTCCCTGTCTGTCAGCTCTTCACAATCACGCAAACCTGCAACTGTTTGTCCTCAGGTCCC